>OZ024915.1:39580010-39610010 GCA_964017125.1 Flabesymbios commensalis
GATGGATCCAGCAAAATGACTTGCGTCCCTCTACAAGTATCCCCAAAGAGGTACTTCTGTGCATGTGATAGCGCAGCAGCCACAAAAGACAGCACCCTTAACTGGAACGTTGAATGGACCGAGATGTCACAGCCTGATGTAGGACTGAAAGACACTCTGTCCAAGCCAGGGACCTGGAGCTTTGACTTTAAAATCAAACTTGGACTTGGATATCTGGTGAAGACAAGGGCCCCTCTGGCCAGCCAGATCGAGGTATCTTCCACATATGATGGTCGTTTTATAAGTGAACACGTTCGCATTAATGGTAATTCTAATCCTGAGAAATGTGCCTGGATTTCTAACACAGCTGACAGAACCAACCCGTGGATCATGTTTGATTTCCTACGACCTTACAAGGCAATGGGCGTTCTGATACGTAAGAGGTGTGGTCAATATTCAGCTCAGCACGTTCTCACAGCGGACGTATCGTATTCAAACGATAACATCACCTACTCCTATACCGTAGAGAGCCTAGAGATCACATACCCAGCAGGAAACTCGTTCTCTTACTGGTTTGATGAACCTGCCACTGCCAGATATTGGAAAATTCATCCTCTGACATGGAATATACATCCGGCTATGAAAGCGGACATTATGGGCTACATCTAAACCATATATCTAAAAACAGAAATAAATCTAGCACTGGTAAATACTACAAAGCCGTGTTAAACAGAATATTTAGGTAATCAGATATCATAGGCAGACATTAAAATTGGATGTAAAGCCCTCTGATGCATAATTATAGTTTCGCTGACAAAATGTTGCTGTAATGCTAGTCTATCGTCGGCGACACCGTCCCGGAATTCCAACAACATTGGGTCAACGTCTAGTGCTGGCTGTCATAATATAATTATAAATCAATCAAAGCCAACATAAAAAATTGGACATGATTATCTAGCTCCTTATAAAAGCTTTGCATAGTGCATCTGAACGAGTTGCATCTAGACGAAAATATCAAAACCTCCAGCTGACTGCTAATTACATAAAACTATACGTCTAAGGAGAACATTAAATGCCACATATGAAGGTTAGATACACTAAATAACATATGCATTTCTCAATGTGTGTTGTCCTTATGTATGTATATGGTATCTGTTGATGGGGCAAGACCGATCAACGTGCCTGCTGATTACTACAGGTACTTCATCTGACAGTGTTTCCGAGGCGGATACATATTTGGTTTGCCTTCGGTAATAACCATTGTCCTAGGGGACTGCTTGCTCTTATTTTTCATTCATTTATAGCTGGAATTGCTAACGCAATTGCGAGCTTCAAATGACGAAAAATATCTCTGTTTATGAAAACTAAACATGTAAAAAAATAATGCAACTGTTCAAAATAGTAAACAGATAGATGAAAATGAGGCAACATATCATGTCATCAGTTTGAGACATAAAGTGTGACTGCCTTCCATTATGGCACAAGGGTGGTAAACGCTGAAAATAGTCTGTATAAACCATTTAGATCAAATTGAAATCATCATAAATGTCTCAGTTAACTCTTTCCGATTCACTTGAATACCTGTGTTATGGGTTTACGGCCATTAGAAATAATTTTACTCTTACAGTGCAGGATCGACTTCAGACGTCAGAATCTGACTTCTACAGACGTCAGATTCTGACGTCTAAAGTCGATCCCGCGCTGTAAGGGCTAAAGACCTGAAAACCACCATATTTTTTTTTTTTGCTGATCAAAATACTGTTATTGGGAATGAAATGGGTGTTGAAACAGCAAAATTTGCAAAGGTTCGTTCTCAAATTAAAAACATATGAGATATAACCGTGAGGTAATTTCAGGAATTATATATACAGGATTATATTAACGTATTCAAATTTTCACCCACTTGAAGTTGTGTCTCGCTACCGCGATCCACAACTTCAAGTGCGTGAAAAATCCGCTTATCCGCTAATCGTTAGGGTGAATCAGAGCAACTGAATCTTGATCCTTTCCATGAACATTTCAGTAAAAATCGTCATACTGAAAAAGTATTCCTTGAAGAGGGTATTCCAGATCGTAACATCGACTCAAATCTTTTAGTAAACTTTGCTTTTACATATGACGAAGTACAAAAAGTTATAACAAAATTAAAAAAATAACAAAAGCTGTGGTATTGATACAATTTTAAATGATAACCTGAAAAAATAAAGCAGCAGACTGCATAAAACTAATTAATCAATGCTATTTTAAACACTGGTATAATACCAGAGAAGTGTGTAATTGGGGTGGTGAAGACAATATATAAATAAAAAGGTTCTAAAAAAGATCCCGACAAATACCGAGGTATCACTATATTGAGCTGTCTTTGGATGCTATTCACATCAATGATAGAAATAGCGAATCTGATTTTTAGACCACTTTAAAATAAACTGGTCTGAACAAGCCGGTTTCATCATAAGTATCTTTATCTGTATATTACGTGGCAGTAGCCTTATGTGCATGCCAAGTACTCTACATTGTGGATTTTCTGGGGTCTCGCCGGATGGAAACTGCGCCTACGTCCATTGAGGTTCTTTTAAGTCCAACTCAAAGTCAGTCAGACGAGTCATCTGATTTACGTGGTTCTCTGAGCCCCACGACACGACATCGCTGCACGATGTTCTAGTGTATACGGCACCTGGCAGTCCCAGGCGGTCTCCCATCCAATTATGAACCGGGCGCGACGTTGCTTAACTTCAGTGATCGAGCCGACACAACGCCGTATTCCATAGCTGTGTTAAAATGTTAATTGATATATTTTTGTTCAGCAAGAGAAGACTGTAATATGTGCTTTGTAAATTACAAACAAGCGTTTTATAATGTAAATAGAATACAACTGTGGCAAAAATGTTAGGATATGATATCATGGTAAGATATTTAACGCTGTACATATTATGTATAATCAGGCAAAATCGCGTGTTTCTTTGCCCGATGGCTCAGTATCGTTCATGTTTCAATGCGAAGTTGGTGTACGACAAGGTGAAAACTTGTCGCCTTCACTATTTACCATCTATCTGTTTGATTTAAATTCATTTTCGGCTAATAAAAATGACGGCCTGAAATTTGGCAAGTATTTTTAACTGATGATAGTATTTTAATTTTCATAAAAATACATGTTTTATTCTAGGCGGACGAAGCAGTCTCAAGTGTGTAAACACCTGAAAATATTCAAAAACAAATAGATACCGTAGTCTAGTATTCTAAAACATGGTAGCTCTGCATTAACTTAATAAAAACAAATTGTAATATTTTCCCGAGGGAAATTTAGAATATCCCCGAAGTTTGTGTGGGGAAATGATGTATTAGACAGAGCTGATTCTTATAACTATCTTGGTATTTTGTTTAATTATGATGGTGAATTTAGTAAAACGAAGAGCGATTTACTTGCACGTGCCATTTTTAAAGCCATGTTTCACTAATAAGTAATTCCGTCGCCAATTAAATTTACTCTGCGATGTACAGCTATTTTGTAGCCCAATATCTTGTACGGTCGTAATCTTATTAAATGTAAAATAAAAACCTAATTCATAATATGCTTATATCTGGGTTCAACTCTTGAAGATATTTACGTAAATAATAGGCCTATTAACTACAGAATTTGTAAGGATATTTTCGGTTTTTAAGATTACCTTATTCAACTACCGGACAACTTAAGAGTAGTTTTGACCAAATTTCGTTGTCGTAATAACAAAATGCCAGTAGAAATTTGTGCCAGGGATATTGTGCCGCGAGAGCAGCGAATCTGTAATTTATATGATAATGGATATATCGGTGAGGAATTTTACTATTTGTTCATTTGTAAACACCTGATTAGTCATAGAAATAAATTTATTAAATCATTTTATCTTAAACATATCTCCACAATAAAAGGGCATTAGCTGATGATTGTAAACAACATTGATGTACTTACGAATATGGCTTTGTTAATCAAAATTGTAATGGACATACTGTACTTCAAGATATATATACAAGTTGACTCGTTTGATATTTACAAATTGATGATCTAGATTTAGATACACAATTATTATTGTATGTATGTTTACACCTTGAATTTGATTGTCATGCTTGTTAAAGTGATATGGTGTGACAGCATTGCATCCTGATCCTCGGTCTGCAGCCTGTGTGCGCATTACTGGGGGTAATAGACACAATTAACCCTTTAATCGCCAAATTATTCAATCTGAATTTTCACCCACTTGAAGTTGTGTCTCGCTGAGGCGATCCACAACTTCAAGTGAGTGAAAATTATTCAGATTTGACAATATGAAGGTCAACTGTTTTCAAATATTGCTGATTGATGTCACATTTATTCTTATTTGATGTGAATAATCGATGTACCTGGAGCCTGGCTTGTGCTTGTGTAAATTGTCGAATATAGCGGAACATTTCGTGTCTTAATCTGCGAATGTTGCATTGTGTTGTCTGCCTGGCTCGAATTCAGGCCGGAGACAGTCTCTGATACTGTTCGGAGCAGACCGACATCACTCATGATCACGCTTGTCATGATCTGACTTAGAGTATTACCACATGGCATGGCTGGCTGTTCCCCTCAAAATTATTATTTGTCTTTTTTCTGTTTTATTTTTAGGTTTAGTGATTTTTCAGTAGCTTTTGTTTCCAGACCAGGTGGGTCCTTATGCTGAATTTCAAAGATCTCTAATCAACTGATTTACTTCTTGAGTTTGGGATTATTGTTCCTCCAGTCTAAAATTGCATATGTGGTACTACTCAGCATATTTCGGCTGCGCGACGGCTATATGAGCTGACGTCATTAGATGTATTCTAGGTTTATAGTATTACTTTTATTTAGGGATGTATGTAGGCATAACATAAGTTTTTACTGTTTTTCCTTTTCACATATCCTAGTTGTATGTCCTTTGATATAATAGACAACTAGAGCATTTAGAGGTTTTAATTAGGTTTCTACGCTTTCCAGAGTGTCCTTTTTTGCTACACGGTGTAGAGCACAGTGTAGCTATTTTATCTCTGGTTTTGGTGCGGGAAACAGATGACAGACAATTGTCGGTTATTTTATTTTATGTGTACAAATAGTAAACTTTATAATCTATACTATGTACATTTTTAAATTGCTTTTGCTATTTTAAACAATGGATATTATTTTATTCTATAATTTTAATTCACTTATATGGTTGACAGGCATTGTAGAGGTCGTCTCGACCTGTTCCCGTCAACCAAAGTTAATACCATGTTCAAAAATGATAATAATAATTATAATGTACCATTTTTGCATGTTTTTAACTGGAAGTCAAATAAATAAATTTCTCATTAACATGTTTAAAAGGTGGTATTTATTGTGCCAATAAAAAATGAAAACCCGAATATATGCGGCACCGGCGGTTAAAGGGTTAATGGTGTCACATCTCAGCGAACGCGATGCATTGGTTCAGTGTTGTACTGCCGTCGACAGTGGACTAACAATGAGCCGTCGTTGATTCGATGTATCGTGTTTGCTTGGATGCACCTAAATTATGCATATTTTGGAAATGGATATATTTATATTAAAAATCATGCCTCTAAGTATTGATATTTATTATTATTATTTCACTTTTAAACGTAAAATACAAGATTAACAACATGTTTATTAATAGCATTATGTATAAACGTTAGGTGTGATTTATAAGTTCAAAAAGTGTTATATGTAAAGTCGGGTGTACTCCTGACATTCTGCTTGCTTTCTAAAGAAATGAAGTTTAAACTAAGGTCCGAAAAATGTCCATACCTTTTTATTGCCTGTGCGACCTGTGAGCTGAGCATGCGGGCATGTAGCTGAAATGTTACTGATTCTATAAAAACTATTTTCAACGTCATTATGCGAGGGCAAGTCTTAGATATGACCGTCCAAAAAAATGCCCCACGATTTTGCACGTGGTCAATCTGTTCAGCCACTGAGGCTGGCGGGGTTGCTGTCGTTTATATAAGCACAGGTGACGTCAACACGGATAACTTCACAGGGTTGTGTCGTGATGGGTTGAGTCGCATATTGCGCACATAGAGCGTATATAGAGCGGCGCAATGGGTCAAGAAGGAAACATTATTATGCATAAAAATACGTATTTTTTAAATTTGGAACAAAACATTATCAATCTTTTAAACATAATTATTCACCTAAAAAGCTGTACATTATGCAGATATAAAAGTTAAATAATACAAATTTAATCATAGATACTGTGTCATTTTTTGAATTGTTATTTTTATGTCTAACCCCTTCGGGACAGGGGCTGATTTTAGACGTCAGTATCTGACGTATATAGACGTCAGATTATCACGTCTAAAGTCGATCCTCGAACTGTCAGAATTAAATGTGTGTACGACATAGCTATTCAAATGAAGCGGAAAGAGCTAAATTGAAAAAAACTTTGGTCTCCATGGATTATAAAAAAATATTCTTTGAAGTTCAAAAAGGCAATTTGTATACTTAAAAAAAATCCAAAATTGGATTAAAATTAAATAAATATAATAAATATTCATTTCGCCCCCATTTTTTTAATAATAAACGTATAGTTCTAAAATTTTGTAAACTTTTAAAGTAGATGACATATATTTTTATCGTCATAATTTTTACACTGCATCAATAATTCCCACATTTAAGCGACTGTTCCCATGGTAACATATAAATAGAAGCAAATATCACTGAATGGAGTGTAATAATATTGAGACTAAACTTAAGATATATATTTAAAATCTTGTTTTTCCACATGTACACGAACGTCTATGATACGCAATTTTTGGATTCGGAAGTTATCATATGAAATTAAAAACTAATGTATAAATTGAAAATACAGTAAATCACGATCGTTTTTCCTTTGAAAGACCCTATCATCGTTTGTCAAAGTGCGACTTACGACTAATTTCGCCGGATCGGGTCACAAAAAAATAAAAAAAATGTTCCCTTTTTATTCCACCAGTGGTTACATAAAAAATCAAAATGGCCGCCACCGATGAAAAAATTGTCAATAATCGACATGTATTTGGCCATAAATGAAACACAAACCCAAGATATGGTTCTTTTTAAAGTTAGAGTTCATAGATACGTTGTACTTATTTCGGCAGACAATACACTAGATATAATTATTGTATGTAGGGCTACAGTGAGTTATCTTCATGCTACTGGGTGATGTTAACGGCACCATACAATGTAGGGATGTAGAATTGGTCACCGTGCATCCCTCTCCCCCACTACTCACCCCACACCAACTTTTGTTTCAGCTTTGATATGTCCAAAACATGACATGAGATGTTACCAGTAAAAAAAATAATGACAAACTTTATATTTTAACCGTTTTATGGGAGTACCACAAACATGTATAGAATTAGGGGGTAGGGTTACGTAAGCGTATGTCATTGATTGTCTGACTAACCAATCAGCATATCCGATATACCATATAACAGATAATAAAATTCTCGTTTTAATAATACATCACGCATTGCAGTATACATCACGCATTGCAGTAAATAGTCGTCTCTCCACATACGGTCAACAATATTTTTTATTATAAAATAATCAAAATGAATAAAACAAGCTAGTCAGCATGATCTAAGAAAACGACTTAATAAATCGTAGTTATTGGTCATAGCAATATCTGGACTATGTTTTCTGAACACAGATATGTGTATGATTAAAAATGAGTGTTATTTATATTTATTAATGAAATACATATTTCTTATTGAAAGAATATTGCAGCCTTTCATGAAAAGATGTCTATTTAGCCTGGGCTGAAATCTAAAGCATGGAGATTTTAGTATATACTTTTTAATCCACTTGTTTTTACATAATGTGTGTGTGCTGAATTCGAATCTGTCGGTTAACATTCTATATTTGGTGACCTTCACCTTCAAATTAGCAAAACACAAAATGGCCACCGAAATGCTAAGAAAACCCCATATTTCCTATAGTTTGTCGCACATGAAAGCACAATTTATGTTTTTGCAAGATTTTTATTTGATAATTTTTTCTTGTGTCTTTGGAAAGAAATTACCTTTATTTGACCTTTAAATCCGCCGTTTTTTATGTATTTACTGTTACTATAAGTATACTGCTAAAATGTTGAAGAGAATATGACGTATTTTTAGTAACCTAAGGGATTAGAAATAAACGTTACTGACGAGTAAATTTGGAAGAAAAATCCAAAATGGCCGCGAAATTAAACTCCATATAAACAAGAAATAAATGTAATGTTAATGTGATGTAAATCTAAATGTAAATTAAAACTCCTTTTTTCGTTAGTGGCTCAGAATACCTCTATTTATTGATTTTTTATGATTTGGGGGCCGAAACAAACCTTTCTGATGCATATTGTTCATCGTTTGTCCTATATTGTATCGTAAAGTCCAAGATGGACGTCATTTTAAAGGTGTAGTCAACTGTCAAAATTCGCGGGACAAGGGTCCCCCAGAAGGCAATAGTACCCGTGGGTAAGCCAAGGCCCTATTCCATGATAATACTAAATATGCGTTTCATACCCAAAGCCTCATTAAGAGCAAGTTCTCAAATCACAGCAAGTTCATATATACTTGAGCGACATCTATGAGTTAATAATTCAAAGCCCTTGTCTTTTGCCCATACTTGGTCGCCTACTTGCAAACAAACTGACTGTATTACTGGGGGATTTGGAAACTGCTTGACCCCCAAGTTTGTATTGTCACCCAGTGAACACAAAACATTTGTATGACTTTCTCTCAAACATTGTACATTTATCTAATGTTGGTTCAATGTTGGGCCAGCGTCGCAGACGTTGGCCTAACATTAAAACAGCATTGGATCAATGTCTCGTTTGAGTAGTATCTTGTAATCAGTTCAGTGGCTATATTAATGCCGTCAATCTGTACTCAATAGGCTACTGTTGGCCTACACTTGACCGTCCCAGGCATGCGCGTTTTGAAGCTGAATGATTCAGTATTTACAAATAAAATAATGACGTCATTTGAAACTGTGTTTAAGCACAGTGTATGCTAACATACTTTGATGTGCTTAGTGTACGCACATCAAAGCATGTTAGCATACACTGTGGTTAAACACAGTTTCGAATGTCTTGTAACCTAATCTGCCGTATTACGTAGTCAATTTCTAGATTTCTATTAAACAAATTTTGTCTATGATATTTTAGTTCACATGCATAAAAATCGCTTTTATTTGTGTGTTGGCGGTGACCATTTTGAATTTTAATGTCAAATATAGGTCATTTAGATCGAAAAACATGGGAAATAAATTTATCAACTCCAAATCATGCAGAAACCAGAAATCGTGCAGTAATGTTTAACAAAAATATAAAAAAGATGGAGTTTTGGCGGACATTTTTTGCTTTGCTTATTTAAAGCTGAACTAAGCAAAATATAGATAGTTATCCGACAGTTTCGAGTTCAGCACACTCAAATTATGTGAAAGCAAGCGAAAAATAAATATAGACTCAAATGCCGCGCAAAGACAGACGTTTGCGTAACCCTACCCCCTCATTTTAGACAGGTTTGGGGGTATCCCCCTATAAGCGGTCAAAATATATAGCTCGCCCCAATTTTTTTTACTGTTAACATCTCATTTCATTGCTGGGAGACACTTCTGTAGAAATTTTTAATCCTGATGGAATGTAACCTCTATGATGTATGCACGAGATAATAGGTATTTTTATACAATTTAGTCCATAATTCAGTATTATCTATATTTATTTCATCGAAATATGATATTCTGGCCGTTCTCATGGATTAGACATAGCAAATGGCATTAATTTTGTGTTTTTATGTTCATTATTAGTGATAATATAGCGTAAACTTGATTTTTGCTTATCAGTGGCGGCCATCTCGGATTTTTCATTAATGGGCAAAGGAAAAAAATGGAAACAGTTTTTATTTGTTCAGTTGGGATATTGTGAGAAATCATCATCAATCAAAATCAACATGAACATGACACAGAATTTTGATATGCTACATAGCGACATGTACTACTGACTGTCAACTTAGCCAAACATAGTCAGGAGCTATTTGTCAGATCCCTTTATAAACTAAACCCTATAGCGGCATGATTCGCAACCTATTACTTTTCTATACAGCTAGAGGCACAAGTCAGCAGCACACACACTTATAACAACAAATAATGAAATCCGAATTACCTCGACTACCTTTATTATATTTATCTAAGATACAACATGAATCACCCAGTTAGCAACACTACTTATCAACTAAGCTTGTGTTTAAGTTGAACAGAATAGAAGTATTGCACACACTGCGTCTATTACTGGGAGCAAAAACGACCAAACAAGCACGCCCGTAGTTCCGAACAAGTTGAAAGAAATATTTACAATTCCTCTTAGCCACCAGAAAGGTGAAATGAAATGAGACGAACCCATAAAATTTCATGACTTTATGATAACCTAGTAAACGCTTATGGTATTTTGCATACCGAGGGCTGACCACATCAGGTATGATTAGGAGAAACCCTTACAGCGCGAGGACCGACTTTAGACGCCACAATCTGACGTCTATGGACGTCAGATTCTGACGTCTAAAGTCGATCCCCGCGCCATAAGAGTAACAGATTTATAATGGCCGTAGACCCATAACATAGGTATTCAGATAAGGCGGAAAGAGCTGAATATGACATTTATGATGATTTCAAATTGAAAAAAACCCTTTGGTCCCCATGGTTTATACAAAAGTAATTCACCGCTATGAGGGTTAACCCTTTCAGCCCTCACGATGCATTAAAGCATCATTTTACATCCCTAAAAACAGACTTAATTTTCCTACAACAAAGGGTTTTAGAACGAAAATTTCCATGAAACTGGTTTACCAATGCATAGCAATTTTCTTTAATTTTTACACCACATCAAATCATCTTCATCCACTACAAGTCGAGAATTGCGACAGCGATTCGCGGCTTGTGGTGGATGAAGATGACAATGGTAAATTCAGGCCTGAAAGGGTTAATGACACACCCCAGTTTTTGTGGATCTCCCTCCCGCACTTAGCGAACTTATCGCACGCAATATACAAAACGTCCTTTAGCTGAGACCACGTAAAACATCCCCAGCTTGGTGGACATGGTGGAAGGGATCCCCTGGGAGTGTGAATCCATGTATAGGCCTATGCCTATTAGAAACTGCGCCATCGATTTGTGATGAGTGACGATGGCTGCTAAGTTATACTGCATTCAGAGATCAATGGCAATTTTTCATATTCCAGGTGAACATACTTTACAATGTCTCGGTAGCAAAACAAATCCCGGCAAATGAGAATAAATCTGTCGTCAGCAGCGAGGTATCCGAAATTGTAATTACGCCTCCTTTCTTGTACCAGGTAAATATCTGATGTAATCTCTGAGACCTATACAGTGCACATAAACTACTCTGATAGAGCATTGCCAGGAATATTAGTGCTAGGAATATATCGCTCCATATTAAATTTTCTTATTTTTAAGGTAATTATTATCAAACACAATTTATTGTGTAAATAGAAATAAAAAATATGTGATAGCTATATCAGCCCTTTCAGCGCGAAAATCGACTTTATACGTCAGATTCTGAGGTCTATAAATCTGACGTCTATTGTCAGTCCCCGTACTACTGCAAGAGTAAATATATTATTAATCGCCGTAGACCAGTAGACCCGTAACATAGGTATTCAAATGAAGCAGAAAGAGCAAACTAGGACATTTATGATGATTTCAAATTGGTCTGAATGGTTTATACAAAAATATTAAAAATATCCATCAACATGCAGTGATGGATCCAGCAAAATGACTTGCGTCCCTCTAGAAGTATCCCCAAAGAGGTACTTCTGTGCATGTGATAGCGCAGCAGCCACAAAAGACAGCACCCTTAACTGGAACGTTGAATGGACCGAGATGTTACAACCTGATGTAGGACTGAAAGACACTCTGTCCAAGCCAGGGACCTGGAGCTTTGACTTTAAAATCAAACTTGGACTTGGATATCTGGTGAAGACAAGAGCCCCTCTGGCCAGCCAGATCGAGGTATCTTCCACATATGATGGTCGTTATGTAAGTGAACACGCTCGCATTAATGGTAATTCTAGTCCTGAGAAATGTGCCTGGATTTCTAACACAGCTGACAGAACCAACCCGTGGATCATGTTTGATTTCCTACGACCTTACAAGGCAATGGGCGTTCTGATTCGTACAAGGTGTGGTCAATATTCAGCTCAGCACGTTCTCACAGCGGACGTATCGTATTCAAACGATAACATCACCTATTCCTATGCCGTAGAGAGCCTAGAGATCACATACCCAGCAGGCAACTCGTTCTCTTACTGGTTTGATGAACCTGCCACTGCCAGATATTGGAAAATTCACCCTCTGACATGGAACATACATCCGGCTATGAAAGCGGACATTATGGGCTACATCTAAACCATATATCTAAAAACAGAAATAAATCTAACACTGGTAAATACTACAACGCCGTGTTAAACAGAATATTTAGGTAATCAGATATCATAAGCAGACATTAAAATTGGATGTTGCTGTAATGCTAGTCTATCGTCTGCGACACCCGTCCCGGAATTCCAACAACTGAACGAATTGTATCTAGACGAAAATATCAAAACTTCCAGCTGACTGCTAATCACATAAAATCATACGTCTAAGGAGAACATTAAATGCCACATATGAAGGTTAGATACACAAAAGAACATATGCATTTCTCAATGTGTGTTGTCCAAGTTATGTATATGGTATTTGGTGATTGGACAAGACCAATCAACGTGCCTGCTGATTACTACAGGTACTTCATGATCTGACAGTGTTTCCGAGGCGGATACATATTTGGTTTGCCTTCGGTAATAACCATTGTCCTAGGGGATTGCTTGCTCTTATTTTCCATTCATTTAAAGCTGGAATTGCTAACGCAATTGCGAGCTTCACATAACAAAAAATATCTCTGTTTATGAAAACTAAACATGTAAAAAATTAATGCAACTGTTCAAAATAGTAAACAGATGAAAACGAGGCAACATATCATGTCATCAGCTCGAGACATAAAGTGTGACTGCCTTCCATTATGCCACAAGAGTGGTGAACGCTGAAAATATTCTGTATAAACCATCTAGACCAAATTGAAATCATCATAAATGTCTTAGTTAACTCTTTCCGATTCACTTGAATACCTGTGTTATGGGTTTACGGCCATTAGAAATAATCTGACTTCTACAGACGTCAGATTCTGACGCGCTGTAAGGGCTAAAGACCTGAAAACCACCATTTTATTTTATTTTTTTGCTGATCAAAATACTGTTATTGGGAATGAAATGGGTGTTGAAACAGCAAAATTTGCAAATGTTCGTTCTCAAATTAAAAACATATGAGATATAACCGTGAGGTAATTTCAGAAATTATATATACAGGATTATGTTAACGTATTCAACTTTTCACCAACTTGAAGTTGTGTCTCGCTACCGCGATCCACAACTTCAAGTGCGTGAAAAATCCGCTTATCCGCTAATCGTTAGGGTGAATCAGAGCAACTGAATCTTGATCCTTTCCATGAACATTTCAGTAAAAATCGTCATACTGAAAAAGTATTCCTTGAAGTGTTAATTCCAGATCGTAACATCGACTCAAATCTTTTAGTAAACATTGATTTTACATATGACGAAGTACAAAAAGCTATAACAAAATTAAAAAAATAACAAAAGCTGTGGTATTGATACAATTTTAAATGATAACCTGAAAAAATAAAGCAGCAGACTGCATAAAACTAATTAATCAATGCTATTTTAAACACTGGTATAATACCAGAGAAGTGTGTAATTGGGGTGGTGAAGACAATATATAAATAAAAAGGTTCTAAAAAAGATCCCGACAAATACCGAGGTATCACTATATTGAGCTGTCTTGGGATGCTATTCACATCAATGATAGAAATAGCGAATAGGATTTTTAGACCACTTTAAAATAAACTGGTCTGAACAAGCCGGTTGCATCATAAGTATCTTTATCTGTATATTACGTGGCAGTAGCCTTATGTGCATGCCAAGTACTCTACAATGTGGATTTTCTGGGGTCTCGCCGGATGGAAACTGCGCCTACGTCCATTGAGGTTCTTTTAAGTCCAACTCAAAGTCAGTCAGACGAGTCATCTGATTTACGTGGTTCTCTGAGCCCCAGAGCTGCACGATGTCCTAGTGTATACGGCACCTGGCAGTCCCAGGCGGTCTCCCATCCAATTATGAACCGGGCGCGACGTTGCTTAACTTTAGTGATCGTGCCGACACAACGCCGTATTCCATAGCTGTGTTAAAATGTTAATTGATATATTTTTGTTCAGCAAGAGAAGACTGTAATATGTGCTTTGTAAATTACAAACAAGCGTTTTATAATGTAAATAGAATACAACTGTGGCAAAAATGTTAGGATATGATATCATGGTAAGATATTTAACGCTGTACATATTATGTATAATCAGGCAAAATCGTGTGTTTCTTTGCCCGATGGCTCAGTATCGTTCATGTTTCAATGCGAAGTTGGTGTACGACAAGGTGAAAACTTGTCGCCTTCACTATTTACCATCTATCTGTTTGATTTAAATTCATTTTCGGCTAATAAAAATGACGGCCTGAAATTTGGCAAGTATTTTTAACTGATGATAGTATTTTAATTTTCATAAAAATACATGTTTTATTCTAGGCGGACGAAGCAGTCTCAAGTGTGTAAACACCTGAAAATATTCAAAAACAAATAGATACCGTAGTCTAGTATTCTAAAACATGGTAGCTCTGCATTAACTTAATAAAAACAAATTGTAATATTTTCCCGAGGGAAATTTAGAATATCCCCGAAGTTTGTGTGGGGAAATGATGTATTAGACAGAGCTGATTCTTATAACTATCCTGGTATTGTGTCTAATTATGATGGTGAATTTAGTAAAACGAAGAGCGATTTACTTGCACGTGCCATTTTTAGAGCCATGTTTCACTAATAAGTAATTCCGTCGCCAATTAAATTTACTCTGCGATGTACAGCTATTTTGTAGCCCAATATCTTGTACGGTCGTAATCCTATCAAATGTAAAATAAAAACCGAATTCATAATATCCTTTTATCTGGGTTCAACTCTTGAAGATATTTACGTAAATAATAGGCCTATTAACTACAGAATTTGTAAGGATATTTTCGGTTTTTAAGATTACCTTATTCAACTACCGGACAACTTAAGAGTAGTTTTGACCAAATTTCGTTGTCGTAATAACAAAATGCCAGTAGGAATTTGCGCCAGGGATATTGTGCCGCGAGAGCAGCGAATCTGTAATTTATATGATAATGGATATATCGGTGAGGAATTTTACTATTTGTTCATTTGTAAAAAACCTGATTAGTCATAGAAATAAATTTATTAAATCATTTTATCTTAAACATATCTCCACAATAAAAGGGCATTAGATGATGATTGTAAACAACATTGATGTACTTACGAATATGGGTTTGTTAATCAAAATTGTAATGGACATACTGTACTTCAAGATATATATACAAGTTGACTCGTTTGATATTTACAAATTTATGATGTAGATTTAGATACACAATTATTATTGTATGTATGATTACACCTTGAATTTGATTGTCATGCTTGTTAAAGTGATATGGTGTGACAGCATTGCATCCTGATCCTCGGTCTGCAGCCTGTGTGCGCATTACTGAGGGTGATAGACACAATTAACCCTTTAATCGCCAAATTATTCAATCTGAATTTTTACCCACTTGAAGTTGTGTCTCGCTGAGGCGATCCACAACTTCAAGTGAGTGAAAATTATTCAGATTTGACAATATGAAGGTCAACTGTTTTCAAATATTGCTGATTGATGTCACATTTATCTTTAACATGTTTAAAAGGTGGTATTTATTGTGCCAATAAAAAATGAAAACCCGAATATATGCGGCACCGGCGGTTAAAGGGTTAATGGTGTCACATCTCAGCCAACGCGATGCATTGGTTCAGTGTTGTACTGCCGTCGACAGTGGACTAACAATGAGCCGTCGTTGATTCGATGTATCGTGTTTGCTTGGATGCACCTAAATTATGCATATTTTAGAAATGGATATATTTACATTAAAAATCATGCCTCTAAGTATTGATATTTATTATTATTATTTTACTTTTTAACGTAAAATACAAGATTAACAACATGTTTATTAATAGCATTATGTATAAACGTTAGGTGTGATTTATAAGTTCAAAGAGTGTTATATGTAAAGTCGGGTGTACTCCTGACATTCTGCATGCTTTCTAACTCCCAGAATAAACTTTATTGTCTATTGTTTCTTTGTCACTTTGGACACGTTGTTTGATTTTAATGCCAATTATTGGCTTAGTTCATCCAACAGGTAGGATGCAATGTGTGGCCAGCCCCGATGGCTCATTCGTATCGACTGGGGCTTGTAACCTGGGGGTACCAGGTTCGAATCCCGGTCGGGACGGATATTTGTCATCGTGGTTGTGCATATACAGTGCTTCAAACTGTTCAAAGGCATGGAGTGTACAGTGCTGCCTATAGTACGGTGCAAAGACAGACGTTTGCGTGACCCTACCCCCTCATTTTAGACAGGTTTGGGGGTATCCCCCTATAAGCGGTCAAAATATATAGTTCGCCCCAATTTTTTTTACTGTTAACATCTCATTTCATTGCTGGGAGACACTTCTGTAGAAATTTTTAATCCTGATGGAATGTAACCTCTATGATGTATGCACGAGATAATAGGTATTTTTATACAATTTAGTCCATAATTCAGTATTATCTATATTTATTTCATCGAAATATGATATTCTGGCCGTTCTCATGGATTAGACATAACAAATGGCATTAATTTTGTGTTTTTATGTTCATTATTAGTGATAATATAGCGTAAACTTGATTTTTGCTTATCAGTGGCGGCCATCTCGGATTTTTCATTAATGGGCAAAGGAAAAAAATGGAAACAGTTTTTATTTGTTCAGTTGGGATATTGTGAGAAATCATCATCAATCAAAATCAACATGAACATGACACAGAATTTTGATATGCTACATAGCGACATGTACTACTGACTGTCAACTTAGCCAAACATAGTCAGGAGCTATTTGTCAGATCCCTTTATAAACTAAACCCTATAGCGGCATGATTCGCAACCTATTACTTTTCTATACAGCTAGAGGCACAAGTCAGCAGCACACACACTTATAACAACAAATAATTAAATCCGAATTACCTCGACTACCTTTATTATATTTATCTAAGATACAACATGAATCACCCAGTTAGCAACACTACTTATCAACTAAGCTTGTGTTTAAGTTGAACAGAATAGAAGTATTGCACACACTGCGTCTATTACTGGGAGCAAAAACGACCAAACAAGCACGCCCGTAGTTCCGAACAAGTTGAAAGAAATATTTACAATTCCTCTTAGCCACCAGAAAGGTGAAATGAAATGAGACGAACCCATAAAATTTCATGACTTTATGATAACCTAGTAAACGCTTATGGTATTTTGCATACCGAGGGCTGACCACATCAGGTATGATTAGGAGAAACCCTTACAGCGCGAGGACCGACTTTAGACGCCACAATCTGACGTCTATGGACGTCAGATTCTGACGTCTAAAGTCGATCCCCGCGCCATAAGAGTAACAGATTTATAATGGCCGTAGACCCATAACATAGGTATTCAGATAAGGCGGAAAGAGCTGAATATGACATTTATGATGATTTCAAATTGAAAAAAACCCTTTGGTCTCCATGGTTTATACAAAAGTAATTCACCGCTATGAGGGTTAACCCTTTCAGCCCTCACGATGCATTAAAGCATCATTTTACATCCCTAAAAACAGACTTAATTTTCCTACAACAAAGGGTTTTAGAACGAAAATTTCCATGAAACTGGTTTACCAATGCATAGCAATTTTCTTTAATTTTTACACCACATCAAATCATCTTCATCCACTACAAGTCGAGAATTGCGACAGCGATTCGCGGCTTGTGGTGGATGAAGATGACAATGGTAAATTCAGGCCTGAAAGGGTTAATGACATACCCCAGTCTTTGTGGATCTCCCTCCCGCACTTAGCGAACTTATCGCACGCAATATACAAAACGTCCTTTAGCTGAGACCACGTAAAACATCCCCAGCTTGGTGGACATGGTGGAAGGGATCCCCTGGGAGTCTGAATCCATGTATAGGCCTATGCCTATTAGAAACTGCGCCATCGATTTGTGATGGGTGACGATGGTTGCTAAGTTATACTGCATTCAGAGATCAATGGCAATTTTTCATATTCCAGGTGAACATACATTACAATGTCTCGGTAGCAAAACAAATCCCGGCAAATGAGAATAAATCTGTCGTCAGCAGCGAGGTATCCGAAATTGTAATTACGCCTCCTTTCTTGTACCAGGTAAATATCTGATGTAATCTCTGAGACCTATACAGTGCACATAAACTACTCTGATAGAGCATTGCCAGGAATATTAGTGCTAGGAATATATCGCTCCATATTAAATTTTCTTATTTTTAAGGTAATTATTATCAAACACAATTTATTGTGTAAATAGAAATAAAAAATATGTGATAGCTATATCAGCCCTTTCAGCGCGAAAATCGACTTTATACGTCAGATTCTGAGGTCTATAAATCTGACGTCTATTGTCGGTCCCCGTACTACTGCAAGAGTAAATATATTAATAATCGCCGTAGACCAGTAGACCCGTAACATAGGTATTCAAATGAAGCAGAAAGAGCAAACTAGGACACTTATGATGATTTCAAATTGGTCTGAATGGTTTATACAAAAATATTAAAAATATCCATCAACATGCAGTGATGGATCCAGCAAAATGACTTGCGTCCCTCTAGAAGTATCCCCAAAGAGGTACTTCTGTGCATGTGATAGCGCAGCAGCCACAAAAGACAGCACCCTTAACTGGAACGTTGAATGGACCGAGATGTTACAACCTGATGTAGGACTGAAAGACACTCTGTCCAAGCCAGGGACCTGGAGCTTTGACTTTAAAATCAAACTTGGACTTGGATATCTGGTGAAGACAAGAGCCCCTCTGGCCAGCCAGATCGAGGTATCTTCCACATATGATGGTCGTTATGTAAGTGAACACGTTCGCATTAATGGTAATTCTAGTCCTGAGAAATGTGCCTGGATTTCTAACACAGCTGACAGAACCAACCCGTGGATCATGTTTGATTTCCTACGACCTTACAAGGCAATGGGCGTTCTGATTCGTACAAGGTGTGGTCAATATTCAGCTCAGCACGTTCTCACAGCGGACGTATCGTATTCAAACGATAACATCACCTATTCCTATGCCATAGAGAGCCTAGAGATCACATACCCAGCAGGCAACTCGTTCTCTTACTGGTTTGATGAGCCTGCCACTGCCAGATATTGGAAAATTCACCCTCTGACATGGAACATACATCCGGCTATGAAAGCGGACAATATGGGCTATATCTAAACCATATATCTAAAAAACAGAAATAAATCTAACACTGGTAAATACTACAACGCCGTGTTAAACAGAATATTTAGGTAATCAGATATCATAAGCAGACATTAAAATTGGATGTTGCTGTAATGCTAGTCTATCGTCTGCGACACCCGTCCCGGAATTCCAACAACTGAACGAATTGCATCTAGACGAAAATATCAAAACTTCCAGCTGACTGCTAATCACATAAAATTATACGTCTAAGGATAACATTAAATGCCACATATGAAGGTTAAATACACTAAAGAACATATGCATTTCTCAATGTGTGTTGTCCAAGTTATGTATATGGTATCTGGTGATTGGACAAGACCAATCAACGTGCCTGCTGATTACTACAGGTACTTCATGATCTGACAGTGTTTCCGAGGCGGATACATATTTGGTTTGCCTTCGGTAATAACCATTGTCCTAGGGGATTGCTTGCTCTTATTTTCCATTCATTTAAAGCTGGAATTGCTAACGCAATTGCGAGCTTCACATAACAAAAAATATTTCTGTTTATGAAAACTAAACATGTAAAAAATTAATGCAACTGTTCAAAATAGTAAACAGATGAAAACGAGGCAACATATCATGTCATCAGCTCGAGACATAAAGTGTGACTGCCTTCCATTATGCCACAAGAGTGGTAAACGCTGAAAATATTCTGTATAAACCATCTAGACCAAATTGAAATCATCATAAATGTCTTAGTTAACTCTTTCCGATTCACTTGAATACCTGTGTTATGGGTTTACGGCCATTAGAAATAATCTGACTTCTACAGACGTCAGATTCTGATGTCTGAAGTCAATCCCGCGCTGTAAGGGCTATAGACCTGAAAACCACCATTTTATTTTATTTTTTTGCTGATCAAAATACTGTTATTGGGAATGAAATGGGTGTTGAAACAGCAAAATTTGCAAATTTTCGGTCTCAAATTAAAAACATATGAGATATAACCGTGAGGTAATTTCAGAAATAATATATACAGGATTATATAAACGTATTTAAATTTTCACCCACTTGAAGTTGTGTCTCACTACCGCGATCCACAACTTCAAGTGCGTGAAAAATCCGCTTATCCGCTAATCGCTAGGGTGAATCAGAGCAACTGAATCTTGATCCTTTCCATGAACATTTCAGTAAAAATCGTCATACTGAAAAAGTATTCCTTGAAGAGTTGATTCCAGATCATAACATCGACTCAAATCTTTTAGTAAACTTTGATTTTACATATGACGAAGTACAAAAAGCTATAACAAAATTAAAAAAATAACAAAAGCTGTGGTATTGATACAATTTTAAATGAGAACCTGAAAAAATAAAGCAGCAGACTGCATAAAACTAATTAATCAATGCTATTTTAAACACTGGTATAATACTAGAGAAGTGTGTAATTGGGGTGGTGAAGACAATATATAAATGGAAAGGTTCTAAAACAGATCCCGACAATTACCGAGGTATCACTATATTGAGCTGTCTTGGGATGCTATTCACATCAATGATAGAAATAGCGACTATCTGATTTTTAGACCACTTTAAAATAAACTGGTCTGAACAAGCCGGTTTCATCATAAGTATCTTTATCTGTATATTACGCGGTAGTACGCACTATTGTGCTATCGCGTCGCGAGAGTAACTTATCATTCATGATATAATTCATAGCCTTATGTGCATGCCAAGTACTCTACATTGTGGATTTTCTGGGGTCTTGCCGGATGGAAACTGCGCCTACGTCCATTGAGGAGGTCCTTTTACGTCCAACTCAAAGTCAGTCAGACGAGTCATCTGATTTACGTGGTTCTCTTAGCCCCACGACACGACATCGCTGCACGATGTCCTAGTGTATACGGCACCTGGCAGTCCCAGGCGGTCTCCCATCCAATTATGAACCGGGCGCGACGTTGCTTAACTTCAGTGATCGAGCCGACACCGATGAGACAACGCCGTATTCCATAGCTGTGTTAAAATTTTAATTGATATATTTTTGTTCAGCAAGAGAAGACTGTAATATGTGCTTTGCAAATTACAAACAAGCGTTTGATAATGTAAACAGAATACAGCTGTGGCAAAAATGTTAGGATATGATATCATGGTAAGATATTTAACGCTGTACATATTATGTATAATCAGGCAAAATCGCGTGTTTCTTTGCCCGATGGCTCAGTATCGTTCATGTTTCAATGCGAAGTTGGTATACGACAAGGTGAAAACTAGTCGCCTTCACTATTTACCATCTATCTGTTTGATTTAATTTCATTTTTGGCTAATAAAAATGACGGCCTAAAATTTGGCAAGTATTTTTAACTGATGATAGTATTTTAATTTTCATGTTTTATTCTAGGCGGACGAAGCAGTCTTAAGTGTGTAAACACCTGAAAATATTCAAAAACAAATAGATACCGTAGTCTAGTATTCTGAAACATGGTAGCTCTGCATTAACTTAATAAAAACAAATTGTAATATTTTGCCGAGGGAAATTTAGAATATCCCCGAAGTTTGTGTGGGGAAATGATGTATTAGACAGAGCTGATTCTTATAACTATCTTGGTATTTTGTTTAATCATGATGGTGAATTTAGTAAAACGAAGTGCGATTTACTTGCACGTGCCATTTTTAGAGCCATGTTTCACTAAATAAGTAATTCCGTCGCCAATTAAATTTACTCTGCGATGTACAGCTATTTTGTAGCCCCATATCTTGTACGGTCGTACTCCTATTAAATGTAAAATAAAAACCTAATTCATAATATGCACATATCTGGGTTCAACTCTTGAAGATATTTACGTAAATAATAGGCGTATTAACTACAGAATTTGTCAGGATATTTTCGGTTTTTAAGATTACCTTATTCAACTACCGGACAACTTAAGAGTAGTTTTGACCAAATTTCGTTGTCGTAAAAACGAAAAGCCAGTAGAAATTTGCGCCAGGGATAATGTGCCGCGAGAGCAGCGAATCTGTAATTTATATGATAATGGATATATCGGTGAGGAATTTTACTATTTGTTCATTTGTAAACACCTGATTAGTCATAGAAATAAATTTATTAAATAATTTTATCTTAAACATATCTCCTCAATAAAAGGGCATTAGATGATGATTGTAAACAACATTGATGTATTTACGAATATGGCTTTGTTAATCAAAATGGTAATAGACATACTGTACTTCAAGATATATATACAAGTTGACTCGTTTGATATTTACAAATTTATGATGTAGATTTAGATACACAATTATTATTGTATGTATGTTTACACCTTGAATTTGATTGTCATTCTTGTTAAAGTGATATGGTGTGACAGCATTGCATCCTGATCCTCGGTCTGCAGCCTGTGTGCGCATTACTGAGGGTAATAGACACAATTAACCCTTTAATCGCCAAATTATTCAATCTGAATTTTCACCCAATTGAAGTTGTGTCTCGCTGAGGCGATCCACAACTTCAAGTGAGTGAAAATTATTCAGATTTGACAATATGAAGGTCAACTGCTTTCAAATATTGCTGATTGATGTCACATTTATCTTTAACATGTTTAAAAGGTGGTATTCATTGTGCCAATAAAAAATGAAAACCCGAATATATGCGGCACCGGCGGTTAAAGGGTTAATGGTGTCACTTCTCAGCGAACGCGATGCATTGGTTCAGTGTTGTACTGCCGTCGACAGTGGACTAACAATGAGCCGTCGTTGATTCGATGTATCGTGTTTGCTTGGATGCACCTAAATTATGCATATTTTGGAAATGGATATATTTATATTAAAAATCATGCCTCTAAGTGTTGATATTTATTATTATTATTTTACTTTTTAACGTAAAATACAAGATTAACAACATGTTTATTAATAGCATTATGTATAAACGTTAGGTGTGATTTATAAGTTCAAAGAGTGTTATATGTAAAGTCGTGTGTACTCCTGACATTCTGCATGCTTTCTAACTCCCAGAATAAAATTTATTGTCTCTTGTTTCTTTGTCACTTTGGACACGTTGTTTGATTTTAATGCCAATTATTGGCTTAGTTCATCCAACAGGTAGGATGCAATGTGTGGCCGGCCCCGATGGCTCATTCGTATCGACTGGGGCTTGTAACCTGTATGGGGGTACCAGGTTCGAATCCCGGTCGGGACGGATATTTGTCATCGTGGTTGTGCATATACAGTGCTTCAAACTGTTCAAAGGCATGGAGTGTACAGTGCTGCCTATAGTACTGTGCACTATAAATCACCCTTAAAGTCATTCGAAATAAGAGTAGGACATAGTCCCGGCTTCGGGCTTCATTCTGTCGCGATATTGCCATGGTTGTGCAGAAAGTGAAGAAGAGCAATATTCATATATATATAGGATGCCATGTACTGGTGTGATGGGTATATCAGCTGGTTGAAGTAGGATTTACCAGATTATAGTAGAGTATGTTGGTGGTGTATTATTATATTTAATTCATGTAGAGGTTGTGAGATCACGAGGAGGAGCACTATGCACGTATATATTAGCATCACAGCTAACACTATACGTCGAATCAATGTTGGTTTGATGTTGGGCCATCGTCGCACACGGTGGACCAAAATTAAACCGCGGCGGTTCAACGTTTCGTGTTTGCTAAGGTACATATAACAGTTCTCTCCCACTACCACTCCCGACTCCGCTCTAAAGGAATTGCTAATCTTCTTGTTTCCTGGCACACTGATGTTAGTGTAGTCATATTTTATTAACAATTGAAGTAGTACAAAAGTGTAATCGAGGCTTCTCTTGCGATGACAAAATATAAAAAAAATGGTTGCCTGACATGTAAATTAAGTGGTATGGTATTGCTACACAAAAGCATTATACATTAAAACGTTGATATACAGAATCAAGAATAGTTATGGCAATTATTAAAAGACTCATGACAAATTATTCAGTTAAATCGGTTGGTGGCGATGACATATTCTTCGGTTGTCTGATTTATTGTAAAGTTGTTTATACCATCACTGATGTCATATAAAAGAACATGAACAGTAAATTCATAATTATTACGCAGAAAGTAATCACACAAAATACGCCTAGGAACAATGTACAGTGGGCATTCGAAAAAAAAATGAGACGTTGTCTCTGGGAGACCACATTCACAGTTGTTATTCTCTATGATATTCATATCAAATAAATGTTGTCGCAATTCGCCGCATCCGTAAACGTGCCATTAATATGTTGAACTGTCGGTTTCCAAGATAATAATATGGGTTGCATGTTGGTTTATGTTGTGTTAAGTGCGTTTTCAGCGGCCTTTTTTCAAGATGTTTTATATTTTCTTCCAGATTATTCCAGAATAAAGTCATAGATGGAAAGAATGATTTTCTGTTTCTGAATGTAGGGCATGATAAATTTGAGCGGTTTCTTAGGGGATAACGGGCTTGTACTCTTCTACAGTTTCTGGATTATGTGGAAAAAGATAAGATAGTGCACTATGGTGTATTATATTGTAATATAAAATAGTCATGCGATTTTGTTTTCTGTCGCTTAATCTTTGTCATGACAGTTCTTCGTATATCGCGTCGGATGAGGTACAGCGAATTGCGCCACTCACAATCTTTTCGGCTCGTTTTTGTATATTATATATCTGTTTCAAGTTTTCCTGGGACGTGTTACAAAATAAAATATCGGCATATTCCAGAATACTACGGACATACGAAAAATACATTGTTTCTAGTGATTTTCTGCTAAGTTTGTGGGACACACTATTTAAAATATCCAAGCGTTTATAGTCCGGCAGCTAAGGGTGGTGACCCAAAATTCTCTGATATAGTTTTTGTCTCTGCTGATTATTTATCTTTGGGGTCTAAGTAAAGATATCTAGGGTGGTGTGGAGGTGTCACCTTTGAGCAATTTTAATTATTGAAGATGGCCGCCATGAACTCGAAAAAGGTCAGAAAACGTCTCAGTTATGATGGACTCGACTATATAAAGGGCAAGCACTCGATTAATATGTCTTGTAATAATGTATGTTTGTCAAATTTTATTCACATAAATCCGTTTTACATCTCCATTGTTTGAAAATACAACAATGGACACCATTTTGGAATCCAAAATGCTGCCGTATGGCTAAAAGTTAAGCTATAATCAAATGAAACAAAATTATATATGGGCCAACGATAACATTTAGGCGATGGGCTACGTACTGTGGCTACCATGCGCCCCCCTGAATGTTATGTGTGCTGTGAAATTTCACACAAAATACAAAATGGCCGCCATCTGTTTTTTTAAAAATATGTAATTTTGTGCATTGAAATAATCGACATGAAGCAAAATTAGAGCTGTTTTATAAAAAAAAAAAATATTATTTGAAAAATAACAAAAAATGACAAAATACAAAATGGCCGCCGTCTGTTTGAAAAAAAGTGATCTCGGCCAGTGAAAAAGTATCTAAACCACTACAAACGCGATCTTGGCCACTGAAGAAGTGACCACAGCCAATATCAAAGTTATCTCAGCCACTACAAATGTGATCGTGGTCACTAACAAATTGGTCTCAGCCACTGATAAAGTAATCTAGGCCAGTCTGTTAATGGCCAAGATCCCTTTTGTAGTGGTTTGGATACTTTTTAAAGTGGCTGTGATCAGTTCTTCAGTGGCCAAGATGATTTTGTAGTGGCTGAGATAACTTTTAAAGTGATTGTAATAATTTGTCAGTGGTCAAGATATCTTTTTTAGTGGTTTAGATCATTTTAAAGTGGCTGTGATCACTTCTTCGAGGGTCAAGATCACCTTTGTAGTGGCTGAGATAACTGGTTGTAATCACTTCATCATTGGTCAAGATCCCTTTTGTAGTGGTTTAGATCATGACTGACATCAGCTTGTTAGTGGCCAAGATCACATTTTTAGTGGCTCAGATAACTTTTAAGCTGTGATCACTCCTTCAATGGCCAAGATCACTTTGTGGTGGCTTAGATAACTTTATCAGTGGCTGACACCAGTTTGTTAGTGGCCAAGATCACCTTTGTGGTGGCTGAAATAACTTTTAAAGGGGCTGCGGTCGCTTCTTCAGTGGCCAAGATCACTTTTATAGTGACGGAGATACTTTTTAAAGTGGCTGTGATCACTTTTTCAATGGTCAACACCACTTTTGTAGTGGTTTAGATATTTTTTCAAGTGGTTGTAATCACTTCTTTAGTGGCCAAGATCACTTTGTAGTGGCTGAGATAATTTGTAAAGTCGCTGTGATCTATTTTTCATTGGCCAAGATCACTTTGTGGTGGCTTAGATAACTTTTTAAAGTGACTGTAATCAGTTCTTCAGTGGTCAAGATCCCTTTTATAGTGATTTAGATCATTTTTAAAGTGGCTGTGATCACTTCTTCGGTGGCCAAGATAATTTTTGTAGTGGCTGAGATAACTTTCAAAGTGATTGTAATCACTTCTCCAGTGGTCAAGAGCCCTTCTATAGTGGTTTAGATCATTTGTAAAGTGGCTGTGATCACTTCTTCAATGGTCAACGTCACTTTTGTTGTGGTTTAGATAATGTTTAAAGTGGTCGTGGTCACTTCTTCAGTGGCCAAGATCACTTTGTGGTGGCTTAGATAACATTGTCAGTGGCTGACACCAGTCTGTTAGTAGCCAAGATAGCCTTTATAGTGGCTGACATAACGTTTAAATTGGCTGTGGACACTTCGTCAGTGGTCAAGATCCCTTTTGTAGTGGTTTAGATACTTTTTAAAGTGGTTGTGATAACTTCAGTGGCCGATATCACTTTTGTAGTGGCTGAGATAACTTTTGAAGGGATTGTAATCACGTCTTCAGTGGTCAAGATTACGTTTGCAGTGGTTTAGATCATTTTCAAAGTGGCTGTGATCACTTTTGTAGTGGCTGAGATAACTTTTAAAGTGGTTGTAATCACTTCTTCAGTGGTCAAGATCACTTTTTTAGTTGCTGAAATAACTTTTGAAGTGGCTGTGATCACTTTTGAAAAATGGCACCAGAGACTATAAAAGTAATAACAAACATTTATACCATATAAAATTTACATAGGCGAGAAGTCATAGTTCATGTAGAGGGATAAAATACAAATTTAGTGCTTTGTTATATGCATTTCGTTTTTAATAAAAATAAAACATTATAATTATATCTATGTAAAAGCCATTGATAGCAACTGTCAACTGATATCAAAGATGTAGGTATATTTTTTTAACTTGGGTTTTTCTTTTTTTGTGTCGATATATACAAAGAGACGGCGGCCATTTTGTATTTTGTCATTTTTTGTCATTTCTCATATAATATAAGTTTTTTTTATATAAAACATAGCTCTAATTTTGCTTGATGTCCATTATTTCGATGCAGAGTCGAATAAAATGAACAAAATTACATATTTGTTTTTAAACAGATGGCGGCCATTTTGTTTTTGTCTTTCACAAAAATTGTGTGAAATTTTGAAGCACACATAACATCCAGGCTTATTTATAAGCATATGTGGATTGAAAAACCGAGGCCTAAATGTGGATATATGTAAAAAACGTTTGATGAACGGGTTTTTGCTGTTGTGGATTTCGCTGATTTTTTAAATTAAATTATGTTCAGTTATACATGAAGCGATATTATTTATTATACTTCAATGATTTATATACCATAAGAAGCGGAATTCAATTACCGTTCATATGGTATATAGCAATTTCAGATCGGTTTACCAGAACAGAAATAACATACATTCAAGTAACTCTACCTCCTTATTTAAAATTGCGCGACGTTGTTAAAAACATATTCAGAGTACCTCTATATAAGTTGTCAAAATAGGGTTTGCATCCCTATATTTTCAATGTTAACAGTCGATTTAGTTCAGTATTTCCAAGTGCTCCAAGAAACTTAGTTTTGTTGAGAAGTTGGGGGGGGGGGGGGGTGCATGGTAGCCATAAGTCTAAATGTTATCCTTTGCCCATATATATAATTTTGTTTCATATGATTATAACTGAACTTTTAGCCATACGGCAGCCATTTTGGATTCCAAAATGGTATCCAGTCTTGCATTATCAAACTATGTAGATGTAAAACAGATTTATGTGAAGAAAATTGGACAAACATATATTGTTACAAGACATATTAACCAAGTGTTTGCCATTTATAAAGTCGAGTCCATCATAACTGAGGAATTTTCAGAGCTTTTTCGAGTCTATGGCGGCCATCTTGAATAAATAAAACTGCTCAAAGGTGACACCTCCACACCACCCTAGATATTTTTATGATGACCCCAAAATAAATAATCAGCAAAGAAAAAAACTATATCAGAAATTTTTGGGTCAGGCCAATATTGGGCATTCTGCTGCCGGACTATTACTTGCTTTCTTACATATATAATCGATATGGCTGTTCCAGCTGAGATTAGATTGAATAATGACCCCTAAGTGTTTATATTCAGATACATTATCTAAATCGTGATTATTAAAAATAAGTTTATCATCTGTATTACCTTGATATCTAACAAACATAGATTTTGTTTTTTCGACACTAAATCTGATTACCCATTGGTTAGGCCACGTTTTCATTATTCCAAAGTCACTGTTAAGGATATTTTTGTTAGTTTCGTCGATGTTGGTCGAAATGTGCATTGAGTTGTCGTCTGCGAATAAACTAAGGCTACTCTGTAAATCGTCTTTCATGTCGTTTATATATATCAAAAACATTATAGGACCTAGCACTGAACCCTGAGGAACGCCGGCGCCTATGTTGCGCCAGTCTGAGCTACATCCATGCAAAACAACGCGCTGAGTTCGATGACTCAGGTAACTCTCAAACCAACGCAACAAAGCACCGTCTATCCCGATACGCTTTAGTTTAAAAAGTAAGCCCTTGTGCCACACTCTGTCAATAGCCTTGGATATATCTCCGAACACCATTCGAACTTTTTTTTATCTAGTGCTTCGCAAGTTGTATGATAAAGATGTACGAGATGGTGTGTGGTGCTACACCCCGGCAAAAATCCTGTTTGATAAAATCCCGTTTGATACTCGTAAATTATGTTATTACTATGTGAGTAGTTAAAGAAATATTAAAGGACGTTTTTTTCAAACACCTTGGCAACTACGCTTAAGAGTGAAACTGGTCTATAGTTGGAAGTTAGATTAGGGTTCCCTTTTTTAAATACGGGTATAACATTGGCCTGTTTATATATCAGTGGCACACTGATGTTAGGGGACGGGGACCTCCCAACATTTAGATTAAAATATGAATTACTATTGCATATTTATATAATTATCATTATGGGAGTACATTACAAATGTAACTGGTGAATGTCAAAATAATCACATATTTTCAGGTTATATAATTATTTTTTAAACGATTATGTGATATTACTGTTGAATTTTAATATTACACAACAGAAAGTATTTTTATTTGCAGACAATAGGCTAATATATAAATATTTGATTTGGAATATGAAATAGTTTACATAAAAAAACTATTTAACTTGTGTTCTCTTCATTAAAGATAATAAAAATAAAGCAAATACATACTTCATACAAATCGTGTATGATCAATC
>OZ024915.1:39612510-39727535 GCA_964017125.1 Flabesymbios commensalis
AGGATACCTGTAGCATCAATATTATACTAGGTGTTTTTATTCAATTTACAGCGAAACTCAGAAATCGGCCAAGTTGGCCACAATTTGGCCAAGGTCAAACTTTAAATTGACATAATGTTCAACAGAATAGTGGCAGCTTCATGATTTTTGTGTCTACTATAGGGTTTTCAGGTATGCCCGATCTAGTGGTGTGGTCAGAAATAATTTTGGACATTGCATTGTGTGTAAAATCCAAGATGGCCGCCATATGGCCAACGTCAAACATTAAATTGATATAATTTTCCACTGAATAGGGGCAGGTGCATGATTTCGGTGTCTACTATACGGTTTTCAGGTATGCCCGACCTAGTAGTGAGGTCAGAAATTAATTTGGACTTTGCATTGTGGGTAAAATCCAAGATGGCCGCCTTTTGCCCAAGGTCAAATAGTAAATCAATATAATTTTCGACACAATAGATATAGATTCATGTTTTAGGTGTCTATCGTGCAGTTTTCAAGTATGCCCGATATAGTGGTGTTGTCAGAAAATATTTTATACATTGCATTGTGAGTGGAAAATCCAAGATGGCCGCCATTTGACCAAGGTCAAACAATAAATTGGTATATTTTTCGACAGAATAAGAGCAGGCACACGATTTTGGTGTCTACTATAGGGTTTTCAGGTATGCCTGATCTAGTGGTGGGGTTAGAAATCATCTTAGACATTGCATTATTGGTAAAATCTAAGATGGTTGACATTTGTTCAAGGTCAAACAATATATTGGACATAATAAAAGCGATTCATGATATTTTTCTCACACATCGGGTTTGCAGGTATGCGATTATCACTCTACCATGAGATTTTAATATATTCCCGGCCAAGTGGTGTGATCAGAAAGTATTGCCATTATCGCATTGTGTGTAAAATCCTAGATGGTCGCCATAATATTAGCTAGATGGTCATGGTCATACAATAATGTGCTTTGCCAGAATTCAAGTGGATCGATGAGCTAGTGACAACGAGACAAACAAAACATTCAGGGTTCCAGTGACAAAACCAGCCAAAACATACATGGTTCCAGGTATCGATTCATTTCTCAAATTAAGTCTGTACGTCGTATGCACATGATGCATGGTGTAAATCTTTTGTAACAAGCGTAACAGTGAAACAATTACATGTTCAAAGCTAGAACAGGAGTTCCCGAACTCCGAGGCCCGGCTTTAGTCTGTTTGAGTGCTATAGAACAAAATTCGGCTTACTATTTTGTATTGTATATAACTGTATAGATCTAACTCATGGGTCAGAATCCTAAATGTCTAGGATATAATTAAGAAAAGAACCAAGGAGACAAGTTCAAATATATCTTCAACGTGTATTCCTTCCACCACCATCGCCGGTGCTGGCCAACACCTATTCAATACTTGTACTGCCAGTGAATCGGGCTGCCGCATGTATCTACACACGTACACACGCTGTAGGCCTACCAATCCAATTCCGGTTCAATGTTGGGCCAGCGTCGCAGCCCATCGCTGGTTCAATGACGGTCAATCGTCCCCGATGCTGGCCCGCCACTAATACAGCACTGGGTCTGCTGTAGGCCTATACTTTGCGCAAGCACATAAGCAAACACATGCCATTCACCCACTGCTGTTTCAATGTTGAGCTAGCCTACAGCCTTCGACGCTGGCCCAGCACTTTTTAAAAACGCAACTGTCTGATTTAGCGATCTCAAACGTTATATTCGACATGTTGATAAGGACTGGTGTACAGAAATGTCAACCGTTTCCCACACACAACACTCCTCTTTCCCCCAAATAGGACACAAACTCAGGAAAATATGAGATAAGATGAGATAAAAATGTACGTACCGGTGAAAATTATTGACCTACAGCACTTGTTTAATGTTGTTTTGTGTATCAGAATAATGTATGTAACAGTTACAACTTTATTTTCCTATCCGCGTTTGAACTGCCCGCAACTGATCTCATCAGTATCAATGAAGCTTACATTCAGCCGAGGTAATAATAAGTGATAATTACAGTAATAAAGTAAATATAAACTAACAAACAAGGGTAACACGAAGAAATGTTTAGGTGCAGAAGTTTCCGTTTCCGGCAGCGACTTTCATGTCACCCACCGTCACAAGTAAATTAGAAAATACAAACATTCAGTTGAGATTGAATAAAGAGTTCGATTGTTGCATGACGCTAATCACAGCAACAATAGGCCTACTGATACTTAAGGTTGTCAACACATTCATCTTTGAGTAAACTTTTTTTGGTAATTTCTCAAATTTCACGGAGGCTCCCCGCAATACTGACTTTCACACGTGGGTGGGGAAGAAACATTTTTTGTTTTTTTGCGACCGGGAACCGAACCCCGAACTCTGGCGTGAAAGGCAGCGGTGCTAACCACTACCCTAGGGCCCCCGCCCACACAATGAAGGTCGGACTGTGAAGATCTTTCTTCTATGACTTTCAAATTTGGTGGGAGGCTTGGTTTCAAGAAGTTTTTTCTAGACCTTCTTACATTATTGTAACTGTAACTGAAACACATATTATGTTTTTCTGTTAACATGTTCACGAATTCACTGAAAAAAATGATTGTATGTAATCTGGAAGCGGCAATGCAGTTGGTTGTGCTGATTCTGGATAACCCATTCAAAGTCCACTGTGCGTTCATCAGTAGAATTAGCAATATCACCGTTTACATTCATATCATTCTCTGTGCAAATATCTGCAACATTTCAATTTCAATATCAAATAAAGTAGTGATCGAGTAGGCGAGAACTTCATATGACCATAAAACTATAGGAAACTGTAGTTCCATGATTTGGCATGGTCTTCTCCGGGGTCCCAGGGCGGGGGCCCTAGGGTAGTGGTTAGCACCGCTGCCTTTCACGCCAGAGTCCGGGGTTCGGTTCCCGGTCTCGGCGGTTTGTAAGAAACAAAATTGTTTCTTCCCCATCCACGTGTGAAAGTTAGTATTGTGGGGATCCTCCGTGACCGAGAGGTAGCGTGCTCGGCCTCAGACCGCCAGGGCTCGAATTTCGAATCCTGTGTCTGGAGGACAGTGTCATCTCAATCATCTCACCATCCTCAGGAGGTTCTCCTGGCCCAGTTTAGCCTATATGTGCACAAAGGTGGCCTAAAGCCCGATTCATTTCATTTCTCCGGGGTCCCACGACTCCTTCAGCTCACTACTATCACAAAATATATCATCAAGTTTGAAATCAACTTTAAGGAACTCAACATTTCATAAAAAAACTCTCAAGAACCATGCACATTTTCTTGTTTGTTAATGACCCAAAAAGCATGGATGAATGGGGTCACCTTGTGCACATAATTTATATGCTAAACTGGGCCAGGAGAACCCCTTTAGGATGGTGAGATGAATGAGATGACACTGTCCTCCAGACACAGGACTCGAAATTTGAGCGCCGGTGGTCTGAGGCCGAACACGGTCTCTTGGTCACAGAGGTTTCCCACAATAATAAATATTTACAAGTGAGCGAGGAACTAACACTTTGTTTCTTTGAAACTTGAATGTCAGAAGGGGGACGAACTCGCGATTTTTAAAGCCATAATCGTGGACACAATGACCCCTTTATAGCCATAGTTGTCTCTCTCTATATAATAGCCATCAGTCATATCGTCTAAAATGTTTTATGCATGACAACGCCACAATGCTGGAATGAACTAAAAACTCTATGGTAGACACCACAATCATCGATGTATCTCAACTCAATGTTTTGTACAATCATTGCTCTTCCATGGCCATCAAGCAGCCATTTTGTTTACATGATGACCGACATCTGTTTTTTAAGTATGTAAACATTGTCGGAAATTATTATAAAAATGACACTAGATCAATATAACATATATAACAACCCTATGCTAGGCATACAAATCATGAACTTGTTTCTATTCTATCGAAAATTATATTAGGTTACGTTTGACCTTGAACACATGGCGGGCTTATTGGACTTTTTACCCACAATGCAATGTTTAAGGTACTTCCTGACCACAACATGAAGCCGGGAATACCTTAAAACACCGTGGTGAACACTAAAATCACGAATCTGTATCTATTCTGTGTTTGACCTTGAACAAGTGGCGGTCATCTTGGGTTTTTTACCCACAATGTAATGTCTAAAATCTTTTCTGACAACACCACTATTTCCGACATACCTAAAAACCCCATGATAGACACCAAAAAACACGAATCTGCCTCTATTATGTCGAAAATGATATCAATTTATTGTTTGACCTTGACGAAATGGCGGCCATCTTGGATTTTTTACCTACAATACAATGTCGAAAATATTTTCTGACAATACCACTATGTCCGGCATACATGAAAACCCCAGGACAGACAGCAAAAACACGAATAGGCCTCTGTCATGTCGGAAACGATAGCAATTTATCGTTTGACCTTGGAAAAATGGCAGCCATATTGGATTTTTTACCCTCAATGCAACGTCCAAAGTAATTTCTGACCACACTACTAGGTCGAACATGCCTAAAAACCGTATAGTAGACACCGAAATCATGCACCTGCTCCTATTCAGTGGAAAATGATATCAATTTAATGTTTGACCTTGGCCATATGGCAGCCATCTTTGATTAGATCCACAGTGCAATATCCAAAGTTATTTCTGGCCACACCACTAGATCGGGCATACCTGAAAACCCTATAGAAGACATAAAAATCATGAAGCTGCTCCTATTCTGTCGAAAAAATTGTCAATTTAAAGTTTGCCCTTGGTCAAATGGCTCACATCTTGGAAAATGGCTGATTTCTGAGTTTCGCTGCAAATTGAATAAAAACATCTAGTAGAATATTGATGCTAGAGGTATCCTATATTCAAATCAACTTTCAACATCTATGCCTAAAGAGATGTATACGGGACTTTATGGCAGGGCCTGGACTGCTTTGCAAAGTGGCAGATACACCCTTTCATATCTAAGGAGACGATATATGTTCAGGATGAAGATTGAAACGTCTACCTCCAAACACTCCCAACACAGAAAGCGTCTTTAACTGCCGGTCCAGGTTATATTTGCTTTGTTTATTTTTTCTCCTTTTGAATGTTAATAATACAACGTGACATCAATCAGCGATATTTGAAAATGGTTGAATTCTTTTCTTGTCAAATTCTCACTCACTTGTAGTTGTGGATCGCGTCAGCGAAACACAACTTCAAGTGGGTGAAAATTACAATTAAATAATTTGGCGGTTAAAAGGTTAATAAATTAAATTCACCTTGAGGTGTGAAATGCTGCCGCAATTCCCACATCAATGAGAAAATCGCCAGGTTCCGCTTTCATTAAAAACATCCAAGTGTAGATATAGCAAATTAAAAGTCAAAATGTGTTTACTGTTATGAATGAGGCCCATCTTCTACGATTTGTTCCTTGTAAATTATGGCATATTGAAGGGCTGAATTTGTATCAATGAATTTGTCCCTTGAGTGTTAAAAGTGAATAGTCCGCTTCCATTATCATGATTATCAATAGAAGTATTAATGTTTCCGATTTTTCCGATGATAGCTTTCGATATCCCTCAAAAACTGACCGACAGGGGAAATGCCGTGAATGAAATCGATTGAATAAATATACATTTACTTGATTCACGAAACTAACTGACGTTAGATCTAATAATGCCTTGCACACGCCCTTACCTTAACCCTAGTGTGTCAGTATGAATATTATGACATACTCCCTTACAGCCCGTGTAGGCCTATATTGGTGCCATCATTTTCACAATTTTCATAATATCCACACTTGCACTCACTCGGGATTGCCATAATTCATTCACTAACACTCTCTCATGAGTACCGTAGTATCTACACTCGCACTCACTCGTGAGCGCCATGATACCCACACTGGTACTCACTCTCGAGTGCCATAGTATCCACACTGGCACTCACTCGCGAGTACTATAATATTCACACTGACACTCACTCGGGAGTACCATAGCATCCACACTGGCATTCACTAGCGAGTACCATAGTATCCACACTGACACTCACTCCGGAGTACCATAATAACCTTTATGGCACTCACTCCGGAGTACCATAAAAGCACCCTAGAACTCACTCGCGAGTACCATAATAACCACACTGCCACCTACTTGCGGGTATTATGGTATCCAAACTGGCACTCACTCGTGGAACCATAACATGCCTGTCCATCCTTGCACTCAATCGCGAGTACCATTGTGTCTGCTCTTATGTGAAGCTCATTAGGTTTAGCTCAAGGGCTGGTGAAATAAACCAGGGCCGATATTCTGAAACCGACTGACCCAAATCTTGGGCATGTGACTGGTCAAGATGGCTATCTCGACCAATCACACGTCTAAGATTTGGGTCAGTAGTTTTGAGAACATCGGCCCTGTGCTGTAATATCTACTCTGACGCTCTCTGATATATTATACACACAACCAGCGAACACGACTCATTCAACCAATGCTGGGTTAATGTAGGCAGCGCTGGCCCAACATTAACCCTTTCTGCCAGACACCGTCTTTATACGTCAGAATCCGACGTATAAAGACGGCCCCCGCACTAAAATAATTTGAATATTTATAATGGCCGTATTCAAATGAATCGGAAAGACCGAACTAAGACATTTATGACGATTTCAAATTGAAAAAACACTCTGGTGTCCATTGTTAATACAAAATAAGTCAGCGTTGTAAGGGTTAACCCTTACAGCGCGGGGACCGACTTTAGTTGTCAGAATCTGACGTCTGTAGACGTCAAATTCTGACTAAAGTCGATCCCCGCACTGTAAGAGTAAAAATATTTATATGGTCGTAATCCCATACCATACGTATTCAAATGTATCAGAAAGAGCTGACTAAGACATATATGATGTTTTCGAATTGATGAAAACCCTTTTCTCTACATGATTTATGCAAGATTGATTCAGCGTTAGAAGGGTTAAGCCACCATTGTTTCAATGTGCCGTGTTTGCTGGGAATGAACATAATTTGCTTGGTGGGAAGCTCACCGTCACATGGGACTTCCGTCAGTTCCTCCAGGAGTGAGTAAAGCTCTGGGTTATTTCTCCTGAACACATAATCAGGATCGCTCGCCACACTGCCCAGGATACCGGCGCTTGTTCCAACTGCTACACAGACAATCACTACGTTCATGTCCTTCAGTTTTTGAGCCTGTATCAGAGCTTTGTTACTGTCACGTACCAAGCCATCACTGACCACTATCGCTATGTCCCGTATGCCCTTCCTGTCTCCAGAGCCTCTGCATATCCTCCTTCCTGTCCTCAAACCTCGCCCCATACGTGTATACCTGCCTGAAAAAAGAAACCCAAATCAAATACATCCCCAATAGAAAGTGCCATACAGAACATCCAGCTTTTAGTCACGAATGTTTTGAAAGCAATAAAATATTGGTGACACTGTAATTAATTATTAGTCATGTACTTCGTATTAAAACACACCACTACATTATTTGCTTTGTCGTCCGACCACTACATTCTGAGCCGGGATTGGAGAGTTATTGTTGATCAAGTACAGATCTATTATCATGGTAGGCCTAATGGTACTTTAATCAGTCAGGTGTGACCGAGCTGCTGATTATGAGGAATCCTCATTATGGTCGGATGTGTTTTAAGTCAGTTAAAACCCTCGGAGCTCTACATTCTCAGCTGTGAAAAAGGCCTCGGCCTTCGGCCGCGGCTGTTTTCACAGCTAGGAATGTAGAGATCCTCGGGCTTTATCCTAAACAGAGATAATTCCTGTGCTGCGACTTCAAGAGTGTTGCATGTTGTCATCGGCAGAGACTAAGTGTTCCATTAAATAGGACTTGCTTTTGCCAATGATCACCAACTGTCATATATGACAGTTGGTGTTGACTTAACAATAAATGCTAACAGTATATATACGTGTATGGATATAATGATAAATGAAACACATTCCCATGTGTAGTTTTGTTTGAAATAGAACTATATAATATGAGAACGTCAATAGGCCTATGACAAATAAAACCTATCCCCATACTGTATGCGTACGTCAGTGTAATAAATAAAACCTTTCCTCGTATTGTATTTGTACGTCAGTGTAATAATTAAAACCTGTCCCCGTACTGTATTTGTGCGTCAGTGTAATAAATCAAACCTGTCCTCGTACTGTATGTGTGCGTCAGTGCAATAAATGAAACATGTCCTCGTACTGTATTTGTGCGTCAGTGTAATACATAAAACCTGTCCTCGTACTGTATTTGTGCGTCAGTGTAATACATAAAACCTGTCCTCATACTGTATTTGTGCGTCAGTGTAATACATAAAACCTGTCCTCGTAATGTATTTGTGCGTCAGTGTAATACATAAAACCTGTTTCCATACTGTATCTGTATTTCAGTGTAATAAATAAAACACTTGTCCCCACACAGACTGTGTTTGTATGTCAGTATAGTAAATGACACCTGCCTGTTCCAATACTGTATTTACATGTCAGTGTAATAATTCAATAAAACCTGTTACCATACCATTTTGTACGGCAATATAATACGTCAAACATACAGTACTTACTTCCTTGAACTTGTGCTGCTTGACTGTTCCGAATGTTCTGCACTCTGGACTGCGCTATGGAAGATAACAATCATTCACTCATTCATTATTTGTGCGTCAGTATAACAAAATAAGGTTTGTGCCCCAGCGTGATAAATAAAAACTGTCCCCATACTGTGCTTGTACGTCAATAAATATAACAAATAAAACCCTATATTGTTTTTGGGTGACAGTACGATGAAAAAAACTGTCCGTCTACTGTATTTTACGTCAGTACGATAAATAAAAAAAACTGTCCCCATACTGTGTTTGCACATCAAACATTTTAACAAATAAAACATGTCCTCATACTGTGTCTGTACGTCAATAATGATGACAGTACTAAAAACCTGCCCCCGTCCCTAATAAGCAAAATCTATTTACGTATTTATACACATGGCGCCAATAATTATTAAAAAAACACGGTGACGTCAGTCTATTGTTAAAACAGAAGATTCGGATCTACGAATCTACTGTTATTTTTTATACTGACCAGGTCGAGCACAATATAGGGCTTTTACCATGACACGGCATAAGTGCATGGCCAATGTTTCAATTTTTACCATGCTATATCTTTGTTCTCTAAATTGCGTCCATATCAAATCTTGACATATGCCTATTTCGTGTATTTTAAGTCAAAGAAAGAATTCAAATACAACAGATTCGTCGATCCGAATATACTCGGCGCTGCGCGCCTCGTACATTCGGATCTACGAATCTATAGATTCTCCTTGACATACATACATTTCACTCTGGCTGTCATGATATTTCACTATATTTATGTACTTACTTGCAGATGATGTCCTTAAAATGGCGTTACGAAGCTGTGCAGAATCATAGTACGAATCCAGATTAAATTGATGATATCCGTTTTTATCGAATGTGGCCAGTCCGTAGTGGAATAGATCTTCACCGACTTCAAATTCCGAGGTTATGTCAATTGCGATATCTAATACAGCGTCGAAAGCAACCTAGAAAACGTTTAATTTTAACACGAGGTCATGATCACAAGCGCATAAACTATATAGGAGCATATAAAAAATATTCCCACATCAGTAAATGCTTAGTTCTAATTATAAGAAGCTGCTTTTCTTTACAGGGCAAAGCTGACCCACTTGTATCAATCTTAGTCATTGAAAATTCAAATCCTCATATTATTATATATAATATGAAGCCTTTGTTGTCTACGATATCATGATTCCATATTGAAGTAAAACCCTCGAACCACTAAGCACGACGTAAGTCGTTTTTCTTCCGTTTTATCAGCCGTTTAAAATGCAGATATTGATACTAAAATGTGTGTCCAAACATCAAAATTTGCGAGTCATTTACGAGTCATTTTCACCTACTTGAAGTTGTGGTTCGCTGTAACGAGATACAGCTTCAAGTGCATGCAGTGTATTTTTTTCACCCTTACAACGCGGGGATCGATTTTAGTCGTCAGAATCTGACCTCTGTAGACGTCAGATTCTGACGACTAAAATCGATACCCGCACTGTAGGAGTAAACATATCTCTAATGACCGTAGACTCATAACAAAGGTATTCGAATAAATCAGAAAGAGCTAACTAAGACATTTTATAATGATTACAAATCGAATAAAACCGTTTGGTCTCCATGGTTTACATAAAAAACAGCGCTTTAAGTGTTAAAGGGACATGCCTAGGTCTAAAATCATTAACAAATCGGTGACTTTATTTTGGCTTCTTAATATGACCATATGATGTAAACATGTCCATAGACTAGAACTGCACAAGTTTTTAAATTGTTGTGCTGCGCATTCACCAGTTACATGTAGGCTAGATATAGAGACGAAATTCCTGATTACATATTATTGACAACCATGTCAAAAATAGGAGATACTGGAATTTTGTCTATATATCTAGCCTAACTGGTAAGTGCGCAGCACAAAAATAAAAAAACTTTTGCAGTTCTTGTCTATGGACATGTTTACATCATATGGTCATATTAAGAAGCCAAAATAAAATCACCGATTTTAAACCTGTGCATATCCCTTTAATCTAGCGTTTTAAGGGTTAACCATTTAACCGCCAAATTATTCAATTTGAATTTTCACCCACTTGAAGTTGTGTCTCGCTGACGCGATCCACAACTTCAAGTGAATGAAAATTATTCAGATTTGACAAAATAGAGGTCAATTCTTTTCAAATCTTGCTGGTTGATGTCACATTTTATCTTTAACATATTTAAAAAATAGCTAAGGGGTGGGAGGAGTCTGGTCTGCCAAATCCAAGTTTTTTTCGATATTTCGAGAAAATTAATTAAGCATAAAATCAGCTGTCAAAATATGATTCTTGAAATACGCGTTCATATTACACTGACATTATATAAAAAACTTCTCCAATAGCAACATATTTTACACCAGTTTTCAATATGTTCAAATTACTTCAGGCTGATATATTTATGTGGTACGTTTGTTTGATCAAAATGTAATGTGTTTATTTGTCTGTTTGTTCGTGTCTTTGTTTGTGTGTTCGTTTGCTTGTGGGCTTTGGTTGTGCCATCCGTATGTCTGGGGCATTACCTGTTTTGCTAGTTGGTACATTCGATTCCTGCGCTTTAAACCTTAATACCCCAGCTACATTTCTGCGCAAAAGAGTAATATTATCCGCTACAAATCGTCAGTCGTAGCGTCCATATCGACCGTGTTTACCGATACATTATCACAGGACGAGTGGCCAGCCCTTTGTGGTATATGCAGTACAATATGTATACTCACACTTCCAGAGGAGTCCAGTATCAGTACCACGTCCCCAATATGGCCATGATAACTATCTGAGTGAGAAAACATACAATTACGAAATTATACATTATACTATTAACTAATTTAAATGGGAAACACTAGCCTACACACCCAAAGGTCGCGCTCCCGTAAAGACTGTAATTTTGGTGTGAATATCTACTAAGACAAGATAAATGCAAGTTTTCTGATTGAAATATGACATAAATATAATGTATATTTAACCCTTTAACCGCCAAATTATTCAATCCGAATTTTCACCCACTTGAAATTGTGTCTCGCTGACGCGATCCACAACTTCAAGTGAGTGAAAATTATTCAGATTTGGCAAAATAGAGGTCAACTGTTTTCAAATATTGCTGTTTGGTGTCACATTTTATCTTTGTCACATGTTTCAATGGGGGTACTTAATGTGCTTATAAATATTGAAAACCCTAATATATGCGACAGCGGCGGTTAAAGGGCTAAGGCCAGGAGGCAGTGTCAGCGGTGACTGTTTCATGACTATGCAGAGCAGCATAGCGAATAATGCAATTAATTTGGTGGTGATCATGACACAAACACATTTGTAACCAGCAATTGCCGTGGATAGTAATTTAACCCTTGTCCTGCTATGTCCGGATATATACGGGGTTAACCCTTTAACCACCGGTGTCTCATATACTCGAGTTTTCATTTTTTATTAGCACATTAAGTAACACCTTTTAACCATCTTAAAGATAAAATGTGACATCAATCAGCGAGACACAACTTCAAGTGGGTGAAAATTCAAATTGAATAATTTGGCGGTCAAAGGGTTAAGGATGTTTTAGATCAATAAAAATATCACCTAATTTTGATAAAATAGTTTTTAGTAGATGCTTAGATGATCCAATAATTTAATTTTAGACATGTCTATTTTTCAGAAATAGTAATATTATTCGTCATTTGAAGCTGGAAATTGCGTTAGCAATTCCGGCTTTAAATGACTAAAAATACAATTGAAACAATTCAGCAGGACAAGGGTTATTACGGTGAAGTCACTAATTAATAACCTTCGACATAAAATAAATTAAATGAATGGGTTTTATGCTACCTTAGTGCACATGTATGCTAAACTGGGCAAGGAGAACACACTGAGGATGATGAGATGAATGAGATGACACTGCCCTCCAGACACAGTATTCGAAATTCGAGCTCTAGCTGTCTGAGGTCTACCACGCTACCTCTCGGGCACAGAGGCTCCCCCACAATATGCCTTTTTTACGAGCGAGCGAGAAGAAACATTTTGTTTATTTGAAACTTGAATGCCAGAGCCGGTTTCGAACCAGCGATCTCCGCCTTTCCAAGCGGGCAGCTTTAACCACTGCAGAAATTGTCTTTTAAACATTGTCAAGTTTTCAACTATTTTTTGTATTAATTAAACAATATTTATAAACTTGAAGTTGGATAAAAGCTCACTTCATAGCGTTTCAATCACGTAATATAAGCATATTAAGCTAAACCGTACCATTTCCCCTCATATAAAAATATACAAATTGATTTTTTTTATATTCAATTTATGTAAAGACATTATGGTGTTTTATAATAATTGTGCTATTCATTCACCTTAAGCCAACACTTACGGTAGCAATGTGAAGTGAAGTGTGAAATTATAGTAGCTTGGTTTTAAGAAGGCTTACCCTTAAACATAATAAAGTGCAAAGTTATATATTTAAATAAATCAACGACTTGAAGTTGTGTCCCGCTATCGCGACCCACTTCTTTAAGTACACGACAATTACGAAACATGTGCAATATGAATGGGAATATTAGACAGGGATATATCCTAACCAATCTAATAAACGTGCCTGTCAAACTTTTCACATTTTGAATTATGGCGGCCATCTTCTATTGATAAATATAGTCTTGTGTAAGAGATGTAGCTCTCTAAAATTAAATATATATTATCAGGCATTCAAATCATCATTTTATCCCATAAAAGTTTTGCACTTTTTGCTAAAACGTAAACGTGGGATATTGTATTTCAATGGTCACGTGACCTATGACCTTCCAATGACCCCAAAAATAATATTGTCGTCAAAATTGCATTATGAGATCTCAAAACCCAAATTTAGAGCTAAACAACATATTTCTAGGATTGCTGGGACTGTATTGATAGAGATTACTTTTTTTGGCTGCCATTTTGGAAAAATGCAAATTAGCTAATTAATTATGCCAAATCTCGAATGGTATCTGGCAGATATGAAATCCACGGGAAAATATACAATAGAAACCGTTGAGAAAAGTTTGGCAGAAACGTTTATTAGATTGGTTAGGATATATCCCTGTCTATAGTCAAATTTAATGATTATCCCTCCTACAACTTATCTTGTTTGTATGACAATTGAAAAGGATGAACTAGCTATAGACGTGATACGAGGCTCGGGATGTTTAACATAGTGTGTCATAGATTTATATAGTGTGTGTCCCTTTGGATATCAAAATGTGTATCTGTCACTATACAATTGGCAGATACACCCTCTCATATCCAAGGGGACGACTTGTTGTTCACTCACCTGTGTCTGCCGAGATTAATAAAACGCACATCAGCAAAATCTGGATCAGAACCTGAAGCCACGAAGCCCTCATTTTTCGTCAGCAGAGACGTGCTGCCGAGAAAATATGCATGCATCAAAATTCAGCGCAAGAAGACCAAGCGCAAAATAAGAACAGTGCCCTATTCTTTAGGAATGACGTAACCCTTAGGCCTATATTTTTAAGGTCAAATTTCAAGCTGATTGGATAAACATTCACGCAGAAATATTATAGCTTTCCGATTTTTGGCCCAAAACTGAAAAATACAAAAGCAATAGTTTTGATGAAGGTATACGTTCAAATTACCTACCAAGTTAAATAAAAATGTCATTAACTCTTACCATGCTGAGTTGTTTCAACTGTATTTTTTTCAACGGTCATTTGAAGTTGGAATTGATAACATAATTTTATAGCTTCAAATGAAAAAAAATTATTTGTATTTTTTGATAATATACCTTTTCTAAATTGAGTTATTTTACTAATTGATCATTTACCGCAAGCATTATTATGCATTTTCAGTGGCATATTATTCCGCTAAGATCTGCTTAAACCAATATATATACGGGCGTAGCAGTGTGTTCGGTGTGTTCATTAAATATATTGAAGAGAGTTGGAGTCAACTTGTCTCACTCCGCTGCTACCATCAAACGATGCTGTGTGAAGATTATTGAGACCAATACAAGACGTGGTTGAATCATACAATTATGTTTGAAATGCGCGGTACATATTATCATTAATTCCCAGTTTTGACATATTCGAAAATTAAATAAATCTCTACTAGCCAAGTACAAAGGTTTTTGCATGTCTATGAAACAAGCAAATAACGATTTATCTCCATTATTTACATTTTGAATAACTGATGTAAATTCAAACTGATTATCTAAACATGACCTGTCTTTGCGAGAACCACCTTGCTTTTCAACAACTATATTGTTATCCACAGCATTATTAGGCCTGCCCGAAGGACAGGCGCCTATAAAGTTTATTGCGCCTTAGCTGAAAGAGGGGTGCAGTGTGTGGGAAACGGTTGACATTTCTGTGAAACAGTCCTTATGAACAGGTCAACTATAACGTTTGATGTCGCTAGGCTAAGTACTTAAGTGTTAAAGAAGTGTTCAGAAAAAATATATTCACGATTATATTCGTGATTAGAGCTTAAAGGGTTTCGGGTCGAATGATCTTAGCCCAGCGTCGCAGAGGGTAGACCATCATTACATTAGCATTTGGGAAAGTATTTCGTTATCTGGGAAGTGACCTTTCTGGCGACGGGGCTAGAAAAGCGTCACCCGCATAGCAATGCCATAGTATACCAAGCAAACACGGGCCAGCGTCGAAGACTGTGGGTGAACATCGAAGCACCATTGGGTGAATGCCATGTGTTTGCTGATGTACTGGTGCAAAGTGTACAGCAGACCCAGTGTTGGAATAGTGTTGGGCCAGCGTCGTAGACTATTGACCGGCATTGAACCAGCAATGGGTTGCGACACTGGCCCAACATTGAACCAGCATTGGGTGGGTAAGGCCCACATCGTGTGTACGAGGTATATGGTAGAGACACACCATGCGACAGCACGATTCACTGGCAGATATTGAATGGATGTTGGCCAGCACCGGCGATGGTGGTGGAAAGAATACACGTTGAATATTTATTTGAACTTGTCTCCTTGGTTCTTACCTTAACTATATCCTGGACATTTATTAGGATTCTTGCACATGAGGAATACCAATACAGTTTAAATGTTTACAAAATATGAGGCCGAATTTTCGTTCATAGCATTCTAGACAGACTAGAGCCGGGTCTCAAAGTTCGGGAACTCCTGTTCTAGTTAGTATCATACTCAACCTTTTAACTGACAAGATATTTAAGTGAGTGTAAATTACGCGGATTTAACAAAATGGAGGTCAACGATTTTGAAATCTTTCTGATTGATGTCCCGTTTTTTCTGTAACATGTCACTACCCTGCTAGGGACAAGAACAAAAACACCCTTTAACCATAACGATGGAAAAATTCCCATATTAAATATTGAAAATGTACATTAAATAGTTTGTGAATTAATGCCTTTATGTTTACTTTCATTATGAACATTATATATAGCACATTTATTTTTAATTATTTTTTTATTTACGATCCTCTTAAATATTACATCGTACAATATAGGCCCTCTATCTTGATTTAAATACAAATTTCTTTTGCAACGTCATCATTACATTCCATCTGGTGTAACTTCGTCGTGCGGTGCAACATTATATAAATGAGCAAAATCACGTTTTCAGAAATTATGGACAATCTTTCTTCAACTAGAACTGTAGATGACGATTATTTTTTCTAGTTTTTAACATAACATAGCTCTCGATAATAATCATTGCAATCTGATTGCGATTTTTAACATGACTCTATATTATTAATTATTTCAGACAACACCTTTTGCCACAAATACGACAACAGTTACAGTTTCCCAACTAGGATGAACACCGATCCGAATCTTTATTTCACTCACCTGTCTTCCTAGCGTCCAACAAAGATTGTTCACTCTGACGCACTTCTCGACCAAATGATGTACATGATGTAGTACGTGTGCTACCTCAGAAAGAGGGAGGGGAAGTCACGCCGTAACGAGACGTAGATCCAATGATGTGTTAATGTTGGCCCATTGTCAAACACGGTGGGACTGAATACAGCTGCACCATTATTCATCTGGTTATATTTTAAATATGCACCCTCAAGCATGCGTGGATTCAGAGGGGGCACGGGGGTTACACGCCCACCCCTTTTTGGGCCAAACTCTTTAAAAAGTCCCATAAATTGGCCTAGACATGCCAAAAAATTCTTGGGGGCGGGCCCCCGAAGCCGCACACGCCCCTCAAATCCTGGAACCGCCCCTGCCCTCAATTGAAAATGATGCTGAGATATATATCATATTAAATTGCTATAACATAAGTAAAGTTGGGCCCCTTTCATGCAATGGATAGATACATTATTAGCTGGGTAGTGGGCATTGAACCAGGGTTCACAGCTCGAATCCCGTTTCGGCTGCTTTTTTTCGACTGTGTATACTAATTAGGTCTACATACCGGATTGACTGTCACACTGTAACGTTGCAATGGTGGATTTTGGAAACTCTATTCTGATAAAATTGGTACACAATTAAATATATACATATATCACCAAAGCTGTTCAAATGCAGGAACACAAACAGATTAGTTTAGTAATATCGCACAGAAAAAATCTAGAAAAAAAAGATGAATCTGTGCGTGCGTAAAACTGGTCATTCAATAGAACGATCAACAGAACATTTGGAATACCGTACTCTTTGTTGTACATATAATTAGCACACTGTTATGCTCAAATCAATTTATCTGATCTGAGAAAAATTTAGTCATTAGAACAAATTTGGTAAATTTATCAGTTCTCCGCACTTATAAACATATAAAGTTTGGTGCGGTGCTATAGGCCCTACACTGTGATAAAACTACAATAGGTGTGACTATCTCTCCTAGGGGACCGTACCCTAGAAAACGTTGAACCAATGCTGCTTCATTGTTGGGCCAGCGTCTGCGACGCTGGGCCAACAATAAAACAGCATCGGTTCAACGTCTCGCGTTTGCTGTGTATACACGTGATATATAGCACTGTGATTACAGTCCAGGGTGATATACATGGGAAACACGAGGTGGACCTGTTATCAGGGGCTATTAGGCGCCCCGTCCAATTATTGTTCTTGAGCGTAAACTGATATTTCAAACAATCTGTTGCGATTGTGATACAGTAAGCATGGTAATTAAGGCGTTGAAAATGAATGACCAGCGATATTCGATAACAAAGCAACATAACTGTTTAACTGTTACATTATTAAATGATAATTGGCAATTCTCAATAATATTAACTGACAGCTAGAAATGAATAAAAATAGCAAATTGGAATTCAATAACCTTTTTTAAAACAAGCGAGCTGTTGCTTTATTAATTGACATACTTATTTATTCGAAACCGAAAATTGTGCGTTAATGTACAACACAAATATAAAAAAGATGTGGTTTTGGCGGCCATTTTTTGTTTTGCTTTTTTGAAGATGAATGACACCAAAGATAGAATGTTATGCGACAGATTCCAATTCAGCACGGCCAAATTATGTGAAAACAAGCAGAAAAAAAATCTGCACTCAAATGCCGAGCAAATTTAAATGTTTCATATTTTAGGTCAGGGCAAATACACACATTTTCAATAATAGCGGCAATATTATCTTATTTAAAAATATAAATGCCACGTACAAAGCTAAATACCACTCAGTTTAAGTATATACACATCTGGGTTCAGAAAACAGAGGTCAAATATAGATATGGCAAATAATTATCTTCTATTAAGTCGATTCCACTGGCCGTGTTGACTAGCTTGTTTTGTTGTCCATTTTGATTATATTTTAAATATGGTTATATTTTAAATATGCACCCTCAAGCATGCGTGGATTCAGAGGGGGCACGGGGGTTACACGCCCACCCCTTTTTGGGCCAAACTCTTTAAAACGTCCCATAAATTGGCCTAGATATGCCAAAAAATTCTTGGGGGCGGGCCCCCGAAGCCGCACACGCCCCTCCTTTCTCAAATCCTGGAACCGCCCCTGCCCTCAATTGAAAGTGATGCTGAGATATATATTACATAATTTCGACTGTGTTACTAATTAGGTCTACATACCGGATTGACTGTCACACTGTAACGTTGCAATGGTGGATTTTGGAAACTCTATTCTGATAAAATTGGTACACAATTAAATACATATATACATCGCCAAAGCTGTTCAAATGCAGGAACACAAACAGATTAGTTTAGTAATATCGCACAAAAAAAATCTAGAGAAAAAGATTAATCTGTGCCTGCGTAAAACTGGTCATTCAATAGAACGATCAACAGAACATATGGAATACCGTACTCTTTGGTATACATATAATTAGTACACTGTTATGCTCAAATCAATTAATCTGATCTGAGAAAAATTTAGTCATTTGAACAAATTTGGTAAATTTATCAGTTCTCCGCACTTATAAACATATAAAGTTTGGTGCGGTGCTATAGGCCCTACACTGTGATAAAACTGCAATAGGTGTGACTATCTCTCCTAGGGGACCGTACCCTAGAAAACGTTGAACCAATGCTGCTTCATTGTTGGGCCAGCGTCTGCGACGCTGGGCCAACAATAAAACAGCATCGGTTCAACATCTCGCGTTTGCTGTGTATACACGTGATATATAGCACTGTGATTACAGTCCAGGGTGATATACATGGGAAACACGAGGTGGACCTGTTATCAGGGGCTATTAGGCGCCCCGTCCAATTATTGTTCTTGAGCGTAAACTGATATTTCAAACAATCTGTTGCGATTGTGATACAGTAAGCATGGTAATTAAGGCGTTGAAAATGAATGACCAGCGATATTCGATAACAAAGCAACATAACTGTTTAACTGTTACATTATTAAATGATAATTGGCAATTCTCAATAATATTAACTGACAGCTAGAAATGAATAAAAATAGCAAATTGGAATTCAATAACCTTTTTTAAAACAAGCGAGCTGTTGCTTTATTAATTGACATACTTATTTATTCGAAACCGAAAATTGTGCGTTAATGTACAACACAAATATAAAAAAGATGTGGTTTTGGCGGCCATTTTTTGTTTTGCTTTTTTGAAGATGAATGACACCAAAGATAGAATGTTATGCGACAGATTCCAATTCAGCACGGCCAAATTATGTGAAAACAAGCAGAAAAAAAATCTGCACTCAAATGCCGAGCAAATTTAAATGTTTCATATTTTAGGTCAGGGCAAATACACACATTTTCAATAATAGCGGCAATATTATCTTATTTAAAAATATAAATGCCACGTACAAAGCTAAATACCCCTCAGTTTAAGTATATACACATCTGGGTTCAGAAAACAGAGGTCAAATATAGATATGGCAAATAATTATCTTCTATTAAGTCGACTCCACTGGCCGTGTTGACTAGCTTGTTTTGTTGTCCATTTTGATTATATTTTAAATATGGTTATATTTTAAATATGCACCCTCAAGCATGCGTGGATTCAGAGGGGGCACGGGGGTTACACGCCCACCCCTTTTTGGGCCAAACTCTTTAAAAAGTCCCATAAATTGGCCTAGATATGCCAAAAAATTCTTGGGGGCGGGCCCCCGAAGCCGCACACGCCCCTCCTTTCTCAAATCCTGGAACCGCCCCTGCCCTCAATTGAAAGTGATGCTGAGATATATATTATATAATTTCGACTGTGTTACTAATTAGGTCTACATACCGGATTGACTGTCACACTGTAACGTTGCAATGGTGGATTTTGGAAACTCTATTCTGATAAAATTGGTACACAATTAAATACATATATACATCGCCAAAGCTGTTCAAATGCAGGAACACAAACAGATTAGTTTAGTAATATCGCACAAAAAAAATCTAGAGAAAAAGATTAATCTGTGCCTGCGTAAAACTGATCATTCAATAGAACGATCAACAGAACATATGGAATACCGTACTCTTTGGTATACATATAATTAGTACACTGTTATGCTCAAATCAATTAATCTGATCTGAGAAAAATTTAGTCATTTGAACAAATTTGGTAAATTTATCAGTTCTCCGCACTTATAAACATATAAAGTTTGGTGCGGTGCTATAGGCCCTACACTGTGATAAAACTACAATAGGTGTGACTATCTCTCCTAGGGGACCGTACCCTAGAAAACGTTGAACCAATGCTGCTTCATTGTTGGGCCAGCGTCTGCGACGCTGGGCCAACAATAAAACAGCATCGGTTCAACGTCTCGCGTTTGCTGTGTATACACGTGATATATAGCACTGTGATTACAGTCCAGGGTGATATACATGGGAAACACGAGGTGGACCTGTTATCAGGGGCTATTAGGCGCCCCCTCCAATTATTGTTCTTGAGCGTAAACTGATATTTCAAACAATCTGTTGCGATTGTGATACAGTAAGCATGGTAATTAAGGCGTTGAAAATGAATGACCAGCGATATTCGATAACAAAGCAACATAACTGTTTAACTGTTACATTATTAAATGATAATTGGCAATTCTCAATAATATTAACTGACAGCTAGAAATGAATAAAAATAGCAAATTGGAATTCAATAACCTTTTTTAAAACAAGCGAGCTGTTGCTTTATTAATTGACATACTTATTTATTCGAAACCGAAAATTGTGCGTTAATGTACAACACAAATATAAAAAAGATGTGGTTTTGGCGGCCATTTTTTTTTTGCTTTTTTGAAGATGAATGACACCAAAGATAGAATGTTATGCGACAGATTCCAATTCAGCACGGCCAAATTATGTGAAAACAAGCAGAAAAAAAATCTGCACTCAAATGCCGAGCAAATTTAAATGTTTCATATTTTAGGTCAGGGCAAATACACACATTTTCAATAATAGCGGCAATATTATCTTATTTAAAAATATAAATGCCACGTACAAAGATAAATACCCCTCAGTTTAAGTATATACACATCTGGGTTCAGAAAACAGAGGTCAAATATAGATATGGCAAATAATTATCTTCTATTAAGTCGACTCCACTGGCCGTGTTGACTAGCTTGTTTTGTTGTCCATTTTGATTATATTTTAAATATGGTTATATTTTAAATATGCACCCTCAAGCATGCGTGGATTCAGAGGGGGCACGGGGGTTACACGCCCACCCCTTTTTGGGCCAAACTCTTTAAAAAGTCCCATAAATTGGCCTAGATATGCCAAAAAATTCTTGGGGGCGGGCCCCCGAAGCCGCACACGCCCCTCCTTTCTCAAATCCTGGAACCGCCCCTGCCCTCAATTGAAAGTGATGCTGAGATATATATTATATAATTTCGACTGTGTTACTAATTAGGTCTACATACCGGATTGACTGTCACACTGTAACGTTGCAATGGTGGATTTTGGAAACTCTATTCTGATAAAATTGGTACACAATTAAATACATATATACATCGCCAAAGCTGTTCAAATGCAGGAACACAAACAGATTAGTTTAGTAATATCGCACAAAAAAAATCTAGAGAAAAAGATTAATCTGTGCCTGCGTAAAACTGATCATTCAATAGAACGATCAACAGAACATATGGAATACCGTACTCTTTGGTATACATATAATTAGTACACTGTTATGCTCAAATCAATTAATCTGATCTGAGAAAAATTTAGTCATTTGAACAAATTTGGTAAATTTATCAGTTCTCCGCACTTATAAACATATAAAGTTTGGTGCGGTGCTATAGGCCCTACACTGTGATAAAACTACAATAGGTGTGACTATCTCTCCTAGGGGACCGTACCCTAGAAAACGTTGAACCAATGCTGCTTCATTGTTGGGCCAGCGTCTGCGACGCTGGGCCAACAATAAAACAGCATCGGTTCAACGTCTCGCGTTTGCTGTGTATACACGTGATATATAGCACTGTGATTACAGTCCAGGGTGATATACATGGGAAACACGAGGTGGACCTGTTATCAGGGGCTATTAGGCGCCCCCTCCAATTATTGTTCTTGAGCGTAAACTGATATTTCAAACAATCTGTTGCGATTGTGATACAGTAAGCATGGTAATTAAGGCGTTGAAAATGAATGACCAGCGATATTCGATAACAAAGCAACATAACTGTTTAACTGTTACATTATTAAATGATAATTGGCAATTCTCAATAATATTAACTGACAGCTAGAAATGAATAAAAATAGCAAATTGGAATTCAATAACCTTTTTTAAAACAAGCGAGCTGTTGCTTTATTAATTGACATACTTATTTATTCGAAACCGAAAATTGTGCGTTAATGTACAACACAAATATAAAAAAGATGTGGTTTTGGCGGCCATTTTTTTTTTGCTTTTTTGAAAATGAATGACACCAAAGATAGAATGTTATGCGACAGATTCCAACTCAGCACGGCCAAATTATGTGAAAACAAGCAGGAAAAAAATCTGCACTCAAATGCCGAGCAAATTTTAATGTTTCATATTTTAGGTCAGGGCAAATACACACATTTTCAATAATAGCGGCAATATTATTTTATTTAAAAATATAAATGCCACGTACAAAGCTAAATACCACTCAGTTTAAGTATATACACATCTGGGTTCAGAAAATCGAGGTCAAATATAGATATGGCAAATAATTATCTTCTATAAAGTCGTTTCCACTGGCCGTGTTGACTAGCTTGTTTTGTTGTCCATTTTGATTATTTTGTAATAAAAAAAGTTCAATGTATTTGTAGAGGTTACTCTTTAAACCTCTGCACCATGCATTTGAACGGAAATTTAAATAAATTTGGTATGGTATATTTCATGTGTAGATTGATAAATTAGAACAGCTACCACATACGTTTGCTTAGACCACAGTGTTTTATTTATCTGTTTCAGATCCGAAAAAAATCAAAATCTAATGAGGGAGGGCGGTAAAAAAAAACATTTAAGAAAAAAAACACTGAACCTATTTTTGGAAAAGTTAATGAGGGCGACGAAATAAAAAACACTTTTGACCTTTTTTTAAAAAAAATTAATGAGGTCGACGAAAAAAACAAGCAAAAAAACATAACTGGGAAAATGATTTTTTTAATCTCCTGAAATAAACTTGTTTTTTCGAAATGTTTTTTTATCTCCAGCAAATTAACTGTTTTTTTTCGGAAATCGTCAACAATCTAATACGTGCGCTGTGCAGAAAAAAAACACAAGTTTTTCTGTAATGCGCGGTCCAAATCTCATACGCGCTCTCATCTAGAACAGAGAAAAAAACCATAGTGGCCTCACCTTAGAACATAATGCAAATTAAGCCGATAATGTTAATTATTTAATTATGCCAATAAAAAAAGTTGCCAAAAGTTGCCACTTGGGCTAAATTAGTTCAGTGAAATTATAAGAACATGAATCAATCAAAACACCTTGCACTTCTCATAATTTCTAGGTCCCCATTGAACATATAAGACTGGATTATAGGAGATTAGTATGTGTAACTGTCTACTCATGGTATTACTCACATGTAGGCTTACCAGCTTAAATTAGTTCAGTGAAATTATAAGAACATGAATCAATCAAAACACCTTGCACTTTTCATAATTTCTAGGTCCCCATTGAACATATAAGACTGGATTATAGGAGATTAGTATGTGTAACTGTCTACTCATGGTATTACTCACATGTAGGCTTACCAGCTTACATCTTCGTAGGCATATGTTCAGTAATGTTCTGAAATCGTCTGTGTGTATCCATGGGCATATTGCCGACTATTATATACACTGATGTAAGCTGTCTGTACGACCTTGTACGACGTTGTGGTGACTCTTCAGTCTCAGATTCCGTCCTGCCCGAAATCAGCCACAAATTAATTTTTTGGTTCTGCAGTTGCAGTCGCTACATTACCCCCGGTCTAAGTGACAACGTATATCTAAAAAACTATGCTTGTGGCTACGGTAACGGCAGAAATCGCAAAAGTACAGTTATCTACGCGTCTGACCAAGTAGCACCGAATCTTACCATTATATAAACAAAATAACAATAAAACGTAAACAGTCAAGGTTGGTTTACAGCGTGGGGTGTTGGTGGACATTGATGAGTGCGGCTATGACCAACTCTATGTTTTAATTATTTTTGATCCTCTTACCAAATGTCCTCTTTAACACAGTCATGCCCAAATCTCATTTATCTCATCCAATTGACTTAGTTTCATTAATGAATTTCGACATAATTACATTTTCATTATGAAACTTTCCATTATTGTACGTGACTTATGATTTAGCTGTGCCAGGCCTGGCAGGATTTATATTTACAAATAAACTATATGATACGTGTGCTGGGTCCGCAGTATATATCATTAGGAGCTATAATCGCGTGAACCAGCTGCACGAATCAGGCCCGGGTGTGGATCTGTCGTCCGACATGCGTTTGTTTTGGTGGCAGATTTACCGTGACACTACTGTTTATATCTGCATTACTATCGTTTCGATTGTCGGTAGTGTGTTTTGTGGAGTTAGAACGAACACATCTTTTCTTAAATGTAAAGGAATGCGTGAATATGTTAGGAGACCTTCATTCTTCACGTTAGCGCAAAAAATTATGGTCATCCTGGCATGCGGCGCCTTGTAAAGTGTCTCCCTTTTATTTGACTGTTCCTCGGTCTTGTCACCTCGTTAATTAATCGCTGGAACCGTTTCCTTTGTCTTTATCGTAGACCCTGCGTGCAAATTTGGCTTCGTGCAGACTCCGGTCCTGGAAGGCTTCGATGTAGTAGTACTTTGTTTTCCTACTACGGCCATCCGAGGCTCGTGAATTTTCGCAGTAGGCTGTGAAGCCGTAGGTTTCAACGTCGGTGTTGCTGTTGGCTGTCTAGTGCGCTCATTTTCAGGTGTGTGCTCGCTATGTGCAGGTTTGACATAGTCTGCAGTCACCGTCTCAACCTTGCCTTTAATTAACACTTTGAATACTCGGCCGCTCCTCACGACGACCTTATATGGTCCGTCGTAAGGGGCAGTCAGTGGTGGTGCTATTGCGATGCGTCGCAAAAATACATGTGAGCATGTGTCGAGCTCCTTATATTGGAACATGTCTTTTTGATTTGCATGGCGCGGGGGGCTTAGCCGGAGACGCGACATGGCTACGCGTAACCTATCTGAGTAGTTTTCTAAATCAGTGTTGGCGTCAACAGTAGAATTCTCCGTAGAGTCACCTGGCAGACGTAGTGTCATTCCGTAAGTCATCTCGGTGGCCGATCTGCCTAACGTTTCCTTGACACCCGATCGAATGCTGAGTTAAACTGTCGGTAGCGTAGTTGTCCACGGATTCGGTGATTCATGTGCCATAATTGCAGCTGGTAAATAAGCTATTTTTACAAACAAAAGGTCAATTTTGACTAATTCTGACATAGGGATTCCATTTCTGACATTCATTTTAACCTTAAACAAATGCTTAACCGTGAATTCAAGACGGCGGCTGCAAACAACGTAATTTAGAAGCAAATTTAGCATTTTCATTCTGTGGGGCTATTTTAACTGATAAAAAAGCAATTTTAGGCTAATTTAGGCATCTAAATGAATTTCTAGCATCATTTTTAAATTGAGCCGAGTCGTACAAACGTGGTGAAAAACAAAATGTACACCGACAGTATACCTCCTCAACGTTCACCTTGTCGGATGATGACGTGAGAGAAGACAGGACCGGTAAGTAAAGCATCTGCTCAAGAGAGTTCAATCATCCACTAGACCATGGTGCTTTCTTATTGCTTTTGTAAAAAAAGATATGGGACTATGCGATTTTCTGTGAATTATGAAAAATCTTGATGATGTCACCTTAGAGGTTGCTGATCCTGTCTAGAATTGATGATTCTCTAGACTCTCTATCTGATACTCGATGTGTTTTATGCTTGAGTCAGGGTCCTGCTACTAGCAAGTGGAAATGAAACACATGGATATGCTGAAATGGCATTTATCAGATGCAGTGGGTTTACGAGCTCCGAATAATGCCTTTGGGCATTACAGAGCTTCTCTATTATATGATAGCTTTATGGAAATTGTGCTTGCAAGTTTGCAATGGGAAAGCTGTCTGATATATTTAGACGATGTCATAGCTTTCGGAAGCTCATTTGATGAAGAAGCGGAGATATGAGCCAGAGTAGTTGGGAAACTTAGGACTAAAGCGTAAGCTTAAATATTGCAGTTTATTCCAAAAAGAGAGTTTTATTCTTATGGTACGCTGTTTCTGAAAAAGGTGAACACTGATCCTGGAATGACTGTGTTTGTAGAGGAATGGCCACTTCCAAAGAATTTAAATTGTGTTTGGACAAATTATAATAATTAGAGAGCATTTATTCAGCTGAATCATGTTATTGTAAATACCCCTGTTTTAACTTATCGATCTTCACCTACTGGACACTGGTGCCAGTGCATTAATAAAACCAGAGACAGTACTTTTTGTGATGGGCGTGTTTGTAAAATATTGCAGGCATTATGTGTATGGGCATTCATTCTTGATACGAACATATCCTGGCCATGTATATGGTGCTCTATGCTGACTTTTTTAATTCTGCACAGCATGAGAGGCAGATTGTTTGGTGGTAAATAGAAGTTCTATGGTTTTCAGATCTCCAGAAGATAGCCCTCGAAATTATCATGGCAATGCTGTAGAATCTCATGTAAACCGTGTAAAGTAGTTGATGGAGTGCAGAATGATAATAGTCAACAGATTTGTGTTATTTCAAAGGAGTTTTTTGTGGTGGACTACGGATAGATAGCTCAACAAAATGATGAATTGAAGCAGATGCAACTGGCTTGCAGTAGCTTAGCTCATATCATTAAGAGGAAAAAGCTATACCCCCTGTTAATTCATTATGGTATGTGTTACCACGTTATGGTCAAGACGCCAACGTTGTATGCATAGTGGGATTAGCATGTACTTTAATTACAGTATAGTGAATATTACTTTAAGTAGCTTTCTGCACAATCATGTCAACTGCAGCAAGCAGTTCTATCTTCCATACTTCATAGAAAGCTCTGGTTTTGTTCTACACCTGATAGTGCCAGATTCCTTGAATAAGTTTGTTTTTACAAATATTTTTGATTCTGTTGTTGGAGGTCATCTGGATGAAAAGAGTTAGGAAAACAACACTATTATAATTCAATTAAACCGATCCTAAATGTTAACCTTTCGTACAATAATTGGTGTTCCATAAGATAGGAGAAGCTATTGATGTCTTAAGATCAATTACCATTGTCCTTTCATCAGTTCATGAAAACAATTTTTTCTTGGTGTGTGGAGATTTTACTAAATGAATGTTTTGGGATGCCTAACCGTGAGGCTGTCACTGTTAGAGAAATTATATTAATATTATGTAGTTTAAGTACACCGATACAGCTCCACACAGATCAAGGGTCAAACTTCAAATCAATACTGTTCCAAAGATGTGTGACAGGCTCGAAATTGACAAGACACATACTACAACACTGTGCTCTCAAGGTGATGGTGGTGCGCGTTAAGCATACTTTGGAAAACATGTTAAGGATTTGAGCATCAACAAGCTTGGAGACTTTATCTTTTCACAGAAAGCACACAGAGCAACAAAGCATAAGAGGCATGGGTTCTCTTTTTTAATTTTCTTATGATTGAACGAGAAATTATGCATTTGGATTTGGTATTTCCCTTGCCAAATAGTGACTACATGTAAGTGCCAAAATCAGAAGCAGACTATGTTGCAAATTTGCATTTCATATTGGAGATTTTGTGCAATCAAAAATAACGTGGGATAGGGCCACAGTCATACATATGTCACTTGATTTTGTACAGAAGCATCATATATGCCAGGAAATGTATTCCCAGCAGTTAATGACAAAATTATAAATATAGAAGTAGGAACTTCTGGGGTGACAATGATCATCATTCAAAAGAAAGGGACAAGGGTTCATAGAATGACAAACGGCGTGCCATAATGATCTGAGGACGGGAGTTCTTGGGATGACAAAGGGCATTCCGAAGGAAGGGATAAGGGTTACTGAGATGTCAAATGCCATTCAAAAATAGAAAAATTAGTTTATTCAAGACAAAAGTGACTCTGACGACAGTGATACTGATGAAGACATTGAGAAAAGCTGTGTTTATTAATCAGACTAGTGATATTGATTACCTCTGTAGATAGTTGTACTTAATCAAGGCTTTGATACTTACTAGTCTAGTAAAAACTTGATAGTAGCTTTTTAGAACTCATTATCCTCATACAATCAATATTTAATTCTGACCAGAAGGATTATCGTACAATGTATATATATATGTGTGTGATTAAGTCATTTATGGATAACATAACATTTTTTTTACTTGCATGATGATTGTTAAGGCATTATGTTTTTTATAATCAAATATATATATAAAACTATTATTCCCACGCCAAAGAGTAAATTTGATATTATCAAATATTAGCATATAACGCTGTCATGATGTTGCATTTCATGTCTAAGAAAAGTTCAAAAGTAAAATATGATGCTGGAAATGAATACATCATACCCAAATTAGACTAAAATATTTTTTTTATTAGTCGAAATAGGCCCACAAAAGAAAATGATATTGTATTGCTCGTGAATCGCATTATTTACAGCGGCCATCTTGAATTTCGGGGTCAAGAATGTGTTTATGGTACAAAAAATGTTAAAAATGGAATCCCCATATCAGAAATAGTCAAAATTGACCTTTTGTTTGTTAAAATAGCTCCACAAAAGGCAATTTCATTTTCTCCCGGAACCGATGGCCGCCATTTTAGAAAACGTTGTTTTTTGGGACTTTCCCCACCAAAATCGGGAGGGGCATAGGAGCTTACTTTTAAGATCACCATCTAAACTACCTAAAACAACCAAGAAACTGAGCTTTCATGAAAATGGTCACGGAAACCAGAAAAATGACCCAACTATTACGTGACATTATATAACGTGACATATTTACAACATATTGCCATGGGGATGAATTCCAACAAAATGTTGAAAAGCATGGGGTGAACATTGAGAGAATTTTTTATTTATTTAATTAAATGCATGAGCATGACCTCAAAGTCACAAAACGGTCTCGTGAAGGGGTTTATAGAGCGCAATAATAAGTTAGAAATATAGTATTGTATATGCTGTTATATCTTTTCCTGCTCAATTTTTAACATCTTAAATTAAATCATTTATGCTCAAATTTGACACATTATTTCTATCATATTACAAGAGAACAGTGACGACCATTTTATATTTATGATCGAGTAGGTCTTCTGAACGACAAATTAGTAACTATAATGAGTTTCTCATATGAAATATACTTTGAAAAGTGGTAGTTCATGTCGTTTTCGGTCAAAAAGAAAATAAACAATATATTTTACAATATTGTGGTGGCGGCCATCTTAGATTTATAGATGTAATAGATCTCAAAATTGAAAGTGGTATCAGAAATGACTTACTCATACAGAATAAACATTGAAAAGTGATGATATTTACACACCTTTTTCTGACGAAAAGTGAAAAATATATATTTTCTAAGATGGCAGTGGGGGGCATCTTGGATTTATGCACGAACAATATCTCAAAAAAAGTGGCAGAAATAAGTAAAGCATACCAATTACAGGTCGAAAAGTGATACTACACACCTTTTTCTGACAAATAGTGCAAACGTTTTGGTTATATTGGTATTTCTGACTAAGAGAAAATAAAATGGCCCTTAAAAGGACAATTATAAAAAATGAAAATTTTGATACATATCATTTCGCAAATTAGAGATCTTGGTGAAACAGAATATGTGTTCAAGTCACTTTTACCCCTCCAAAACACCTAGACCGTTTTTTTGCCATAAGGAATCCTACTAAAACAAAATGTGGGATTTCAGGGAAGAATATACCTTGAAAAATTGAACTTGATCAAATTCAAAAGGGTCGACTATCGGAAATCAGGCCCGTTGCTGCCCGTGCCTATGAATTTTTGAAGGAGAGGGGGTTGAATTTTGAATTGCTGGGGTATTTCTGAAATAAGTTAAAAAAACCCAGTTTAATTTAAAATAATTCTTGAATATTGATTTCAAGTGTTGAGCGACGTGAGACACAGGTCATGGATTTTTTTTATTTTTTAGCTGCAAATTTGTGTATTATGGTGGATTCTGGAGGATGTTGGTGGGGTGAATTTTAAGCTTTGTGGTGTTAGGGAGGGGGAGGGGGGTCGTGCAACCCAATCGCCCCCTCCCCCAATTACGGGCCTGGGTATTACTCACCTTAATATTGCGGGTATCTGATAAACATATTGTCACATAATAACTGGGTTTATTGATAATAAAAAATGAATGACTGTAGATTTATGAAGAATAACTTTTCTTTACTAGAAAGCCAAATGAAGAGGATAATCATTTTTGGGAATATCAGCACATACAAAGTTTCTAAAATCCGCGGGAATGCGACAACATAGCATTGCTGAAGTTCCATTTAAATTCCAATATATATTTCACATGGTGCATGCCAAATTAAGCCTTGAGATTCGGCATGTTCTGTACACGTTTTACCAAGTTTACAGCTGCATTTTATTCCAGCATCTTGTAAAAAATATAATGTCGATAAAAAATATATATTGTAATGTATATCAAATATAAACAAAAAACAGTAAACATGTGTAAGAGTAATGTTTTGTACAACTGTTTTATTTGACCGACAATGGATACAAAATGTGGCATAATTATCCTTCTTTGACTGTTCAACGGCAAGCATCGCATGTGAATGATAATTAGGATACGTCTTATCCAATAGTTAAAATATAATTCTTATAATACTATCGAATTTTTTTTATTAAAAAATTATATATTTAAAAGAATACGGTTCATATTGTTCATACATATTTTTAATTACTGTGTTTTATTTATTTGTAATTATTACTGTGCAGTTCAACTTATTTTCGATGTTGAATTATCACAGTTATGCAGTTTAATCGAAGTAATAAATGCATATTATAGACCAGTATTTGGGCCTGGGACACAATCAAGTTCGTGTGATTTCAGTCTGCAGCTGCCTGACTAGCATTTTATCCAGAAGGAGGGAAGATTAATTTTTTTGTGAGACAACAGCTGATCCTTGGTGTCTGCTTGCATCCGCAAAACTGCATATGTTTAGCTTGTTTAACTTTGGCTGTGAATGAATAGGCGACGTCATGATTCACTCTGGTCATCAGCCTCACGAAGTCTATCTCTCCGCCCCGAGCACACGACGCTTCTATCTGCTTACACAGGCAGAGGATGAAGAAAGACCCGTGCTGGCTATTGGTGAAGGCCACTCGAACTGCAATAACAAATAAATAAAACACATCCTTAAGTACCCTTTGAGATTGTTAACCCTTACAGCGCGGGGATCGACTTTAGACGTCAAAATCTGACGTCTGTAGACGTCTGACGTCTAAAGTCGATCGCCCCACTGAAAAAGTAAAAGATTTATAATGGTCGTAGACCCATAACATTGGTATTCAAATAACGCTGAAAGAGCTAACTAAGACATTTATGATGCTTTCAAACTCAAAAAAGAACACTTTGGTCTCCATGGTTTACGAAAAAAATATGTCAGCGCTTTGGATTAATGAAGGCCATGCGAGCTGTGACAAATGACAAACTGTAACATACTATTGATACTAATTGTTCAGAAACATACAAATGAGCGGATATGTTTCAAGTGGTGGAGAGTCTCGCAAGCAGGCAGGCATCTAGGGTGACTTTAATGCACATACGTACAATAATAACTTGAAAATATACATTGACATAATCATGACAGAAAAAAACAGGTGCTCAGACATGCAGTCAAACAACGAGACAAAGCATAAAGACACGTGTTAAGACGCCCATACATCAGGTACACATAAGCAATTGTTGTATAATAGCACAAACAAAAGCAATAGAGAAATACGGGCGGCTGAATAGCCATAACACATGATATAATTCTTCCTCCCTTTCTCAGGCAAACACCTCTTTGATGTTGGTGGTTTCTGACAACAAATAGTCAAAACATGTTTTTGCGCAGATAGGGGTGCATAGGGCCTAACTGAGATTGGAAGATACGTGGCCTGCATGGAAGAGGATTGTCAAAAGCCTTTTGCAGATCTCCTTTGACTTTTTATTAACCGTGTTAACTGTATGTATGTAGAATGTAAATTTACGAATAAATAAAATGAATTAAAAAAAAATATTATTGAATAACATTATAAATGAATAACATACGTGGTTGTGCTGAGTAATACATAACGTAGTCTTTACACGTAGGATTCAGTAGGATCATTTTTTCCATGTCATTTTTGTCGTTAAAGCTCTCTCCAGCGGCGGCTGTTACATCTGTGGTTTCTGACCTCTCCATCCTGGTTGAGGGTAATACTCCCTCCACGGCGTGTCCTGTGTCCACAGCTTGGGACGCTTTATACCCTCTACATGCCTGCGAATATAATAACAGCGTGTGTTGATTGGATGTCCGCACTGGGATATTTCAGCCCTAGCAGGATTAAGCGATCCTGGTACGGATGAAATTGTACAAAAAACGCTTGCGCGTATAACAATAGCGTGTGCTGATTTGAAACCCGTCTCGGATCATTTCAGCCCTACTAGGAACATTTGATTCTGAGGCAGAGTCTCAGGATCAAATGATACTGGTAAGGCCTAAATTAAACAATAGAGGCATAAAATTAACAGATTGTCTGACCAAATATAAGCTATTACTATTATTACCACAATCTAGATTTGAAAACCACTGACATTCATACCCATCACCTCATAAATCAGATATAGTCAGATAGTGGAGCTCAAATGACCAGGTGTAAATGTCTATTTGTGCCCTTCCCAGGCTTCTTTACAGAATAAAACTACACTAAATACGACCAAAATCATTTTCTCAACCAACATCGGGGATGTGGACTCCCACCCCTTGCAAATGAGTGAAACTTAGCTCTCAAAAATCGATATAAAAATGAATAGAGCTTACCTGAACAATGAATACTTTAGGTTTGTTGAGCAGAGATGAACATTTGTTAAAAGGCTCAACTAATGTGGAAATAATAACTGGACTATCTGTGCCAAAGATGACGTCAGCAACCATGTGGCCACCTATATTGGCACAGGATCCGTGACTGAGAAAAATACACACGAAACAGTCGTAATCGCTGTAATCTCTCTGAGATACTGAAAACAAAACAACAGCAGATTTGTTAAAGTGAACTAGAGACTGACGACACTGGAGGAGAGTTTGAACCGGTGTTCAGGGTCAGTTATCTAATGGATGCTTTAAAATGTGCTAACTAATACATGTATGTCAGCTGAATTAGATAAAACTATAATGTAGCAATATGTATATTTTGACTAATGTGCTAATCATATTCACATGCATGTTGCGATGCTCGAGTAATGCTAACTCGGGTAGGCCTAATACTAACTCGAGTACTTCTCTTGGTCAGCTCATGAATGTAATGCTCTCACGCAAGCTTTGTATTCATCGTAGTAAGCTGATTAACCCTTGTCCTGCTGAATTACTTTAATTGTATTTTTCGTTATTTGAAGCTGGAATTGCTAATGCAATTTCCAGCTTCAAATGACGAAAAATAATATTATTTATGAAAAATAGACCTGTCTAAAATTAAATTATTGGATCAACAAAGTTTCTATTAAAAACTATTTTATCAAAACTAAGTGAGATTTTTATTGATCTGAAACATCCTTAACCCCGTATATATCCGGGCATAGCAGGACAAGGGTAACTATGCTCTGAGACTTATAATAAGACAACCAGTAGAGCCGATTCATTGCTCTTTATTAATGTCCATATCAAGCATTTGTATGGATCTTGTCATCATGGGTGCAGGGCTAAACATTCATACCATGCAATGCCTCATTCATTGTTCACACGTATTAAAGTGCAATGACTACATCAAGCTCTCACATAGCTTGCCTGAGCTGAGTTTCGTCTCCGGAACTAGCAGCTCGCTCAGAGCCTGCCGTTCTGACCACGACCAATCAAGTCGAAACAACAATAACAATTAAAGCCTATCAAGCGGCGTCACCAGCCGACCAAGAACCAGCGCTATTCCAATGCTGGTTCAAGGTCCTCCAGTCCGCATGACAGCGAGACCGGGCCGGTCAGTCAGAGAGGTGTGCATAGTACTGGCATATTATCCAACACGGGGGAACGGAATCAATGCTGTTTTAATGTGGTCTGGACCATGGAATACGAAGCTGGCACAACATTAAAACTATGCTTATAAATATATAGTAGCAGTAGACTATTGGACGGTAGTCATATACCACACTAAAAGCACAATCAGGTGACATAAGTAAGTGGGCCGTCGTTAAAGTTTGCAATGTTCAGTTCGTATTGGTATGTTGATGACTGCCACTTTTCGTATTGACGTTCTACCTTTTTCAAGTGAGCTTTTTGTGTTCTGCTACATAGTACCACTACTGCTGCTGGTAGTCATGCCAGCTGTACAAAAGTGACAGAGGTATTAATTACTATGGCCTAATAATGAAATACAAGTTGCAAAAATGTATAATTGTGCACTCCTTAATATCTCTCAAAGATATGAGATGTGTCATTGATTTTAACACTAGCCATCGAATTTAAAGCTGCTCCTTGAGATGAGACATTTTCAATTTTGTCAATTTTGAAAATTTAACTTAGATGAAGCTATATAGCCTTCTGATCTTATTTAAAAATACAAGAAAGTAAAAAAAAAACAATTTTAAACCACCGAAAAAGAGTGAAATAGTTATATTTCCAGGTCGTATATTGCCATGTAAACAAAACAAGTCAGCAATATACAGCACTTTACACCATGTATTCCCACGTCTTGGACGGTAAGATCAAAGCAATCGCCACTAATTGGTGTCTTATAGTCAGGACATGAGGGGATACACCTGCAACACTGATTGTCTGATATGATAAAAAATATTTTTAAAAATCTAAAACCTCTGAAAAAAATACAATCATGACCTGGGGGATACACTACTTCATTACAAAACTAAAAACGAAAATTGATGTCATCCCAAGGAGCTGCTTTAATAGATATTGATCAGAGTAATCAAGCTGAAATCGTATGTTTCTTACCACATAATGGCACATATCTGAGGTTAATTTATATGTCATCACATCAACAACCATAACGCTATTGTAGTTAGAAAGAATGCCTCAGCTAACATGACTGTATAAAGAGAGATTGCACAGTAACCTCTCCTTAGAGTAATTGCTGGAAATGTTTCTGTTGTTTGTATTATATTATCAGATGTTATTAATTACGCCATCATAATTTTAATGATATTCAGATTTATTTGAACCCTTTGGACTCTATGTACTGATATTATATCGGTATTTTTGTAACGCAATAGATATTGTCATAAGTACCAATATTATATCGGTATGAAATTAACCATCCCAGGTCTGAAATAATCACAACTTGTGTGTGATGATTGAACCAATATATAAAAAAAACATTACAAATAATTTTATGACGCCATGATGTACTGTCCCAACAAGCCGGAGCATTTAATTTAATATTTATTTTAATTTAATTAATTATGATACTAATAATGAAATATTACTTAGTGAATTCGCTCATAATCAGGATAATTGTGTGGACACAATGAACATTTACCACTCAGTATAATATCATATGGTCGATAATAATATCACCAATAGGGACTACTGCTCCAGGGAGTCAGTGTGGAGAGGCAGTTATCCCAAGGTGGCCAGGGTCCAAAGGGGTTAAATCATCAGGTCTAAATCCGAATCCAAATTCTGACAAAAACGTAAGAAAAAAATCTGCTTTCAACAGGCATGGACGGTGAAAAATGACCCTCCTTAAGATTTTCCTTTTTAAAATATTTCTATGACAATTGAAATCCGGCGGAGTAGCGGGATTTTACATACAAATTCAGGTTTGTTTATGACACAGTTTTTGTTATAATAACAAAGTGCAATAAATGTTTTGTACATTCGATAGGAATCAGAGATGACAGAGAGGTTGATGTGAGAGTGTGGCAACTATGTGTGGAGGATGATAGTGTTTTAGGCCTATATAAATACAGAAAACGAAATAAAACAATAAAACAATTATTTCTTGTTGGGCGTGAACTAAATATGCTAAAGGAAACACTTGATTTATTTAACAAATAATGTATGCACTAAGATATCTAATCACGAGTAAAATAGTTCAATCTTTTCATTTGCATACCATATAGCAAGAGATACAAACGTTTTTCAGAATAAAAACACATCTTAGTACATTTTACTCTTTTGATGTTGTGAATCCGAGCCAAACATCAAATAGGTGAACATTTGAATTGATAAAGTTACCGCTCACACGCCCAATTTAAATATCTTAATGTGGACATGTGCGTGAATGTTAGGAACACTTACAATTTTCCATGAAGACGGACATTTCCAAAGACTTTAGGTCTTCCTTCACTTCTATTTCTGTGATGCCTAATAGCTGTAAAGATTTTACTAATAATCTGACATCATTCTTTGATCCAGGCCTGGCGCTCATGTTGGTGGTCTTTTCAAAATTAACATTATTAATTATCACACCCAGGCCACGGTGTTTACGTCCAAACGGGTATCTGAAACAGCATAGAAACGACGTTAATGTGCAAACATGCAGTTGAATAAAGGATATAATTGTTGTATAGATAAATCAGAGGCTTCCATGAAATGTAAATATGAACCTTTGATCTTCATTTGATAGCCGTGTCACCATGGTTACGTTATAACTTGCAATAGTTGTAATCGTGGTTTTAACATTTCAAACGCATTTCTGAATGCGTGATATTTGCAAAGTATCAGGTATGCAATCTAATTTAATTTAGCCACTTTTTTGTGAGTCGCTGTAGCGTGAAAATGGGTGAATATTAAATGGAATAAGCTGACGCCGAGTTGAAAGCGTTACCATGGTTACTCACCTGTCTTCACTGTTGTCAGCAGCCATCTTCTGGGATACAATCAGCTGAAAGAAACGATTTTATTAGTCTAACAATACAAAAGTAATGCATATAAACACACAAAGTCACACCCTGTTGTAGATTTATAGAAAAATATACACATATTTATTGATGTCAGGAAGTCGGCCCAAGTATTGTAAACCCTACCGAAACTGAATCACGGCTGTTTATAGGAAATTTGACCCTTTTACCGCCAAGTAACCTTTTTAAATTTTCACCCACTTGAAGTGTCTCGCTACTGTGAGCCACAATCTCAACATGTTTAAGTGGGTAACTATTGCTCACATTTGTTTAATTTGAGATCAATAATTTGCAAATCTTGCTGTTTTAACCTACATTTCGTTCCAAATAAGAGCGATATAATGACAAATAAAACAAGTTAAAAACGACGAATATAGTCGTGATTAGTGGTGAAAGGGTTAACAGAAAAGGATATAACAGTCTTCGTCATTGACAAATAGACCACTACAAACAACACTCATAACTTTGTACCCATTTCAATACACCAGAAAACATCCAGTTGCAATTGCGCTGCGTTAGCGTAGCACAACTGCAATAAAGTGATAAAGAAGAAATGTCGACTTAATTATATGTATAAAATAAAAATACAAACTAGAACAGGAGTTTCCGAACTACGAGACCTAGGTTTATTCGGTTTGAGTGCTATAGACAAACAATTGGCTTAATATTTTGTAAACATAACTGTATTGGTCTTCCTCATGGGCCAGAATCCTAATAAATGTTCAGGGTATAATTAAGGAAAGAACCAGAGAGAAAAGTTTTTTTTTCTTGGTTTATTCCTTCTACCACCATCACCGGTGATGGCCAACATCCATTCGATACTTGCCAGTGAATCGTGCTGCCAGGTGCATTCTAATATGATTTAAACTTTTTATAATTATGACCTCTTAGCTGGTCGCTCTGTGCAGTCAAGTTTTTTCAAAAGGCTTTCATTCCACCATGCACATTATCAACAAATTCTTCATATATGGCATCGATATGTACTTGGTCATGTGCCCAATTCTCTATATCGGATATAATATCTTTAATTGATTGCTTCAAAATTGCACTATTCATAAATTGCTCAGATAAGTTTTTGAATTTATATTTTGAAGTAACCCTTGTCGGTTATTCTTTAATTAACACACCAATATCGCCAAATGCGTGCGGAGCACGTTTATGATGAGTCCTCCTGTTATTAGGCTATGGCCTTCAGTAATGTTTTCACCCGAAACCGGCGATGGCTGGCCGCCGTCCTAATATTGATGGAAACCTCGTCCTCTTACTTGTGCATGGTATCTGTCCTCCCATAGCCGTATTATTATCGTACATAGCGTTATCATGGTTAACTTACTGGCACTATGAATATGATTTTAATTATCAGTGTTCCGTGTATCACGTGCGCTGTTATTGAGCTAAATGAACATTGGAAGGAGAAAGTTATGGCAGAATTTTTTTCTTAATTGCAATGGTCCCGTTTATCTAAAAAGAGGAATTATGTAATACATACAAATCGACAAGAAATATTTTTGATAAAAAACTAAGGCACTATGAAAGGCAATTTAATAAACGAAATATATCTAATATTGAGGATCTTAGCTCATCAAATCCACATAGAAAATTCTTAATAAACAGACACGTGTCGCTCGTAGTTCGGTACCCAGTAAGTATGGTTTATGATAATCATAATAATATGTTTCTTTTTTCTGACGAGGACGTTGTACGTGAGAAATGGAAAAATAATTTTTCGTCATTATACAATAAAAGTTTGATTTCACCACATGACGATCAATATACACAGTTTTAATTATGAAAGAAGAGGTTGAATACAATATGTTACAAAATGATTATCGTAAGAATATGAGTAATATAATTTTATGTTATTGTGAAATATGCAATATTCTAGGTGATGAGCAAAACAGTTTTAGGAGAAACAGGTCATGTACAGATGTAAGGATCATATCTTTAGCCTATCTAGTATTATACGCAACAGGCTCAATAATTATGATAATGGTAAACCAACATTTGCAGCTTTTTTAGAAATGGAAAAAGCATTTGATAAAGTGGACAGAAACTTGCTTTTCTTATACTATTACAATAATATCGTATTATGGGATAGATGACAACATTTACTACTCAATTAAGAATATGTATGTAGATAATATTACTCGTGTCAAAGTAAATAATCTTTTTTACCGACTGGTTTAAAGTGTCGTCAGGAGTTCGGCAAGGTGATAACCTTTCTCCTATTTTTTTTAATCTTGATATAAATGGATTAGCAATAGAGTTAAAAGATTTGAATTATGGTGTTGATATTGGAGGCAAAAAAGTTTGTCAATTATTATACGTTGACGATATTGTAATTAGTGCAGATAATAAAAACGATCTTTCAACCCAACTAGACTTTAATAATCAATGGTGTACAATAAGAAATGGCGTCTCAACATTAACTATGCTAAATCTAATGTAATTCCTTTTAGGATTTTTTGAGCAAACGTTGTCTTTCTTTTCGGTCATTTCCTTATTTATACTATGCAAACATATACATATCTAGGAATTGTTTTCGATGAGCATTTAACATTTTCAGAATGTATTGAAACACGCACAGACGCGGCTAGGAGGGCTTTAGGGGGATTAATATCATAATATCAAAAACTAAAAGGCTCGGGATATAATTCCTACTGTAAATTACTCGATTCTTTAGTTGTACCAGTTCAGGATTATGGGGCAGAAATTTGGAGCACTGTAAATTCAAAAACAACTGAAAAAAATAATGAAAGAGCAATGGGATATTATCTCGGAGTTCATAATCTCACTCCTCTTCCGGCTCTTTATGGGGAAATGGGCTGGTCCGCTGTTAATATAGACATCACGTGCAAATATTAAAATTTTGAAATAGGTTAATTAAAACTCCCGGACATAGATTACTCTAGCGTATTAATTTTTCGAAGAGACCTAGCGTTAAGCAGTAAACCTAATCGGAGCCATAAAGTAATAAAGATATTTAGATTTTGTATGACCAAATCTCTGATAAAAATAATCCTACTATATGTAGTTTCGAATTTTTAAACTGTGTTGCGAACTGTCAGAAACTAGCTGGTTAAATGAAGTAAATCAAAAATCTAAATTACGCACCTATGCTTTACCAAAGAAAAACTTAAACCTATATCAGAGCCAGGATCAGCGTTTGTGAAATCTTATATGTCAAAACATAAGCGGAGCCTTGTCTGTCAATGGTGCAGTTTCTAACTGGTATTCTCCTATTAAAAATAGAAACTGGTCGCTATAAGAAAATTCGAGACCCATCATCTTGTAAGCTTCGATGTCTAAATAATCAAGAAAGAATTTGCGAAATGTGTACCATGACCATAGGCGAACCAGATGAAACACATTGTTTATGCTCATGTACCCGTTATATATCGCTTAGGAAGCCACTTTTTGATGAAGCAATACAATTTATTTGCATGGCTAATTAACAACAATTGGAGAGATATCGTTAACTTTTTGTTATCTGCATTGCAAACAAGGAACGGTGTAATTTTTTTATGTGAAATAATAATATATTATTTTGTCTCCCCTCTATAGAGGTGGAGATATATTGTTTTACTTCTCACTGCTCATTTGCTTGTCCGATCAGTTTTGTGTCTGTGTGTTCTCTCCGTCTATCATACAGGCGGACAAACACGAGACGTTGATCTGATGTCGGGCTATTGTTGGCCCGCCGTCTACGACGCTGAGCCAACATTAGCCCAGTATTCGGTTACCATGTCGTGTTTTTTACGCCACGCTGAATGTGGGCCAGTGTCACAGACGGCGGGCCAACATTACCCCAGCCTTTGGTTTCAAGTAGTAGTTATTGTATGGCCCAAGCCTTGTTCGAGAAATAAAACCAGTGGAGGAGTTCTATTGCGAGTACAATGACGAGGGCCGGACAATAACTAGCTTGCAACACTTGAATCAGTTGTCCTTTGTTTTTGATTTGAATAGGCCTAAAAGGCTGAAGAACAACAAAAGACGGCTACCAGACACACTGGCAACTTAGAGTACGGAAAACCAAAAAGCTTTAGTGCTGACTCAAGTGCAAAACACACCAACGCGAGCGCTAGCCCGATTACCCTCGCGACGTGGGACACGACGACTGAGGCGACAATCGCCTGACTGTCCTCACACCAACGCGACGACGGACACGACGTCCAACGCAACATGAACATGTGAGCCCGCATGGAGCCGCGACGGCTGGTGTGACGGCCGGTGAAGAGCCTAATTAGGAATGGGGTTATATCAGGCATGGGGTGTCAAGTCAGGGTCAGGTATATGCGCAGGGTGTGGTGCGCAGTGGTTGGGGAGGGGGTGGGTGGCAACGGGGAGTACTGTTAGTGTAGCAGTGGTGAATGATTATCATCGAGATTTTTTGTCAACCTGGATATTTAAGCTGAAACAAGTAAAACAAATTACATAACGTCAAACAAAATAATCAGACCAATAATACCATTCAAGGATGTTAGGCACCTGAAAGCTGTCTTAGACAATTTGGAAAGAGATCTGAACATCACTGAGAAAATATTACCAACACTACAGATACGACACTGGAGGTAAGATAATGCATACTTTAATAATGTTCATTATAACTGAAGTGTTTTTCTCATGTTTTAAAATGCCATAGCTATAGCAGTTCCTTTTTTATGACATTCACTGATTCTGGTAGGCCTAATTCATAATTTATCAACCAGGCGCATTCCTAATTTTGCCATTGACGAGTCATGATTATTCAACCCAACAGGTACATTTCGAATTTCACCACTGTCATGTAATGCCTAATTTATTAACTAATGCTAATTTATTAACCAGGCGCATTCCTAATTTTACCACTATCAGGTCAGGCCTAATATATCAATCAGGTGCATTCCTAACTTTACCAGTGTCAAGTCATGCTTAATATATCAATCAGGCGAACTCCTAATTTTGACACTGTCAAGTCATGCTTAGTGATAGCGTACCTATTACAGTAACAAGTCACTGATTTTATATGAAATATAATAATTATGGGGACATTTCTCGTTAGCCAATGATACAGATAATTGTGTATATAAGTAACCTCAATGAAGCGTCCGTGGCAAGGAGCAGCGTAAAATACTTTTCCCTTTCATCTTTAGACGGGAGATACATGATGTTGTTTTAGTGATTGGCCGCGACAAGTAGCCGTACAATCTATTGACCTGAAAGGGGGGTGGTGTAGCTATTAAGTCACACTAAATAAGGTGTGATCGCATTGTCTACTGTCGCCCTGAATGACCATCTAGTTCCAAGAGGCGTTTATTCAAAATGTTAACTTCCCGTATGTAATGATGGTCATAATCTATTTGTTACAATAAAATATAATCAATATTATTATTTTTTATATTATTTCTGATGAATAAGTTTTCTATTTCTCTTTTTTATTTCACGAGATGTACTCATAGTTCCGACCGATCCCAGTCGCCACAAGAAAATACAAACACCTTGCATTTGTGCAAAGTGTTGATAACCGTAATACCTAAAGAGGTGTGACTATTATTTAGTCTCACTCCCCACCCTTTGCAGCCAACTTAACTGACATGTTTATAATGTACGTTATTTTTTTAAATCATCCATATATGTATTTTCCATATATTTATTTAAAAAAAAGATTTATTGTTGCTAACAAAATATATCTGCTGTTAAAGGTTTCATATAATATATATAATTGAATAAAATACTTGATACCATGATAATACTCACGCGGGAATAATACGGTTTTTTCAGCTTGACAGGAATTTAGCTGATTTCCACGTCACACTGGTGGAAAGAGGGTTCAGCGTGAGATTACAAAGACATTCTATTGGGCCAGCCGCAGTATTTCTACTAAGTCGTCAATCCGAATCATCTACTGTTTTAATAGTAGATTTAAATCACTATTTTTATTTTTAACTCTAGGTACACCTTGGCGCTAGATCTACCTTTGCAGCATATATTAGGTTATTTTTAAATATATTTTAAAAATAAACTTAGATGATGTAAAGGTTGATTTTTTTCTATGCTTTATGCTTAAGAGGAGTGCTGAATGTTCATTGTCAGAAATTTCACTGCATTACAATGGTTTTTTTGATGTTTTTTTTTAATTTGACCCACAGAACTAGTCGAGTGTTCATTATTATGATATGGCTTCATGTTGTTCTCTGCAGACGGTTCAGGTTTTAGTTTAATCTCTAAAAGCTCTTACAGTTTTATGAAAGTGTTAACATAATGTTTTAATTCAGTTTTATCACATACTTTTCACTATGATTGTATCGTTTTGTGTTTTCCACATGTTATAAGTATAATGCCATAATTGTAAATTTGACATTTGATAATCATGTTATATCTGATGAAAATAAACAAATGTTTTATTTGAATAAGGCTGTGTTGTGTTACTTTTTTAATTGGCAGCTCTTTCTATAAATCGATAGATGTGATGTAATAAAATACTGATATAAGTGATACTGTTCCACTGTGTGTCAATACCGCCGACATCCACAAAATTAAGCATTAGCTTGCTGACACGTCACGGTCAATGCGTGGACAGTGGGCTGTCAGCAGGGTGATGCCTAATTTCGCAGGCCTCTGACCAGGCGTTGTCAAGCCACACAGTTGACCACATCAGTACATGTAATGCTAGGCGTAATATCCTTTATGAAACCTACTTAAAATTGTTATTAATCCTGATATCATTTAAGTTTACATATACATAAAAGTCTGTAATTAATAAAAAGTTTTTTTTATCTAAACGAGTTCTGTATTTTATTAAATCATACAGGATTTTTTATTATTACTGGTTTATAATATGACATCTTTAGTGAGATAGACTCCCCCCAAATAATATCATTTGACACACATTAATGTCTATTTTGTGATATACTGATATGATCAATAATTATAAAATGTCGATCTCAATGAATTGCGTAGTTATTATTAATTTGTCATCACCATTATTATTATAAGACTGCACAGTTTAATTACACATACTAAAACCCCTTGATCAGCATATCTCTAATATACAACATTAATAGATATTTGAGCTTACCGCATCTTTGACAACAAATTTAATGGGAATATAAAAATACATTAATATAAAAAATTCGCTGCTTGATCATCCGTAAGCGTTACACACAGTCATGCGCAATGACTAGGAATTGAGGCCATGCCTAATATCTACCCCATGCCTAATTTCGCTTGACACCGGCAAGACAACCGGCGCGACGGGAATGTAACAGTTTTGAAAAAGATCGCGTTACCTATCGCGCATGTTGTCGGGCTGGTATGTTGTGCCAATGATAAAATAGTGTGTTTGAAAAACCGACGCAACGTCGCACGCGATGTCACGTGCGATGTCGCGCGGGCAATCGCGTTGGTGTGTTTTACGCTTAACGTTGGTCCATTGTCAACCACGTTGGCTCAGAATTTGCCCAATATTGTTCCAACGCCTAGTGTCAGCTGGGTATAATGAAGGGAGATGTCATAACATGCTTATACTTCATGCGGGGCCACTGGCGACGACGTTGGTCCAACATTAAAACAACATAGGGTCAACGTTTGTTCAATCAGCCACTCTCCAGAAATCACAATAGTGTAAAAAGAATCATAATGCTGAGAGTCATGTAGTAGCAGACGAATTCTGCTCATTTGAACAGATAGTCTCTTACTTGTAGTTCCTTAGATTTTCAAAACATTTCAAAACACTCCACAAAGGACACAGAACAATAATGTTTTGTGTTTACTGGGTTAAACACAGCCCAGCAAACACGAGGCGTTGAACCAGTGCTGATTTGATGTTGGGCCAGCGTTGCAGATTGTGGGCCAGCATTGGACCAGCATTGGGTCAACATTGGGTCAACGTCCTGTTTGCTGGGAGTGTTGACAAGTGTTTCGCACCAAAACGCAATAATAAATTCCGCTTAATATACATTATCTCTACTGTCCACAGGAGCCATTTAATAACATTAATTGCAAAGGCCATTGACACTACATCTATTAGCTATCAACCTTTATGTTTATGCTGCTGGAGGGGAGACATCTCCAGTTTTTTGTTCACAAAAAACTAGACCCTTCTAGTTATAATTGTAGATGTACTGCTCCATTTGCCAGCTGTTTAAGGCCCAGTCACACATACCATCACGCACGTCCAGCGCACAAAAAAATGAAGAATTTTGGTCAGTGCGTTGTGATTCGCTGGTGTGCGTCAGAATTCGTTGATGATTTGACGAGAACGCCTGATGAACGTCATTCATTTTTTGTGTGCGTCAACCACTGCGCACATTTTCTGCATGCTAAAAAATGTGAGCGTTTTCCCACGTGTGAATGTAGACGTCAGAAGACCGTCAGACCAGCGCCAGCCTAACGTTAGGCACAAGTAGAGCACACGCTCTAAACTTGTTGTGTTATCGTTGACCAAGGTTTTTCCCAGTCACACATAAACGACGCACAGTCCACCAATAATAATAAAAAAAAATAAGTCCGGATTGTGAAAAACGTCGAAAGCTGGTAGCGAATGCACGGCGTGTTTCCAACGCAAAGTGCGAATGAACAGTGCTTTGCTAACGCGCTGGACGCATACAGTCCGCATGAAACCCTATAATGCTAATGTCGATGATAATAGTAACTTTTATCAGTTTGTTTTGTACATATGTAACTATTTTTAAAAGAAAAAATGTATCCTAAATTTATGATAACATTATATGTTTGAACTTAATTTCGACAAATTAAAACGAATTTTGCACTTAAAGTCGTGTATCATGTGAAAAAGCACCTCAATTGATTAAAAATAAAATGTCGTTCTTCAGAGCTCTAAGGGTTAAGCTGCAGAATAACATAGTCCCATCCTGTTGCTCGAGCGCTGGGCGAACTGGCGGCGAACTGGCGCCTGCTTCGAGCGCTCATGCAGCGCAGGGCAGGCGCGTTGCTCGCGACTGCTCGGCGCCCTCAACGGGCAGCCATGTGATACAAAGCAAACGTGTTTAGCGTTGATATGACGTTGTTCTAGCGCGCCCTACGTGGTTCTGGCGGTCTCCTGGTGTGTACATTTATGCGTTCATATGCGTTCAATATTTAAAACATACCTATCTTCCTTTGACGTTTAGAGGGCGCACAAATATATGCGTGGCGTTAGTGCAGCGCGCTCCACGAGCCAGTAACGAGTGTTGACGCACGACCGACGCACAACAGACGATCTAGCATAAAATAAGCAATTTTCAGTTCATGGGTCGTGCGTCGACTATGTGTGACTGAACCTAGGGGCTAGAAAAAACCCCAAAAATGCCGGCACTGAGCGCGCATATAGCGCCCAACTAACGTGTTCCTAACGCATGTCCTGCGAGCATATAACGTATATCATGTATATGGGGCGTTCTTAATGATTTATACACCTGATTTACTTATAACACGCTGTGTAATCGTCTTAAACTCGCTGGCTTTCTCATATATCCTGACAAAATTCATGGACGCACAGCTCTAATTTTTGTCAGTCAAGGCGTGAGATGTTCGTCGTGTATGTGTGACTGGGGTATAACCGATCTGTACGTACATAATGTCCTGTCTGTGCTGGCATGTGTGTATTCTCGGTGACACGTATTAAGCCTATAACTAACATGTCACGGAGAATCCACGTGACTGCTGGCACTGTCAGTTCACAGCAATGTATGTAAATATAACTTTTATTCTTCTTTTTACTATACTAATAGACAACAGTGACAGGTAGGCCATAATAAAGGATGGATATACTATTTTTATGATGATTGATATTGTATACTTGTACTTGTTGTATCTGTCACTACAAAAAATAAATATATATATTGAATTATCACCTACTCACTATTACCTGATTACTGTCGAGTTTCTGTCGATGTGATATCGTAACTCCCATTCAACATCCTAGTCTGATCCTGTATAAATAAAACAAAACTCATAATTATAATAAACCGGGTATTTACCCAGTTTACCCCTTTAAACCATCACGGTGCATCAAATCATCTTTTTTAATTTATGAAGAATGTCTTCATTTCCAAAAACCTAGAGGTTTTAAAACGAAAATTGTCATAGTTTAATTATATAACAATATATTTTTGTCATTTACCACCCACTTTAAGTCATTTTCATCCACTATAAGTCGAACATTGCTACAGCAATTCGCGGCTTGTAGTGGATGAAAATGTCAATGGAAAACTCAGGCTTCAGGGGGTTAAGCTCTCTCGTCGCACGAATGACATATTTTATGTAAAATCCATTGAGAAAAAATAGTATACTCAGTCACGACATCAAGAATGTCCTGAGCTTTCATTGTTTGGCAAAGTTACAAAAAATCGCATGAATATACAGATATATACCAACAAATTATTTTGTTTTTTTTTCAAATCCTGGATTCGCCCCTCGCCTTGATAGTAGGCTATGTGTAGGCCAAGCCATGGATCGACAGTCACACTATAACAGGCTTAAAACACATGGGACGCGAGCGACACGCGACATGCGATAGCTGCGAGAGCGTCGTGCGACAGATCAAAACACATAGGACGCGTTAACTCGCGAGCGTTAAGCATTAAATAGTACATCTGAGCGATCAACACCAAAGGATTTTCTAAATTTAATATTTTAATTTGTGCATTCTCGTGATAATTACATAATTGTCACTTTTGGTCAGTTAAGATTGTTTTTAGAATCAAAACATTTAAGGAACATATTTGATCATAAATCTACGAAGCCAATAAATCGCCATTTGAATTCGCAATATTACTGTTTAAATTCAAGATAATGAGTTCATATTTTGAGTTAATAGCTCGATCTCTTGATTTCATAACTCGCTATATTTGCAGCATTCGCCGTATTTGCCGCATTTGCCCTGGCAGCCCCTCGTGCATGGAATGGTCTGTCACCAGAAAAGAAAGACATTTAACAGACGAGCATTTAAGTTTATAACGTCTCTCAAAACAGTGCTATTTAGCATGTTTAGAGAAGCCTAAAGCGCTTATCTTCACTACTAACTGAGTGTGTACCTTGCCTTGGATATGCCTAATGCCTGCGCCATAGAATCCTAGAGATATAGCGCAACATAAATATATTGTGAACATTGTGAAAATTATGAACATTGATATATAGACTTCAGAACCCGATATATATTGACTTTCGAACTCGATCAATTAAGTTGTGAATTCAATATATTGAGGTGTCAGCTCAATATATCAAGAAAAGAAACTCAATATATTATTGAGTTGACACCTTATTATATCAACTTCACTACTCAATACATATATATTGATTTGACAACTCAATATATTGAGTTGTCAACTCGATATATTGAGGAGCCTATAGAGCCTATTTTCTGCACTTTTACATTTCGGGATTATAAATCAGTTCCAGAATATGTCGAAAATATGTGTTTTTGACAGTTGTGTTGGGTGTATTACCTCGAAAATTTGTAGTCAACGATAATTTTTGGTTGGAACATGTCAATTCGACCTTATCTTGCCAAAATAACCAATCGCATGTCACCCACCTGTATTACTGATGGTCAAAGGTCACACGTTACTAAAGTAGTATGTGCTATAATGTATTGGAATATGGGCGCACAATGGCGCAAAATGATGATGTTTGGCGCAGTCACATAGTTTTGACCTAAGCTGAAAAAAACATGCAATGCATGTCTGCAGGTACGCACATCACTGGGAATAATATCCCTGGTATGCATACGGGTGAGCTTAGACCATTTATAACGGTTGCTATGGCAACCAATTGCACCCCAAATGCCTACAGTTCACTATACACACATTTCAAAAAAACTTTCGCTATCTTATAAAAAGCAATTTAAACTATTCCAAGTGCATCCTACATGCTGCGGTATTAGTGTTAGACTAATAATGAAACACCCCAGATATACTAGGGTAAAGAGAAGGGTCACAAGGTCATGTAAAACCATGGTACGCGATGCCCGGGCACAATGGATACAGTACAGAAAAAATAATGCAAAAATGCACTTGCGTAACAACATTTTAATTGACCTAACTCGCTTGAATTTTTGATGAAGGAATATCCCATAAGTGGTTATATAGTTAGGATGAACACCACTAGGAATTATTCCAGATGGGCAATGAAGCTTCTTCATGGTTGCTATGGCAACCAATTTCACCCCAAATGCCGACAATAAACTTAAACACACATACATTTCAAATTAAAACGTTCAAAATCTGACAAATGAAATTTCAAACTGTTCCAAGTGCATCCTACATGCAGTAGTATTAGTGTGACACTAATAAAGAAGCATCCCAGAGACTACCGAGGTACAGAGAAGGGTCAAAATGTCGTGTTTCGCCATGGTAGTCGATGCCCGGTCCCAATAGAAATGGGACTTTTGACCACACCATCGATCTTTTTATTCACACTAAAAGGGTCAAAATAGATATTTGGTACCGTCATTTACATAACTTTACATTACATTTACAGAGTTGACAATAACGACACAGATTTTCATACACTCAAGAGCTCTATATAACCTCCTTTCTATATCAGAATATACAGTGTAGCAGACATGGTCCAACTATCTATTTTCATCTCCTTGGTCCCATGACTACTTGGGGTATACAACCAGAGTCTAGGCGGGTTTCAACCATCACATACATCTGAAGTGAACATAATTGTAGCAAAAGCAGCAAAAACAATCAATTTTCACCCGTTTTTTATAGTAGCTTTGACCTTACTATGACCTTCAGATGACCTTGCCATGACCTTGGGCTAACTCCCTTATGTGCCCAACCCATGTCACCATGAGTACTTGAGATGGGCTTCATCAGATTTTAATTATTGATCAAAACATAATATCAGTGTGTTATATTTGGGGAGGGGAACTCTCCAACCTTAATTGTTATCCCTTCAACTTCTCAGGGGTGTTTTGGTATAGTTCCGTGTTGGAATCTAGGTATGTTTCAATCCATCATCATGATCATAGACATCTAGAGGGAACATAATTATAGAAAAAAAAGAAGCTATTTTCATCTATTTTGTGTTGATTTGACTTTGCCGTGACCTTGAGATGACCTTGCCATGAACTTGGGATAACAACCCTATGTAATCCAGCCCCAACCCATTTCATCATGTGTACTTGCGTTGTGCTTTATCAGATGTAATTAATGTATATTGGCCATTGGTCAAAATATAACATCAGTGTGTTATTTGGTCCATTCTGCCATATGAGAGTGTTGACACAAGGGTGATTTGAAGGAGGGTGGGGGGGGGGGGGTAAAAACCCTCAAACCCTAAATGTTATCCCTGTAACCTCTCGGGGGGGGGGGGGTGTTTTTGTATGGATCCGCGTTGGGATCTAGGTATGTTTCAAGCCATCATATACATCTAAAGTGTTTACTGGCATGGTGTACATTTACATATTCTATGTATTCGATCCCTAAATAGTATAATACATGGGCCTATAGTACATGATATTGACATATCCTATCAGTGTCATGCTACAATATAGGCGGCATACTGCTACATGTAGTTTAATTACAAGGAATGGTTCATTCGTGTTCTAAGTCAATTATATTTACTAAGAATAGTCTAACGTTACTTAGCCCTAAAATATTATAAGATTAGTACGTTTAAGCTTACCTGTCTACTCGCGGTATAACACAACTGTTAATACCACCGTATGTTCAGCTGAGTGATGTTTTATTATCGTCTTGTCAGTATTATTGACGATGTAGGCTCTCTGTACGACCCGAGATCGCATATTTACTCTTCACGTCACATGTGAATCCATTGACTAGGTCCGCATTACCAACAGTAATGTTAGTGTATACAGACAGTTTCGTTTTTAGCCAGGGCCTATAGTTGGAGATTATTTGAAGATTATCCAATGAAACCGGGATTCACTATGCCCTATACCACTACTAGCACAGCTTCCGTGGCTGCTATAACTACATTGTACTAGGAAGCGAAACTAAAGTTAGAGTCACTGAAACTGTATCTCCAATAACTCTAAACCATGTAATCATGGTAATGTACAGTGCATGGCTGCCCCAGCCAACACGACATGCTGATCCGATGCTGGACTAATGTAGGCCCGGCGTCGTAGACACCAGATCACCAGTAGCAGGCTACACAGGGTACATAAACTATAATTTAGACTCCCTATCATCAAGGACGTTGTATAGAACGTCCTTGCTATCATCAAGATCCATAAGCTGCGTATGCTACAATACCCGGGGCTCGCCATGTATAGAGAGTAGGATCTCATTGTAATACTTAATTACTCTTCTAACCTGTTAACACTTTGAGTTTTCATATTGGAATTTTCCACACTTAAAGTTGTGTCTCGCTGACGCGATCCACAACTTTAAGTGAGCGAAAATTACTCAGAATTGACTGAATGGAATTTAATTATTTTCTAATCTTGCTGATTGCTGTCACGTTTAATCATGTTTTAACATGTTTAAAAGGTGCTACTCATTGTGCTTATAAATAATTAAAAACCGAATACAAGCGGGACCGGCGTTTAAAGGGTTAACATGGTAAATATTGATATGTCGATCAGAAAAATCTACGAACCTACTTTTTTAGTAAAGTAAAATGAATAAAACCACCATGAACTCTTTATATTTTTATATAAACCATGGAGTACAAGGTTTTTTCAATTTGAAATCATCATTTAACATCTTAGTTAGCTCTTTTCGATTTATTTGAATACCTGTTATGGGAATATATATAATATGTCAATTTATGAGCACGGCCATTATAAATATGTTGACTCTTGCAGTGCTGGGATCAATTTTAGACGTCAGAATCTGACGTCTACAGACGTCAAATTCTGACGTCTAAAGTCGATCCCCGAGCTGTAAGGGTTATTGATTCAACGTCACAGTGTCCGCTGGAAACCACTGCGGGACTCTCGCCCCTCCATCCCATTTAGGGAAGTGGTGTATCCGCCAACGTCTCTGACTGCAAAGGGCGGGGGCCCTAGGGTAGTGGTTAGCACCTCTGCCTTCCACGCCAGAGTTCGGGGTTCGGTTCCCGGTCTCGGCGGTTTGAAAGAAATAAAAATGTCTCTTCCCCATCCACGTGTGAAAGTCAGTATTGTGGGGAGCCTCCGTGACCGAGAGGTAGCGTGCTCGGCCTTAGACCGCCAGGGCTCGAATTTCGAATCCTGTGTCTGGAGGACAGTGTCATCTCAATCATCTCACCATCTTCAGGAGGTTCTCCTGGCCCAGTTTAGCCTATATGTGCACAAAGGTGGCCTAAAGCCCGATTCATTTCATTTCATTTCTCTGACTGCAAAGCTATCAAATACGATACGCTGCCCAATGGTGGCAGATTATTAGAATATTTCACTTGGGATTATTCTTTTTAAGTTTAGGGCCACTCCTTCACGTCTCATGTTTGCTGGGAATGGGTCTGGAGCTTCTGTGAATTATTACATATAGACCCTAACCACAACAAACGAGACGATCACCCAGTGCTGGTACAATGTTGTACCAGCGTCGTAGACGATGGGCCATTATTGTACCATTATACGTTTACCAATGTTGGTTTAATTTTGGAAAGTTGGTTTAATTTTGGGCCAGCGTCGCATATGGTGCACCAGCATTGAACCACATCGGGTTAATTTTTCGGGTAGGCCTAATACTTGTTGATAGTGAAGCTTACGTCATCGCGACAACCACTATTGGGACATCGTCTTGTTTTTGGCGAGATACATGTAAGAATTAATCCAGGGTCGTGTTCTAACGACTGACGGTGGGGGTGATATATTATACAGACCTCCATACCTCTCCCGTCTAGTCCGTAGTCCGTAGTAATTGTGTGCGATACCAAGGAGGTTATATGTAACCTCCTTGGCGATACAAAACAAGCATCGCGTCAAACTCGGACTACGTACGTCTATTGCTTACATGAGCATGATGAGATCTAGAACAGTTTTAGTATCCTTGGTCAGCCCATATATATAGTGAATATAGTTATAGTCCAGGCTGTTAGGGGTTTCTCTTTGCACTTTTGGAAGAAATTGTCATTTTTGGCTCAGATGATCAGTAACATGTAGGCCTATTCTTTTGATCCTGATATAGCGCAGTCAATTCTGACACGATTAACACCTGATTAACCTGTAATTAGTATCCATAACTAGCAAAATCTGGACACAAATCCAGAGAAAATAATATCTCAAGAATCAGTAGGTCGAATTTAATGATTTCAAGTTCTCTTATCTGTTTGGTAGATAATTGACACAACAAAAATATTTTTGAGATCATTCATTGTCAAGGTCACGTGATGTGTCGAGGTCAAAGTCAAAATCGGGGAAAATTGGACAATTTCGGACATTAAATACCGCATTTAAAATGTTTCAAATTATCCAAAATTATTTGATATAATTATTATTGAAAAAGCCCATCATCTGGAACCTTTCATTTGAGGGTTTAATGGAGTATTTATCTAATAACCGGGGTCGTAATTGTTCGTACAAGTGGTCCACCCATAAGTTGTCTTTTCCGCACATGTATCGTAAACGGATCAACGCTATGATGTCATGCACTATTATATATTGCGTAAAGGTCAAGGTCAATCAATAACTTCAAGGTCGAAGTCAAGGTAATATGCGAAATATATTTGGAACCCGGTGGTTTTCTTTTGTGATGGGCGTATATGACATGGAATTAATCAATTTACCATTAAATGGCAAAATAGCCCACGTGGTGAACTTGTCAATTTAACGATACAATCGTTGAGGCGAAATATTGCCCGGTTATTAACCCTTACAGTGCGGGGATCGACTTTGGTCGTCAGAATCTGACGTCTGTAGACGTCAGATTCTGAAGACTAAAGTCGATCACCGCACTATAAGCGTAAAAATACTTCGAATGGCCGTAGACCCATAACATAGGTATTCAAATGAATCAGGAAGAGCTGACGAAGACATTTATGATGATTTAAAATTGAAAAAACCCCATTTGGTTGCCATGTTTTTTACAAATTAATTCAGCGCTTTAAGGGTTAAAGCAAGTAACATTATCCTACTGGGACCTTTGACGTTTGTCAATATTGTGCATATTTATTTTAAAAAAATCAAATATAACAGCTTCCACAGGCTCTGGAAAACAGCACTAAAACAGGAAATCTTACTCAAATTTGTGCAGCGTTTAAATTGAGTCTTTGTGCAGCATTCTTGATAACTGTCATTATCATGATTATGCTCAATTATTATCGGTTCATAATATTGATTTCTGATGCAGAACTAGAGGGACAGTTATTATTGTTTTAAATCATTTTTTTTTGTAATAATAACTGATCTAAACGAACAAAGTTAGCTTAGAGGATAATTTTGTACTAAGCAGCCTCGATGAAGAATGTGTCCTCACTGTGCATACTGACATTGCAGGGTGAGGAGAAAGTATGTTTGTATGCTGATGAGTGTGAAAAAAAGTAGTCAAACATTCAGCATGTTAAATCGCTATGATATTATTCCAACAAACCACCCGGAGAAACTATAGGCCTACTGCCAATGTTAAAGAACTCGTTGATATGTTCAATAGCTTCCACCTCTTCTCCAATCCCCAGAAGGTGTGATAATATTTGCCTGCCGAGCAATGAGTTATAGCTGATATTAAAGATTTAATTTCATTTCAATTTCGCGAAAGCACAGCCTATTAGCTTCTCAAGTATGAAAATACATACAAACCTTTCCAAGACTGACATGAGATGAACAGAATCCATCTTGGTTGCCAGTTTGGATGATGGTGCATGTGATCATATCAATATATTCCTTAACGAGCCGATGCTATATTGATTTATTGAACTGCAATGGTTCACGCAACACCAACATACATTATATACAGTATAATAATTTCGATTAATATCTACCAATTACTGTCATTCTCCTTATGTCATGTATGTTGAGCGAGAACCCCCGTCTATAAAGTGTGATGGTATTGTTAGAGATACTGAGTGAAGTGCCAAGGACACACCACTTTCTAACCAAGGATTGGTTTGCGGACCAAGCTAACACCTATACAAAAGACAATCTTCATAGAAACTGGGATACATTTCAGAGTAATTAAACCATCTTTCTTTTAAAATCTTACCTTCCCCAGCTCTAATCATTATTTGAAGAAACGTATTATATCTTTTAATGAAAAATAAACAGTGGTCAACTCTGACAAAAATAAAATGAATCGGGCTTTAGGCCACCTTTGTGCACATATAGGCTAAACTGGGCCAGGAGAACTTCCTGAGGATGGTGAGATGATTGAGATGACACTGCCCTCCAGACACAGGATTCGAAATTCGAGCCCTGGCGGTCTGAGGTCGAGCACGCTACCTCTCGGTCAAGGAGGCTCCCCACAATACTAACTTTCACACGTGGATGGGGAAGAAACATTTTTGTTTCTTTCAAACCGCCGAGACCGGGAACCGAACCCCGAGCTCTGGCGTGAAAGACAGCGGTGCTAACCACTACCCTAGGGCCCCCGCCCTGGTCAACTCCGACAAGCTGCATGTAACGCTTGGAGTGGACACGATTTTCCGCTACCTTGCATTACATGACATATGTCAGGATATGTCATCTCCCATGATGCGTGTTTTCTCCACATTTCATGTTTTTATACATGTTATATGGGATATTACAACACCTCTTTCATGGCAGGATAAAATGTCAGCATAATAGAAATGGTCAGCTCATTTCACCCCCCCCCCCCGATCCCTCTGCAGTCCCGTATGTAAAAAATGATGTAGCGCTTGTCCATTAATGACACCATGACACCAAAACCATCGAAGAATTTGTTGTGTCTCTTTATTTAAAACCGTGTCATCATTCAAGAATGTAAAACAATCTTATCCGGAGTGTCTCTGTTTATTTCGCCATCGCAATCCAGGGTTTGCGGCCGTAGTGTTCAGGTGTTATACTCAGTTTGTGCAACCTTGACACTGCAGGTATGACAAATACTATAAACCTTTCTCCCTTCACCAGTGGGAATTTTCGATCTCTTGCTGACCTGACATCTCGTCAGGCCTATGTGAGAGGAGCTCTCACACCTAATTAAAAGTGATACTGACAAATCAAAACCTACGAATTTTAAATCAGTTTTGACTATTTCAGGCCAGAGTGGTTTGATGTGTGTGTTCCGATTATTAACATGGCTTATTTTGCACTTCCCTCTACGAGTATGTGGGGGCATGCTATCGACGCTCTGTTACCCCGCCACCCTCGTTCAAGACAAAGGAAAAAAACGGCTAAGTCATAGGTTCCAGCAGAATAATGCTTTCGAATAAAGGTTTTACATGTCTTATGTATCATTGATTGTGTTTGACAAATGAAGTTCAAAATGTGTGATATTTGGACATGGACGTAAGCCCTACAAGTTTTTAATATATCAATTGCTTAGACTAAATTTCACTTTTACATTGACACCGAGTCACTGACCCGGTCATATAATTAAACACACATTGATCATTTTCGTGTGTCAGAAGGAAGCACAACGAAAAGGAACTCATCTGGTCTCAAATCTATTTTCATCTATTTTCACTTTAATTTCGACTATGATGTTTGCTTAACCTTGACCTTCATCATGTTTATGTTATATGAAATAGTGCATAAGATGTGGAACATCATTAGAAATGTTTTAAAAGAAACTAAACGAAATAGACTGAATTATTCCTCAGTTGACAATCCATACATGAGGCATCTGTGGTATAGCTAACCCATGAGTAAATCACTTGTCCAGATCATAATGATCCCGGTTTTGAAGATACAGATTACATTATGCCATCAAATTAAAGCTGTTAGATTGGTGTATAACGATTTTTAATGTGAAATAATTAAATATACTTTGAAGTATTTATTATGAGCCTTTTGTTCAGAATTTTTAAATTTTGCTGACATCTGACCTTGACTAAGCCGCATCACGTGACCTTGACCACTAATCATATGAGGGATATTCTTTATTGTGTAGGCTATACGTTAAATAAATAACACAACCAAAGATCATTAAAATCGATCTACCGATTCTTCCGATATTATTTTTTTCGTATTTTTCCGTGGTTTTGCTAATTATGGATACTAATTAGATGTTAATTAGGTGTTAATCGTGTTAGAATTGACTGCGCTATATCAGGATCGAAAGAGTACATGTTACTGATAATCTGGGCAAAAAATTGTAATTTCTTCCAAAAGTGCACACACTCGCTCTATTTCGACCCTGGACTATTAGCCTACTATCGCCATGGTCTAGTCAGATCACCCGGCAAACACGAGACATTGCCCCAATGTTGTTTTACCGTTGGGCCAGCGTCGAAGACGATGGGCCAGCAGTAAAACAACATTGGGGCAATGTCTCGTGTTTGCTGACCAATAACTTTATTATAGATATATCGATATGAAGTTATTGATCAGACTCATTACATGATTATCCAATCCAGTAATGTTGGTCACACACTTCTATTTACTAATACCGATATCATAATATAAATACAATTAAACGATATAGTTTGTGCCCTATAAATTAATCCTATAATCATGATAATTAAAATATGTAGGCATGGGCCTTTAAAAACCGATAATGATGTAGGACTACTTACAGATTTTTTTGTCCAGGACTTCCTGGCGATTCTTCAATAAATCCGGCTGTTGGGTATAAACATGGCCAGGCTCTCATGAGTCCCGGCCCAGTGACGGGTCTGCCTTCACCGTGTTCATGTCAACACACATGCAGGCCTATCTCTGTATATATGTATATATGTACATCGAGCGCTAAGGTAGGCATATAACCCAGCAAACACGAGGGATTGACCCAATGTTGTTCTAATGCTGGCCCGCCGTCTTCGACGTCGGCCCAACATTAAAACAACATTGGGTCGATGCCTCTTGTTAGCTGGGAAGGCCTACCCGAGTGAATCGCTATGCACGCCAAAGCGTATACCGATTTCCGGATAGATAGCTGTATAACCCAGCCTTTATACTATATCAGTTTCGTGTGCAGCGTGGCGTTACCATTATTCTATGTAGCCATTTTCTGCCCTGCACAGCCAAAAGGCATTTAAATTTATTGTGTTTTTTTTTCAAGTGAAGAGTTGTTGTACTGCGGCAGTAAAACCGTTAACGTTACTGCTCTGAAAAAGCCAAAAGGCAGTGTTTTTTGGATTTTTAGAGCGGTAACGTTAGGCCTATACATGTACATAATATGTATTTCCGTTTAACCCAATGGATTATCATGACTATATTATTAGGCCCACATTTGATTAGATTAAATTACATCACATTACATCACATTACTTTATATTACCATGATTAAATTACATTACATTACATTACATTATATTTAGGCCCGGCCGTAAGCCGGTACTGTTAAGTTTATTTCGCATGAGTTTGTGTCCTATTCAGGGATATCCCGAAAACCCCCTCGACCCCCTTGACACCCTCGACCTACGACCCTCGACCCTCGACTTTAATTTTTTAATTGTTTTTTTTTTTTTGTATAGGTCAATGTTGGCTAGCCTAACTTCATTCTCATTCATCAGATCCACTATCCTACCGCTAGCGTCAGATATAGTTGCTCTGATTGCAATGTGAAATGTGTTCATTTGAAAATATTCATGAGCTTGACCCAATTTTCCGGCCAGCCAATCAGGATATATTTAACAAAAAAATGTCAGTGACTTTGTAAACGAAATATAAACAATACACTGACCCACCACGTGGCTGTCAAGGTGTTGCTGCCTGAGTCAAACTGACACTGTTTATACGCTTATTCCCATAATTGTTCTCGTAATGATGGCCAAAGGTTTTATTTTCCAATAGTCATTACCAGGGCTGTTTTTCTATTGTGTTTACTGGGCATTCTCTGACATAGGGCCGTCTTGATTCAGTTCACATATCATTATTAGATTTGACCTAGGTATTATTAGACGCTCAGACCTTTGTCTTGGTTGTCTACTGAGCTCTATCTGGCCGTGTACGAAGCACTATCTGGAAGCGACAAATAGGCCGCATTGGTCCAGCATTAGCGTCTTGTATTTCCAACGTTGTCAACGTTGGCCAATATTTAATCAGCTTCGGGCCAATGTTGCGTATTTTTTGGCCAATGATACTTGGTACCCCTATCTCTGTGAGCAGCTGAGTCACTTGAACAGACAACTCGCATTAAGACACAGCTCTGTGCACTGGGGGACAGAAGCGTGGATACAGACACATTTGCTACATAGCAATGCTCGGACTGTACATCCTCTCTAGAGAATCCAGAGAGGATGTACAGTCCGAGCATTGCTATGTACCCTAGCAAATGTGTCTGTATCCACGCTTCTGTCCCCCAGTGGCTCTGTGGCGGATCGAGAGAAGGGTCGCTGTCAGTGCCCCCCCCCCTCTTTGGTATGTACCTAAAACAAAAACACGACCATATAAGGCCTCTAGGCCAAAATATTTATAATTCGGCCTTTTGAGGAGTTAAAATTAAAAAATAATCGGGGAGCCGTACCCTCCTAGGGCACAACCAGTTGTAGACCTATAACTTAAAAATCATTCAGCGTGGACATGATGTCCGAGATTCACATGGAGGTGGACGATGATAGGGGAAGTTATAAAAGTTCCGTTTGCAAGTAGATCGGTGATTGGCCAACGTAATGTCACAGTTGGGAAAGCGTCCTAAACAGTGACACAACATTGAAATGTGTTTGGCCAGCTGTAGGTCTACATGTATTATCGCGCCAATCGGTGGCCCAGCAAGCAAGAGACATTAAACCAAAGTCGGGTGAATGCTGGATCAGCGTACCAGACGGTCAGCCAGCATAACTTGATAGCCAGGTCCTTATGAGCGAGTCGAATATAACGTTTCAGGTCCTTAGGTTAAAGCAGCTCCTTGGGATGACATGAATTTTCGTTTTTAGTTTTGTAATGAAGTAGTGTATCCCCCAGATCATGATTTTTTTCAGTTTTCAGCTTTTTTAAAATATTTTTTTATCAACATTTCTGTGAATCCGATTAAAACCTAAACAAACTTTGTGTATACCTAACACTTGCTAAAGGACGATTGAATGTTCCTACAGCATTGGGCCACATGTTGATGCTGTCGGCTCAGCGTTGGGCAGACAATCAGTGCTGCAGGTGTATCCCTTGGTGTCCTGACTATAAGACACCAATTAGCGGCGATTGCTTTGATCTTACCACACAAGGCGTGGGAATATGTGGTGTAAAGTGCTGTATATTGCTGACTTGTTTTGTTTACATGACAATATACGACCTGGAAATATAACTATTTCACTCTTTTTCGGTGTTTTAAAATTGTTTTTTCGACTTTCTTGTTTTTTTAGTTAAGATCAGTAGCCTATATAGCTTCATCTAAGTTAAATTTTCAAAATTGACAAAATTGAAAATGTCTCATCCCAAGGGGTCCCTTCAAGTACTTTTCTCTTGAACAAGTGTTCAGAAATAATAATATTCACGATTATATTTGTGGTTAAGAGCTTAAACAGTTTTGGTTAGAATAAGGTTGGTCCAGCGTCGCCGACGGTGGCCCAGCATTACATCGGCATTGGGCCAATGTATCGTGTTATCTGGTGTTTCTGACTCCGGAGTGGAAACGGAACTCACATAATGCAGCAGCCAGAAAACATGGTACTATCACCCAATGCTGTTTCAATTACGGGCCAGCATCGACGACTGTGGGTCAACAGTGAAACAGAATTGGTTGAATTCCACGTGTTTGAGCTAAGTATACAACAGACCCGGTGATAGATTAGAGCTGGGCCAGCGTCGTAAACGATTGACCAGCATTTTACCAGCAATGGGCTGCGACACTGGCCCAACAGTGAACATGAATTTGGTGGGTAGGCCTACATCCTCTGTACGAGGTACATCGTAGGCAAATATTGAATGAATGTTGGCCAGCACCGGCGTTGGTGGTGGAAGGAATACACGTCGAAGATTTATTTGAACTTGTCTCCTTGGTTCTTTACTTGGTTATATCCTGGACATTTAGGATTCTGGCCCATGGGGGTAGACCAATACACTGATTTTTCGTGTATAGCACTCAAACAGACTAAAGCCGGGCCTCGGAGTTCGGGAACTCCTTTTCTATATTTTTTTAATGTTTTACATTATATTATATTACATTATCATGCAGTGTTGTGTTGTATTTATATTTTGATATGTCGGTATGTTATGTTATGCTATTTTATTATGTTATGTTATCGTGTTGTGTTATGCTATGTTATGTTGGGTGCACCTGCGCCACAAACCAATTTATGTCAGTGTTTATTTATCTCTGGTACTCGTTTTCCTCGAAAAATTCAAGACGTTACCTGCATTATATCACATAGATGGATAAATTAGCTATTGACTGTTTAATTGTGGGGTGGATCACGCACTCACAGAATTGTGAGTGTGGAACAAACATACAACGGATGAGTTATGGGTCGTATCACGCCACCACAGCTGAAAGTCATCTGAATCCTGAAGGTAAGTTGCTGCCGATACAGGCCATATGGCGCCCATGGCTTCCATGTCTAGCTGACTTATTCATTTAAACAAATAAAGAAGCAACATGGCGACTACAAACATACACATTTGAAACAGACGAAAAACGTTTTCAAACAAAGCCATCACCATCACCAGCGAAATCACACTAAATTTACTATCATGAGCAAGTCATAACTTTTTAAAATGGTATTACAGGGTCTAAAGGGCTCAACGCTTCATCAATGTTGGCCAGTCCAGAAGGAGCTGTCCCAACATACTATGCACCATGTTTACAGCTGCTCTTAATGTGTCAAGTTATACATTGTTAGCATGCCACACGAGCACTAACGCCTGGCTTAAACCAGGGGCCGTGTTCTGAGGCCATGTTGAAGGTTAAGTTATGAGCTACTCTACATAAATGAACTGGTGAAGATGGACTTAACTATCAGTTTAACTTGTTAGATCGTCGCAGAACACGACCCAAGAAATTGAACCCTGTGTTTAAAATAACACCAGGGATACTTTAGTAAGTACTAATCAAGTGAGTACTTGAGTAATAATTAGATCGCGGGATAATAGACAACAACACAATTAAAAAAATACCAATAATAAAATAATTATCATCAGCAGATTGATATCTAATATAAAATTACATTTCAAAAACAATATATCATCCAATAGAAGTCTATTGGGCAGCTTTGATTTAATGATTGTTATATATTGAGAAATTATACTATTAAACAACGATAGACATAGCACAAGCTGATACAATCTTTAAGCCATCATGTTAGCCTATTTAATCCTATCATAAAAGAAACGATTAATTCAATATTTTACAACTAAAATGATGAAAACATTTATACACATTCAAAATTGGAGTATTCAGTTGTATAACATAATATGTTCCCAATAAATACACATCAAGCTTAACAAAAGTTTATTCTAAAACTTTGACGTTTATTTAAACATGTTAAATAACCAAAACTGTATCAAGGGTAAAAGATGTATGAAATCGTAAAAAAGCTTAGGTATGCAAGGGGCCAGCCCATTATGCAAAGTATTGTTGTCATTGTAATTCAGGTAAGTAATTCTCCATGACTGGTGCCTCCTATCATGCCTATTCACATGTGCATTCGCTTGGACAATTTCCGTCTCTGCAGAAGATGCCACAGAAATTGTTCATATTTGGCAGGTAATCAAAGGAGGCTACTGCGGTACATTTAGGCTGTTCCACTACATTGGGTTCCTCTGTGGACCCTTGAATACAGAGACATAAATCTGGGCAAACAGAACTATATATTGTGCACGTCAGTTGGCAGTAAATGTCCAGGGTTTGACTGCCGTTACGTTGGCGGTCAGATATAAATTCTCCTCCAGGACATACTCTTGGGTTAGGATCATTCTGTACGACTTCATCTGCTCCTTCAGAAACAGGCTGGACTGAAGGCATATCAGTGACCTGCGTTGTTTTGTCATTAGGCATTTTGTTTGCTGTATGAGTTGGAGTACTAAGCACTAATTCCTCGTCTTTCTTACCATCACAGATACAGTATGTTTTAGGGCAATGACCAGAAGCACAGTTTCTATCACACCAATCAGCCATACCAGGTACTGTTGCATAAGAACCAGCTCCGCGACATGATGAAACCTTATCATTAGCCCCGTCAGCAGTTGAAGATGCTGTTGATTCAGTGAAAGGTGTATATGAAAGTGGTATTATTAACGGTGTGGTGTTGTCCTCAAGCATGTAATCGGATGTTGATGAAGAGTCAGTCGAATTATCTTCATTGGCTACATCATTTCCAGACTCTTTTCCTAATGATTCATTCGTATTATATGTTGATGTAACTGCATCTTTTTGAGTCTTCATTTGTTCCATCTCTGTTGACATGATCTTAGTTAACATAAAATTTTCTTCATTTTGTATTGTATCCTTTGTCGATTGTTGATATTCTATAGTGAGTTTATGAGCCTGGTCAATCTTATCAGTTTGATAGCTTTCAACATCTTTAGATGTTGCCGATCCTCTAGCAACTGTTTGAATGTCAAAGTCTTCTAATATGTCATTTAATTTCCCACATGAACATCTGTCAATCGGACAGTATCCATTTGCACAGTTGTCAGCACACCAGACAGTCATTACAGGGTCGTTGGTATATACACCAATAGATGCACATAACTCATATTGGATATCTGCACCATCTTGATGTACACATTTACAATGAGTGGATGGACAATACTGACGTGCACAGTTATTAGAGCACCATGTATCCATACCGAGTCTACCAGTGTATATACCTATAGCCTCACATAATAAAGCAGCGTCTGCAACCAGGTTCTTCGATGGGCTAGTAGTGACAGTAGACGTGGTTGTTCTTTTGGTGCCATCCGGGTGCTGCATTTTTTCACAAAAACACATATCAACCGGGCAATTACCTCGAGCACAACTCTCTCTACACCAGGTGTCCATACCTGGACTGGCTGCATGAGCACCAATAGCTTTACACACCTCTTTCTTATGCCCACATTGGCAGTGACTGGCAGGACAATATCCACGTGCACAATTATTGACACACCACGTATCCATCCCCGGCGTACTGGCATGCATACCCACAGCATGACAAATACCATCTTCATTGGTAGTTTTTTTCGTTGTAGCATATCCTTGCGATACTTTCTCACAATGACATGTTTCCGGAGGACAGTATCCACGAGCACAGTTATTAATGCACCACGTGGTCATAGAAGAGTCATCAGAATGATCACCAACAGATCTACAGACGGTATCTAATTGCTCACATTCACAGTGACTGGCCGGACAATAACCACGCGCACAGTTGTTTTCACACCACACTTTCATACCTCGTGCACCAGCATACATACCAGCACCTCGACATGATATATCTGTATTGCCACTTGTGATGTTGTATACATCATCTAGTAGTGTAAGCTGACAGTAACATTTGTCCTGTGGACAGTTTCCACTTGCACAATTTATATCACACCATTCATTCATATATGGGTCATCAGTGTAGTTACCAATAGCTGTACAATTCATCTCCTCCACGTCAATGGCATTGTCGCACACACAATGGCTTTTAGGACAATAGTTCCGAGCACAGTTGACATTGCACCAGTCTGTCATGCCAGCCCTGTCTCTGTGTATACCTGCTCCACGACAAAACATTCTGGGATTTTCTTTCTTCTCAGCCTGAGCCCGACAATCACACATGTCGTTTGGACAATATCCCCTACGACAATTATTCCTACACCACTCATGCATCCCTTGTATTTCACCCCATACATTCACTCCTTCACATTGCTCCCAGACGTAGTTCTGATTTGTCGATGATGGTGATGAAGCTGTGTATTGCTCAGATTCTGTAGTAAGTTTTTGAACCTTGTCAATCTTATCATTTTTATCGCCTTCAACATATTCAAATGTCAAGGGCTCTCTGGTAACAGTTTGGATGTCAAAGACTTCACCCATGCTGTTTAATTTCCTACATGAACATCTGTCAATCGGACAGTATCCATTTGCACAGTTGTCAGCACACCAGACCGTCATAACAGGGTCATTGGTATGTACACCAATAGATACACATAACTCATATTGAATATCTGCACCATCTTGGTGTACACATTTACAATGAGTGGCTGGACAATATTGAAGGGCACAGTTATTAGAGCACCATAAGTCCATACTGAGTCTACCAGTGTATATCCCTACAGCCTCACATATTAAAACAACGTCTGCGTCCAGGTTCTTCAAAGGGCTAGTTGTGACAGTAAATGGGGTTGTTCTTTTGGTGTTATCAGGATGCTGCATTTTTTCACAAGCGCACATATCAGCAGGGCAATTACCTCGAGCACAATTCTCTCTACACCAAGCATCCATACCTGGACTGGCTGCATGAGCACCAATAGCTTTACACTCCTTTTTCTTCTGTCGACATTGGCAGTGACTGGCAGGACAATATCCACGTGCACAATTATTGACACACCATGTATCCATCCCCGGCGTACTGGCATGTATACCCACAGCATGACAAATACCATCTTCATTTGTAGTTTTTTTCGTTGTAGCATATCCTTGCGATACTTTCTCACAATAACATGTTTCCGGAGGACAGTATCCACGAGCACAGTTATTAATGCACCACGTGGTCATAGAAGAGTCATCAGAATGATCACCAACAGATCTACAGACGGTATCTAATTGCTCACATTCACAGTGACTGGCCGGACAATAACCACGCGCACAGTTGTTTTCACACCACACTTTCATACCTCGTGCACCAGCATACATACCAGCACCTCGACATGATATATCTGTATTGCCACTTGTGATGTTGTATATATCATCTAGTAGTGTAAGCTGACAGTAACATTTGTCCTGTGGACAGTGTCCACCTGCACAATTTATGTCACACCATTCGTTCATGTATGGGTCATCAGTGAAGTTACCAATAGCCGAACAGTTCATCTCCTCCACGTCAATGGCATTGTCACACACACAATGGCTTTTAGGACAATAGTTCCGAGGACAGTTAACATTGCACCAGTCTGTCATGCCAGCCCTGTCTCTATATATGCCTGCTCCGCGACAAAACATTCTGGGATTTTCTTTTTTCCCTGCCTGAGCCCGACAATCACACATGTCGTTTGGACAATATCCCCTACGGCAGTTATCCCTACACCACTCATGCATCCCTTTTATTTCCCCCCATACATTCACACCTTCACAGTGCTCCCAGACGTAGTTATTGTTTGTCAATAGTGGTGTTGAAGCTATGTATTGCTGTTCAGTAGCAGTATTAGGCAGTAGAGTACTACCATTGGCATTATCTGCTATAACTCCATCATCTTCTAAATTTTCTTGAAACCGACTTATATCTGTAGTGCGGAATTCATCCTCATCTTTTGATTCGTGACTAGGAGTGGCTGTGGTATGCCACACTTGATCAGGATCTAGATCAGCAGAGCTATGTAATTTATTTTCTGAAATGTCCATTTCCGTTGTGAAAATCAATGTTTCTGTATTATCTCCGTCATGAGATGTATTGTCTTGTACGCTATCAGAGTATGAGGTTGAGTGATCTCGCAGTATATCGTCGTTGACAGGATCTTTAAATCCTGGTGCTGATTTTGTTATTTTGTCAGTGTCAGAAATGTCAGTGTCAAGCTTGGGCACTGCAACAATTTTACATTCACAGTAATCACTGGGACACAGACCTACACGGCAGCTGTTCTCGCACCAGTCTGATATTCCTTCCTTACCCTGCCACTGACCCACCCCTTTACAATTCAGTGTATACTCTATTGGGACTTCGGGACCTTGTGTGGTGGGTGTCACGGGTGATGTTGTGGGTACATTGGGTGTAGATCGAACCACCTTTGTTGAAGCAGAATGCGTTATTGTACTAGGTGCAGTGTCCGATGCTGCAGTGTCGGTGGCACTGATGTTCTGTTTGGTGCTAGTTTCTGGTGTTGTCAATGTAGATCTTCTGGTCGTGCTTTTCTTCTCGGTTGTCGTGGGAACTGTTTGGACAGCAGCTGCTTTGATAGCAATATCTGAGCATCCATAAAACTCTTCCTGTTCAGGACCACATCCTGAACAACAATCCGATCCGTCACAGCCCCAGTTATTACCTGAACAGAGAGAAAAGCAATGTTAAATAAACACATCAAATTGAGCGAGTTATCAATATTACGATCATATTGTCGATGAGCTAAATGTTTAAGAACGTTTGGGCTGTCAAATGCCTCTTGTTGCTCGACAATATCGGATATATTTTGTATGTAGCGTGACTGCTGGGATACTGGGATCGTTACTAGTAGTAGTACTTTTCGCGACTCCTGAGGCAGATCTGTAGGATATGTTCCGTTTGTTGCATGTTGTACGGCGGTCTGTAGCGATTATCCAAGGGGATCTGCAGCTTCCACGTGTATGGCTATAATCGTGTCTTTCTGTGGACTATCCGATCCGAGGATAGAGGAGCTGTGCGGGAGGCCATAGTGTATCAGCATTAAATTGCTTAGCGAAAACCGAGTCTCCTATCGTCTGAACATGTCTGATGGTAAGTCCCCTAGACATGCCCAGAACCCTTTATTGGATGAGTGCAGGACAATACTCACCATGACCTACCGTATCACCCCAACTCATATGTATATCACTCATATCATCACTGTTTTTAGTGTATTACAATGTCACTTAAAGGACCAGTAGTAGGCAAAAAGTGACGTGAGGCACTATTGAACTGTTGTTACTTATGTAAACATATGTTTTTATTTATCTCTAATCAGTATTAGGCGTTTAAATTAGTGAAGGATATCCAAAGACACACAAATTGTATACAACCCTTGAAATCAATATCAATGCATTTAAAAAATATAAAGAGAGAAGTAGGCTATTAATCGTTTTACTTGCTTTCAGAGGGGTATTGATTTATCCTTCTTTTTTTGCAAAAAATATATATCTAACTTTGATATTATATCCCAAACTAATTATTTCGGCCTTGATTATGGTTTACCTGCGTGATATTTCCACTGTAGAACACACTGCGAACAAGAGACATCAGGTGGAAGGTGCAGATTAATGACGTATAAACCTGCTTTCGAGCCTTCAGGAAGCATGTACCTGGTACCGCCCGGTTCTCCAGAGATTTCCAGCAGATTTTGATCTAGACAACTATGAGTGATGGCTGTGAGTGGATTGTTGTGAGGACAAAGTCTGAACTCGAACCATCCTTTGTGATGAGCTGTGATTTCTACTTCAACTCTTATCACCTGTCCTTGAGCATATGTCCTGTCAAAAATAGTGTATAAACAAAATTGGTCATTGCACCTTCCCCTGAAATATGATTACACTATTCTGACTGAATTTGAGCAGTGTGATCCTCCACATATTTTGTAATTGTACACCCAGTCCACCAAATTGCAGGGCATATGTTTCGTTATTGACGTTGAGAATATCTGACAAGCTAAACCTATTCTCACAAACCGAAGTGTAGCCTTGCATAATTTATACATGGCACTTTCAGGCCAGTGATGTTGAACGATTCTTCAAAATTTTCTACAATTACTACTAAGTTTGTGAAGAAGTTACAATGCCCCCCCCCCCGCCCCCAATGTCATAACCATTTCATGTACAATGTTGATTTTTTGCGACGATGTTACTTTTGATAAGACTTTGCCTTTTTAATTTATTGTTGTAACTATTGTCGTACACCATATTTCGAAGGTTTCAGAATTTATTTCAGCAACACTTAATATAGCACTGCTTGTGTTGGCCTAGTATAGGATCAGCATTAACATCAACAAAACCTTATCTAGCGGTAAAGTAAACAATTATATTTGTAACAATTAAATAGTATAAGCAAAATGCTATCTTACCGACTGATAAGTCCCGTTGCATACCGACCACCTGCCTCGTTGTCGCGTGACTTGTCATCATATGGATCACCACAGACACCACATTTACCTTTGTTAAGTGACCATTGGCGCTACAACATGGAGTACAATATTTCACAGATTAAAGTCCGGGTGAAGTGATTTCAGTATAATTATATCACAATGACCTGCTTTGATAATTATCATCAAATATTATATAGTCGATAAATTATTAATTATTAGTCAAAATTGAGAGTGGAAATCGAGGTACAATACAATTGCCATCACACACAGTCATATTAGTCTATGCCCTTTATTAACCCTTCTCCTGCTGTAACCGTATATACACGGGTTGAAGGTAGTTTCAAATCAAATAAAAAGTCCCTGAAATTGATAAAATAGTTTGTGATAGATGCTCCATTTGAGAGATGTCTATTTTTCCTAAGTAATATTATTTTTCCTTCATTTGAAGCTGGAACTTGCGTTAGCAACTCCAGCTTCAAATAAATGAAAAATACTCACAAATAATTCAGCAGTACAAGGGTTAACACATGATGATCTTTGGCGCTGACCAAATATCGCAGCGGTACCGGGTCAACGTATTGTGAATGTGTGAAATCAGGCCGGTGTTGTTTCGGCATCACAGCATCGCTTGTCCGACTTTCGAGGGACGGGGGCAGTTGTGCAGTGGTTAATGCTGCCTGATTGGAAAGTCGGAGATAGTGGCCCTGGGTACAAACCTCTCTGGCCTTCAAGTTTCAAGAAACATTTTTTTTCTTCTCTGCTATGCACGTGTAAAGATTCAATATAGTGGGGAGCCTCCGTGACCGAGAAGTAGCGAGATCGGTCTCAGACCGCCAGACCGTCGATTTCGAATCCTGTGTCTGGAGGGCAGTGTCATCTCATTCATCTCACCATCCCCAGGAGGTTCTCCTGGCCCAGTTTAGCCTATATGTGCACAAAGGTGGCCTAAAACCCCATTCACTTCATTTATTTGTACGACTTTCGTGTTGACTGTGGTTGACAGTGGTTGAAATTTTGAAGATGCGTTGTACATCAACGCCTACATGCACACATTTACTAAAACCGATCAAGCAAAATTCCACCACCTGACGTTAAAAAAACTATCCTGACGTCAAAAACAACCTCCGCCCTCTACTTTAAGATTCTGGAAATGGATCTCAGTGGGCTAAAGCGTACTATACCTTATTAATTAAAAAAGGACGGAGAATTATTCTGTTCAAAGGAGTAGTTCTGTTCATGTACTTCACCTGACCTTTAACACAGTGGTAATCTGCCATAGTAAAATTGATTACAAATTAAACTTACCATTAATTTATTTCGTGAACAAGTAAATACATGCAGCGGTGCACACCATATGTGTGAAAATATTCTTAGTAATATTATTATATATCTTTATAAATTTGCCACATCAAAAGGATTATAAAAATTCTTGAAATAATTTAATCTTGCGTTGAAAGACACCACATCAGGTACGAGACGTTCACCCGATGATGATTTAATATTGGGCCACCGTCTGCGATATTGGCCCAACAATAAACCTTTATCGTCACAAAGTCTCGGCTTTTACTCACCCAAAATCCGCCGCAATAGAGGGCATTATCGTCATAGTTGGCGGGAGTGTTGAATCCCTTTCTCCACATACTGGAGCGGCTGGGGGGCTCCATCAAACGTCCGTGTCCAGAAACAGAACCAATCGTTGCCATGGTGACCAACAGGATGTGTGTGTATGGAGAGATCATCATCAGATGACGAAGATACTCCATATCGTCAACACGAATCGCTCCAATGCGTGCTCAAACCAGGAACATGGTAATATAAAATAGTTGGCTGGCCGTTTCTATGACCTTGGTCCAAACAAATATACGCAAAATATTGCCACCACACCCTGCTTTCAATCCTTGATCAAACTTAAATGTCGCCAGTTAAGTAACCGGCCACTGTTGGCACCGTCTACACATGCTGCACATGCTGAGCTAAGCATAATTATAATAACTTGAAACCTAACACCCTACAGCGCGGGGATCGACTTTAGAGGTCAGAATCTGACGTCTACAGACGTCAGATTCTGGCGTCTAAAGTTGATCCCCGCACTGTAAGAGTAGAAATATTTCTCCATTCCTCACACAAAATTATTTAAGGGTTGTAAGGGCTGGTACTGTATAGACCACGCTAGTCTGCATTACGTGGTTGACTGTCGAATCAGCTGTATATATTTATTCTTTTCTTTACCAGATCGTATCACAACATGTAAGATTCCTTCTATACCTATGCCATGGTACATGAATGATATCTTTATTTGTTCGATGTCTTACACCCACTCGCCTGTCGCCCCCCCCTACCCCCCACGTTTGCACCTGATCTGAGGGGGGGGGGGTGGGGTGTCACGACTACATCAGTCACTCGTGCCTAACCTCCGATAGATATCTAGGCCAAGTTTTCCTTAAATGAAAAAATAAACTTGCTGTACAAACTTGCTGTATTGCGTACAATAATTAAATTGATAATCCGGCTTGCTTACTTCACCCATATCTTTAGTATACTGTTCTTCAAAGCTGAAAGACAGTATCCGCTCATTTTACATTTGAGCAGTTACTGCCCTTCGGCTTTCCAATAGTATAACATTATGTGCAGACATTCTTCCCAGTAAGCGGCAGGCGTTGAACCAATGCTGGATAAGTGCTGGTTGAGCGTCGTAGACGGTGGTAAAATATGAAATGAATAGGCTTTAGGCCACCTTTGTGCACATATTGGCTAAACTGGGCCAAGAGAACCTCCTGGCGATTCTGAGATGAATGAGATGACACTGCCCTCCAGACAAATGATTCGAAATTCGAGCCCTGGCGGTCCGAGGCCCAGCATGCTACGTCACGGCCACGGAGGCTCCCCACAATATTGAATCTTTACGAGTGAGCGGGGAAAAGCATGATGTTTCTTTGAAACTTGGAGGCCAGAGTGAGATTTGAACCCGCGATCTCCGACTTTCCAAGCAGGCGGCTTTAACCACTGCACCAGGGCCCACGCCGCGTACACGGTGGTACATCCCTGATCTAACATTGTTTCGATGTTTACTGAGCTATTTATCAATTTGCATGGATAGAAGATACACTACCACCCCTCCCCTGGTCATAGTGTTTATCGCTGTAAGCCTCAGCAAAGAGTTGTCATCCCCTCCAAGACTCAAGTCAACCTCATTAAAGGCAGCCTGAGGTCGCGTATTAGATATATGCCTGCATTTTGTTCACCGTCGCCGACGATGGTCTAGCATTGAGTCAACATTTATGTTTAGGTCAATTATTATGTCGTCTTATAAGTTGCCTCTGGTGCTTACAGGTACTTTCAGAAATCCGTTTGGGTGTCTGGCTGTGGTACATTCATACTTAGAAAGTATGTTTGATAAAAAAAATGTAATGCTTTGTCACCACGCCTTCAGCGAATTGTAGATAGAAGTAGGCCTACCTGTATGCTACGTTAATGAGACTGATCCTTTTTTTCACATACACTTTTACAGATACAAACAGATCACTAAGTGTAAAGTTTTTTATCACGTCAGTTATGTCTACTTCAAATAGATGAAAATGAGTTTTGCAGCACTTAAAGAGTTATATATGAAGTTAAATCTGAAGTGCAAATCTGCTGGTATGCTTAATATTTTGTTAATCAGGTGGATAATTGAGAAGGAATACGGGTACATTTGGAAATGTATATGCATCTTCAGATGTGAAGTGGGCCCAAGGTGTCTATGAACAAACACGGGAAGTTGAACTGATGCTGGACTGATGTTGGGCTAGCGTCGCAGACGGTGGGCCAACATTAGTCCATGCAGGATCGGTTCAACGTCTCGTTTTGCTGGGTAAGAGCATGCGGTGCGGCACTATGCCTGACTGATTTTCTAGCATGTCGTAGGAGTGAGGTAGTCTTTAAATACACATGTGACGTCAATCAGCCTATTGTTAGAACTGTAGCGTCGGAGCTACGAATCTACGACTGGACCTGCAAGAACTAGACAGAACCGTCACAGGATATCTAATATTTAACAAAAAACAAAATATTTGAACCAAGAAATTCCTTGCTAACTGAATATATAATTTAACTTTAAATAGGCGAGTCGATATACCCACCTGACCCTCAAAAAATATAGCAAAAGGTTTCCCAACGGTTTTCTATCCTACCGGTACAGAATATAGTGAATGACCAAAAAAATCAGCAAAATTGTATTTTTAGGCAACTCAGATGGTCTGACAGATTTTCACGGCCGATAGCAGCTATTTTCGATTTTTGGACTTTTATGGGTCAGATTTTGATAAACTTGTTTTGGCCATTCACTATATCCATGCAGTGGGATACAAAACCGATGAGACACATTTTGTTTTAATTTTGGGGGTTCGAGTGAATGTTTACATAAATCTACCCGTTTAAAACGTTTTTGAGACATGCAGTCAATTTACAGAATCTAACTTAGTAATACGAAACCATAGCCATAGGCTGAGCTTATGGTAAAGCTCTGACCATGGTCACCGTCAAATATGGCTTGTCTATCAAAATAAATTGCAACACACGGTTTTACTTTTCTATATTGTTGAAATAATTATTATCCCTACACGTTTTATCCAAAATTAGAGAAAAAATCTGACCACGGGAAATTAGTTAATTAGCATATTAACAAGAATTACATAAAATCGGTTTTAATACTCTTGATATTAATTATATAACCCTCGCAAAAATGTCAAACATCTATACCTGATAAACTACAACTTATTTGTATCAACAAATTGACCTTTAAATTGTATGATTGTGGATTCAGTGATGTGACCATATATTTTGGGTATTATTTATGACGATTGGGTGGTAGCACAACATCGTATGAAGTCATACCTAGCAGTTTTATTAGGCCAATTGTATTTGAAGTGTTATAGCAGACCGAAAGTTCCCGATTTGACGTGGAAAAATTGGTATTATAATTGATATTAATACACAGTTAAAAATCTTTAAATAGCTTCTCAACAATATTATGCGGTTATGTCCATATACTGGAATAAATTTTATGTTGGCTTTAATCACCAAATAAATTCATACACCACAAGCCGGACATAAATTTAGATCTAACCGAAAAAAAGAAAAACTTGACAGAAGCTAGCTTTTTCCGAAATAAGGAATTCTTGGAACACAAACAATTGATATTCGTCATTTATTGATGACAAGTAAAAAATATTAAAATGGTACAAGTATACAGTTCTGATACCTCTTGTTTTTGACAGTTCTTATTTCGTCATACAACATAGGTGTGTATCAGAATATCATTATAACATATATGTAGGCCTACCATACATCAAAACACAATAAATGATCAAACAACTCAATAGGAAAAAGGGGGTTGACTAACCGCCCCACACATCGACTACAGCAACAATTACAAAAAAAGTATAAATTAAATAATCATACAGGAAAAAAAGCTGGGGTAGTGAAGGTAACTTGGTTTTTCACTTCAATCCAGCGAAAAAACGCTGACAACGATGTACACAACTCTAAAAGCACACAATGTCAGCAGCGTCTTAAAGGGACTGGCCCAGGCTAAAATCATCAAAAAATCGGTGATTTTATTTCGGGTTCTTAATATGACCATATGATGTAAACATGTACATAGACTAGAACTGCAAATTTTTATAATTTTTGTGCTGCGCATTCATCAGTTAGACTAGATATAGAGACGAAATTCCCGCATTTCCTATTTTTGTCATGGTTGTCAATAATTAGAAATCAGGAATTTCGTCTCTATATCTAGTCTAACAGGTGAATGCGCAGCACAAAAATTATAAAAATTTGCAGTTCTAGTCTATGTACATGTTTACATCATATGGTCATATTAAGAACCCGAAATAAAATCACCGATTTTTTGATTATTTATCCTGGGCCAGTCCCTTTAACATACACGCATCTGGCCACTGATAAAATAAAATAAAATAAAATAAAATAATCACATATGCCCATCAATACAAATCAAAGAAATCATAAAACACACATTTTCAATGCCATATACTTCTGTCTCTAATGGACGTGAGTGTGTAAATTGCAGAATACGTTTATATGACCATAGTGGATCATTAAAAGTAAGGGTGTTCATTCTGGAAGTGTTTTTTTTCTGAAGGACCCTATTTAATCTTGTCGATAACCGAGCTAGGTATATATCACGGTCATGAATAATTTTACCAATTGTAGTCGAATGGGTCATTTATTGAACATTAATGTAAATCAAAAACATACCAACGCCATATACTTTTTTTTTCAATTTTGTCAGATATAGTTTTTTTTAGAGAAGAGCTTATTTATATCTGATTCTACATATTATTAATAAGTTATTTTTTCACTTGTAAATCAGTGATCTAGATTGCCTCCACAGATCAATACATAATGCAGATGACCAGACCCAGAATATTGTGGCTTATGTGTGCAAATGAACCGTCATTTAGGGTCCAGTGTTTTAATTGACAGTTTACACAGACATGCCTCTCATATCAGGAAGTTATATAACTAACATAAAAAATCATACCAAGGCTGATACGGTTTAGTGAATCCTCAGATCTTGTTTCAAAATTTATCAATTATAGCGAACAATACTGACTGTCATCTGAGCTTTCAGCTCACAATCCTGTTCTTTTAAATAAAAATGAATGGTCCAGACGCGAAACACACCTTAGTTTTCAGAGGATTTTGATCGAATAATGGCAACAAGAAATTATTTCACGCTTCAGACAAAGCTACATTTTGTGTTCTGGAGGGTGGTTTCTCACTGCATCACATATATATTGCATCACATACAAGATGTAACTTTGGATAAAATCCTAACAAATTCATGGCATGGAGCCTAAAAAACATTTTTAACATATACTTGTAGTATTTGACAGTTACGCAACGGAATATGTAAAATAAGCAACACATCAAAATCGTTCAAACAGCTAATTGTATAAAGGCTAATTGTATAAAACCACTAATTGTTGTTGGTGATTAAGATAGCTATTGATTATTTATTGGCTGGAGATTTACATGTCATAGGCAAAGACAGTGATCTGTTAGTGTTCCTGTGCCACCACGCAATAGTGGAATCAACTACGCCTTATTTCTGATAAGAAAAGTAAACGCAAACTATCCAGTTTCAAATATAATTGTGTTAAGGAAAACGATTGGTGGTGAAATATGTCATGTTCTTACTTCTATACATGGCATGCTCGCTTTCCATACAGCATAGATTATTAAGAATTGGCAATATTAGTGTCAGTAAGAAAGTAAACAAGGACACGTCATGCCTTATATCCAGAAACAGATTTGGTCTATTCCTGATATATCAAATTAATAAAAAAAAACATAATGAAATACAATTTATCAATATCACATGTGTGGATGTGTAAAGTCCTACACCAACATTGGATACATCATATTATTATCACCGGCTGTATTACCAGGTGCAGGTGTAGATGGGAAGGGGTGATAATTTGAAACCTGGAAATTAGGGCTGGTCTTTTCGGAGTGGAAAATGTCCATATAAAACAATAGATTATTTTGCTTATCGTCGATAATGAAGGTTATTTAATATCAATGCAAAGACGATTGTATAGTACTAAAATGTACAGCTGCAGGAAACTTGAACATGACGGTTCTACTTCATCTAGGGGGGCTAGTGATTGCAAAGGTGTTAATAATAATCTAAGAAATTTTCAGTTGATACATTGGATGGGAAATGATTATCTCAACCTGTGTGTAGAAGGACATCAAAGTAGCACAGCTAAGTGAAATTGTGTTTATATCATTTGATTGTATTCACAATGCTACTATGATAATAAATGTATTTTACATGCCATCCTTGTTACATATCATATTAAATGAATGATTACCACAGTTGTTTCGAGTCTTATTTGTGTAATCTGTCATATGGCCTACCCTTCTAAGCTCTACATTGTTTTCATATCAACTAGATTTTATGGAATACTACAATATTTAATCTCACATGTGGTATTGAAATAAATTAATCAGTGATAATTTAAAGATAGATTCTTCGGACTCAAATTTCAAGCGTTAAGGGTCGTATGGATCTTTATTGGCTTGCTGACGACTCGTCGCCTCGGAGCTAAAGGATCCTATCTGACACTCGTTAGAGTGGCAGATAGGATCCTTTAGCTCCGAGGCGACGGTCTGTCCTGATCATCATAGTGGCGTAGCCAGCATTTATGCACATGTGTAAAGCATGGCACAGAAGAGATGTCATAGGCTAATTGGCATACTTTCTAAGGAATACAGTTTATTATTGGGTGTTATTATCATGTACTAGCTACTAGTTTTTGACATAGGCTTGTTAATAAGTAAGGCACGAATATGATAAGCTTTGCCAAATTTCCCAGGCCTAGAAAAAACTACTAACTACTAGGTATTTTGTTTTATTCCCATTCTTCCATTTTTATTGTTTACTGAAATCCCCACCCCGAAGTGAATGAAATTTACACAATAACACATAAATATTTCAAGTTGAATAAATAAAATTACATCTTAAAACGTCCTATATATCACTCTGGCTTTTAGATCTTAAAAAATATTTTTACGACAATTAAATTTAAAAAATATATGTCTCTTAAATTGCAATTATCATGGTTATGGGACTAGTGACCACTGACCACTGACCTCCAAATAACAATATTAGCATTTTATACATAATTCATTTACGTCCAAAACCAAGCATACGACCTGCCCCCCAAAAATTATTTAACAAATCATACTTCTCATATAAACATTTTCGTGAAAAAAAGTATTTTTGAGAATGGCAAGTAATATAATTTATATTAAAATCAATTCGATTTGAATTGAAAGACAAATTATAGGGCGTGTTACCTATTATGGTTTTGAACAATATTAATTCATCTGTTACCTGAAAACTTTATCTTGCAATCTAAATGTTGCTGTAAACGCGAAATTTCATTGATAGTGAAAAACATGTTCACCCCATGTCGTACGTGCATGTTAAGTTAGGCCCGATATTAGGCCTAGGCCTATATATAATATAATATTTTACTATAATATATGATTTAGCAAACACTCAAGGACCACAGTGAGGCTGGTGAATCCTGTTTGCCAAGTATCAAGAAATTGCATCGACACAGGATCGCTCTGGCGCTCTCCCATGATCATTCGTGCGTACCATGTATTATTTCATGGCTACGCCCTTAATCCTTTTAACGCTGAATTCCTGGGCACACTTGCATTCCCACCGCTGGATTCCTGGGGAGGGGGATTAAAAAAAATCAGAATAATTTGTAATGTCAGATTTGTCTGAAGATACCAGGAGGATAACATGAGAAAGAGTTGCGCTTTACGGGGGCAAAACACCAAGGTCATTTCAAGGTCACATCAAAAAGGTTATTTCAAGGTCAAAAAGATATAGAAAATATCCACAACTAACCATGGTTTAACTTGATGGTACCTACGGTAGTCTATAGCCTATGGAATAACTTCAATTGGTATTACCAATTAAAGAGATTGTTGTCAAATAATTTATATTATCTAATTTGATAATATATTTGACAACAATCGCTAAAATGTAGAGATACCACCACGCTCGTGTGGATACCACCACTAAAACTTAAAGCGGGTAATGAGCTATATATAGAGAGAAAAGAAACATGACGTTCATACTTCGATATTATTTGTTCAACACCAAAACTAATGATATTGCAAGGTTTGACAAAATGACAAAACCAGGTAGTGTATATACCGATTTGATTTAATATTTTAATAATGCATTTCATCTATATAGCTATTAATCATTCATTCATTCATTCATTCATTCATTCATTCATTCATTCATTCATTCATTCATTCATTCATTCATTCATTCATTCATTCATTCATCCATTTATTTATTTATTTATTTATTTATTAAATTATTCATTCATTCATTAATGCATGCATTCTTTTACTTATCCATTCATCTAGCGTATGAAACAGTCATGACGAGCAGACCAATGTTTGTGAGCCATCTGGTGAATAGTGTAAAACTAAAAATATTCTCTAATTACGCAGTTTTATTTCGCATTAGAACATAAGGCACAGGGGTGACCGGTACCGTAATACCAAGTATCTATGCCTGTTATATAATAATTATTCTTTGCATTGCCCTTTGCATTATACCTGGATCATAAATCAGCCGGCCGGCCGTCGGTCGATGCTTCCGATCTCCAGGCATCGGACGGAATGTACACGCAGGAGCCTGTCATCGGCCGATGATTGGTTGATCAGCTGCTGGATGGGGTGCCTCACGCTTTAAGTCGACTTTCCTTCTTATGAGAAGCTAAATATGCATGGCGGGACCTACCTGATGATCAGCATAACATATTATGTGCTGTTTCATTCGTCAGGCCGACGGCCGGCCAATCATTGCTAGGACATCGGGTATTTTGGATCAAGAGTTTTAGGGGGCTGTAACCCCATCCTGAGACGTTTTTGAAATTCTTGTTTTTTTGGTCCTAATATGGGGAAGTGCCCTATATCTTGATAATGAGTGTATAATAATAATAATAATAATAATAATAATAATAATAATAATAATAATAATAATAATAATAATAATATTATTAATAATAATAATAATAATAATAATAATAATAATAATAATAATAATAATAATAATAATAATAATAATAATAATAATAATAATAATATAATAAGACACATTAGGAATAATACATTCCTTTACTGGTGCCACTCTCACCCTTCTCAAACGTTATATATGGTATGTGCACAGAGCTATCCCCTTACATTACATATAGATTTGTGTTTATCTAAACACGTCAGGTCTTCATATCTTTGTACAAAAATCGCCTCGTGTTCCCTACCACTTGAATAACAAGCAATACTGATCCGTATGAAATATAATGACATTCAAAAATAAAATAGCTGTTAACATGATGAAAGCATACAATATAATAATACAATACTAATCAAACGTAACATACATCTTGGGCAATCCTTGGGTCTCAACACGTATTTGAGTTCCAATAGTAATGTATAAGTAACTGGATAATGACTGAAAAATATGTATAATTAATGAATCAAACAGAAAGGCTGTAAATTATATGAACATCAAATTAATGTTAGTGTTTATACGGTATTCAAATAATTTTGGAACTGTAGGATTAAGCTGATAAATGTAAACATTATTAAAAAGAATAATATTATTAATAAGAAATATATGTGTGATTTTCTCTTGATGACAAATCCTAAAAGTACTCACCTTTTCATGTACTGTGACGTGACATATTTAAATAAATCGAAAATGGTACATTTATGTTTTTGGACTCGAAACAATTGTCCGATCTCGGGTTTCTAGAAAATTGTGTGTTTATTTTCTTGTATGATTATAGTGATATATACAATAAATTAAAAAATATTTTTGATTCTCTACCATGTTGCCAGTTTTCATCGTTTTCACTTAATAATAACTTTCAGAATTAAAAAACGATGTATATCGGATGTTCCAGCATGTGGAACTGTGATGCGGTAAATTAGTCGCTGGATTATTTCAATATGTCACTCACTTTTATGTTTTGAAGGTGACCACAAATATTATGTGTATGGTAATATAAAATGTACACCACAGCTACGGCGGTATATTAAAGCAAACGAGTGTGAGCTTGGCGTATAGAAATATGGAATACTTTCCAAGATCAAAATGTCACCATATACTTTTATCTTACAACTTCGTCATAGCTGGTAAAAATTTGGGTCAGAAATACGTCACCTTGTGAAAATTCCAAAATGTTGTTTTTGAGACGCAGCAAATAATATTGTAAATGATCATAGGATCAAATGTTTTTTTCAGGGATCAAATGGTGTGTGCTATTTAAGCTATGGAGACTGTGTATGGTTTTGGTTATATATTTATTTGAACATATTTTGACTTATAATAAGAAAATTTTCTATGTATGCTGAATATGAGATAATAATATGATGTATTAATTATGTCTAAATATAATAAATAAACAACATGTAACTTTGAGTATTTGCAAAAGGGGGTGCTGCATAAAAATTGAAAATGACTGATAAACAAACGTTCAACACAATAACGATCAGTGTTAAAAATAGCAATGCGTAGCAAGAAGATAGAAATAACCAGCTATAGCAACACTAGTAGTATACAACATTAAATCTATAATATAGATGTTCGTTTATAACCTTATACTATACTGTCATTGTAAGTGTTTGAAAATAAATTATATAAAGAACATATAATCATGATAACAAGCCACTAACTTTGGGGTAGTTAGCTATGTGGGGTTGGAGTGCTCACTTTTTTTAGTGATCACTTTTAAAGTGTTTTCATGGTGATAATTTGTTGACTGCTCTAATATGAGAGTTCCCATGGTGATCAGTTTTAGAGTGTTCTAATATAAGGGTTTCCATGGGGATCGCTTTTGGGGTGCTCCGGTATGAGGGTTTCCATGATAATCACTTCTAGAGTGTTCAGATGTGGTGATCACTTTAAATGTTATAATATAGGCTTTTGATGGTTATCACTCGACAATAGTAATATAAATATGTGGTTCCCATAGTAATTCCATAGTGTTATTATGAGAGTGTTAATATTAGGCTACATGGAGATCATATATATTATATTGTCATTTTAGATTCGCTCTTTAAATGTAATCCTATTTAGAAATCGTACAGCAAAATATAGCAATACATTAACAATAAAAATAAATAATTGAACATATTCACATTGACATACTTCTCATTGTATATCATTAATTCTTTAATCACCGGTCACGACTAATATATTGCTTTTGAATATTTTTATAACCAAAATAAATACCACCTTCCAAACAGATTAGAGATAAAACGTGACATCAAAGATCAAAATGTCAAAATCGTTGACTACCATTTTATCGGATCTGAACAACAAAAGTGGATGAAAATTAGAATTAAATAACTTTGCGGTTAAAGGATTAGAAAACTGTCATTAAGATATTGCTTATTGCTAATAATACCTTGCTATTTTAAGGTTATCAGCTTGCAGATTAATTATTTCAATCAAAACATTTATTTGCAGCACAAAACAATAGGCGTTGGACGGTTGTAATGCCATAGGAGCTTAAATAATATATTACCAAGACCACGTTAACTATGCATAAACAAAAATGAATGGCCCAAGTCTGGTGTTCTACCCACTAATTTAAATAACAACTGAATGACGGGAATGAGGCTGATCTCGTCATGTGACAGGCTGATCCACTCTTTGATTGATCTGGGGTAGAATACTATAATTGTTTTAAAATAAATATTGCATATTCAAGAGAATAAGCGTAGAAGTATACACACATATTATATCCACGTACTCAAAAATATAGGCAGATACACAAACCCGATTATAAACTTATATTGTGTTTTCTATATCAAATCTAAGCAAGGGGAATGGGGTGCTACCCGTCTATCAGTGTCTTCCATCTCTGCTGATCTTTCTTTGAGCTTAGTACCATTATTGATCCTGTTTATAATACTTTTTATTTTATTTTTGCGCCCCTTATAATTTTTAATTGTATCATATTGACTTTGAGTTGACACATCACCTCCCTCCACATTGGTGTACTGGTTCTTTGGCCTCGTTGATTCTGGAGGAGACATTCTTGACAACGCTGGCACCTCCTGGGAGATGGTCATAGTAGTGTTGCCTGTACGTTTTCTACCTTTGTCTCCTCTTCGAAGCTGCATATCAATCTCCTCTTGATTTGCATATATTTCATCCCTGGAACTCCTGCTGCTTCTCAGCTTCTTCCATACTGCTTCTAGCTTTCTGTGTAGCTCAGTCCTGATACTGGTCTGTGAAGTGGCTGATGATGATACGTGAGGTTTTGGTGCTATAGAAGGGCGGGTGTCGCTTTGTCCGGAGGGACGCATATTTGTATATTCCACAGGGCGGTGGATGTCATGATTCTTTGTGGTTGGACGGATATCAATCACATAGGGACGGATTTCGCTATCATCTATGGAGGGACTTATGTTTCTAGGCTCTACAGATGGACGGATGGGTGTATTCTTCAAAGTTGTATAGTCCACATTCTCGTATACAGGTGATTGTGATTGTGATCTGCTTGTATCACTTCGTGGCCCGTCCTTTAAATCACCACCTTCACAATCGCAGGCTGTGGGTAGAATATAACCAGTACTTGTACTGTTGGTCGTCGTGCTCTCTGTGCTTCGGGGAAAAGCTTCGTTTCGTTCAAACTGGGCCTTTTTCCCTGTGGCGGTCAGAGCTGCGGCCCAGATTTCCTCTGCAAGGCGATTCTCATAGACATCTTGGCTGTTATTACTGTAACAACAGACACAATGCTTGCTTAAGAAATATCACATCAGACTTATAGATATATTGGCTAGGTTGTGACATATTTTTCATTTACTTGCATTCATCTTTTAAACACACTTTTGTAGGGGGCTGTCTGTAGGAGGAGCTATTGAAAATATACAGTGCTAGACACATAACGACATCATTCGATTCGTATGGGAACTGTATTATTTTCTTTCTCACAGAAAAAAGCGCATTTTTTTAGAATAAAATATTCAGTTTTTTTAATACAACTATATTTTTACATAGCATAATATTTGAACCAGCTGAAAATTATCCGATGTGGCATACATAAAAATGTAAACGAGCATCATTTCAAAGCAGTCAAAGCATAATAGGACGGTAGTTAGTGACATTAGTTTTAGATCTTTAACCAGTTAGATAAATATGACATTATGGTTTAAATGTTTAACTTACTCAAGCGTGTGAATGCATTTTGTTACATAAAGTTAGTTTCAAGTAAGTGGTGATTTTTGATACAGGGTGGATTGGTCTAAGGGTGCTGAAGATGGATGGATGGATCAGCATCAAGCCAACATTGGGTCATCGTCATTGGGTCATCGAGTTATCTATATGGCAAAAATATAGTTTTGTAAATGCAACTGAGACCTTATTAGTTTGATGCTGCTCTAGCCGATTTCATATACATGTACATCTGGGGTTCATACACATAACGTTAACCTAAACAATTGTCAAATCTTTGGAATATTTTACTGAATAATCATGAAAAAGAAACCATCTAAGAGTAGAATAATGTGTCTGATTACCTTTCTGGCGCGGGCATTTCATTGGGATATTTTTTCTCACAGTTGAAACAACACATTTTGCGACAGCCACATATGCAAATTGTAACAATGGCCACAACAAAGGTAAAGGAGCAAACTCCGATAATTAGGAAAATAGTCCAGGGCAAACCAGTTTCATCGGGTTCCTGTGTTGTTGCTATGTTTTCTTGTGTGCTCGTTGTTCTACACTCTCGATCCCATTGAGAGAATTCTCGACACCAGCATTCACTACACTGTTCCTGACACAGGGTGGAATCCTGTATACGTCGCCACACGTTCTCTTCTGAAAGACGAATAAAAAGGGTTTACGAATAGTTTGAGAATGCCCTGTGAACTGTCGCTTTCTAAAAACTTCTTGAATGACTAAGAATGCCTTATGATCATTATACAAACTCTACTTCCGGATAATCATTATTTCACATAATATCAGAATTCTTCAAGCCTCTAGCAAACAAAATATATATTATTATTTTACAGTTTATTTATATAACCGCTTATTTATTTTCATATTCTTATAATTCATCTCGTACTTATTTCTTATCGATGTGAAGTTACATTACATATTTTCGAAAAATCAAAGAATAGTTTCCTTTCAACAAAAATAATGTTTTTAAATGGATATATTATAGATTTTTGCGTGTTTAATATACACTGCTTGTTTCATTTTTTGTGTTGCTATTAACAAAAAGCACCGCACTATCAATCAGTACATGACGTGCCTCAACGTTCAGTGCTCAATATATGATTTTTAAAGAGTATGCCGCCTTGCTGTAAGTGTAACTGGTTACTCAACCGTTTAACCGCCAAATTATTCAATTTGAATTTTCACCCACTTGAAGTTGTGTCTCGCTGACGTGATCCACAACTTCAAGTGAGTGAAAATTATTCAGATTTGGCAAAATGGAGGTCAACTCTTTTCAAATCGTGCTGATTGATGTCACATAATGGCTTTAACATGCTTAAAAGGCGGTACTGAATGTGGTATTAATTGAGTGAAAACCCAATATATGCGACACCGGCGGTTAAAGGGTTGAGTAAGACGTTAATCTCTTTTCACATTGTAGACCAGTATAAACATAAAGGGATATTTGTATGTGTGCCATGATTTGTGGAAAGTACTATCTGAACATTAGAATATTATATGTAGCTTTCCATTGGAATAATAATAGAAGCTTACCTTTGATGTTTTTCATCGTAAAATTCCAAGGAGGTTTGGTTGATTCTTTCCTGGAGAAATAATAGCAGTGCTGTGGCTGGGTGACCAAATCTTGCAGGAGTTTTATTCCATTGACATCATGATGAGCTCCAGCTCCCACCCCGAGCAACGTTACATTGTTATCCTTTAATCCATTGGCTGCATTTAACTGAAAAAAATGTGACACAGTGGTCAAATATGCTATTATAGGAGATAATACAGATTATAAAAAAGATGTCTGTTAAAACGTATTCACTCCACATTATGTTAATTTAAGTGATTTGCACACTAGAAACCACATGTATCAGCATAGAGACAAATTATTACCAGAAAACGGCAATTTTTAAACTTGGTAATTTTCTTATATTTTCCCTGTTATTCTATGTTATCCGTATTTATATGACAAATGTTATTTCAAAATAGGAGCCACAAAAATAACTTTTAAATGTTTTTTTTTCATTTATAAGACAAGATAAGTGTCGGCTTTATAACGTGTTCTTGTACATCTGCAATCTCCTAATATTAAAATACATATAGCACCTTATTTTGGGTTACCACAACATTATATGATGTATAATAAACTGATAATGGTAGGTGGTGAATGAATATATTTTTGAACCGTGAATCCCTTATTTACGTTCTCACAAACGGTGAATTTATTTGATAATGGGAAAAGCATTTTTGTCAGAATGTGTCAAAAGCAATGTAATTATACAGGAACACAATTTCTACAAATACTGTTAACATTAATACCAGATTAACTATGTTAATGTTTAACCAGATCTTTATAATTATCTATGATGTAAACTGTTTGATTGGTGATCCGAAACATTGCTCAAAATCGATTTTCGTGAGTGTATAGACCTACTAAATAATATGTTAAAGACCAGTTGGCTCTTTAATCTTTAAATCTTGACTTCGCAGTCCTCCCCAGTGGAGTATCAGGCGAAGCGACGGTACTGAGAGTCCGACTAGACTAATCGCACAGTTGGCTCTTGAACGCTGCTATTGATCTGGATTTAATAGCATCTGGTGGAAGGTGATTCCAATCAGGTATAGTTGTGTACAAAAAGGAATTTTATCCCAGTGTGGTGTTAGCTCTGATGTGTTTAAAGTTCTTTCTTCTAGTTTCTTCTAGTTCTTTCTTCTAGTTTGTAAGTCAGTCCAGCCTATATCTTGGATGAGAGTTCTTATACTTGATTTACGCTGGTAGTTGTTTTATTTGTTACGAAACGTGCAACTGCTCTTTGATTTTTGTTTAATTCATCGAATTTACCTGTATGAATCCTATACAGGACAAGAGTATTCCAAAAACCTTATTCGCAATTTTGGGGATGTGACCCCCCCATTCCAGGTTCTCACTGATGCTGTCTCCTGAGTGTGTATTTGATACTTTAAGGTGTATTTGAAACTTTCCCGAGTGTGAGCCCCTTGAGCTAATAGTCTGAAGCTATCTTTTTAGCCCGGGATCTCTTTAGTCGGAGGACAGAACATTTGGATAGGTTGAATTTCATCCCCCAAGTGTTTGCCCAGTACTCCAACTTAGATAGGTCCTCTTGTAGTTTTTTGGATCAGCCTTAGTTCTGATGGGCCGATAAAGGAGGCAGTCGGCAGCAAAGAGTCTAACATCAGATGAGACCGATGATGGGAGGTCATTAATGTAGCATACAAATAAGATCGCACCAAGTACCGTAGACTGCGGCACACCAGATCCTACATGAGCCATTTCCGAAAAGCTACCATCTACCACTACTTTTTATGATCGAGTAGTGAGCAAATTTCAAATCCAAAGTGGTGTAGATCCCCTAAAAAGTTATTCCCTAATGATCAAGTTTGTGGAGTAAATGTTGTTGGGGATCGACAACATAGAAAGCCTTACTAAAGTCTGAATTTTATCCCCGTAATTTTTAACCAGGTCATCAGTGGTCAACTGTAATTGACTTTCTCATGAGTGCTCTGCACGGAAACGGTGTTGCACAGGTGTCAAAATATCTTTAGTTATGCCATATGATGTAATTTCAATTTTATCCATGTCAGTCGGCATATTAGTGGTGTCCTCGTCAATAAATTCTGAGCAAAATTGTTGGTTGAGGATTTCGGCCTTGGATTTTGGCCATTATGCAAACAAGATGAGACATCGCACCTATCCTGGCGCTGTGATTTTTTGTGGCACCACAAAGGCTTTGAATTTTGGGTTTCTAGAGATGTTAGAAGTTTGTCGTTCATAAAGGACCAACGGGCACGTTTAAGATTGCGCTGTAGTTTATATTTTACCCGAAGGACAGGTCGTTTCGAAGTTTTCGCTCTGTTATAAAGTCTTGCCTTTTTCCGGATAGCCTTTCTTAGCGATTATTATCAAACCAGGTCAAGTTCTGTTAATTTTGTTGGTACAAATTTATTCAGGCAGTATATCAATATAGACTTTAACCTCAACCATTTTTAATTTATCGAATTATTTCGGCTGTCTTTGGAAAAAGATGGGGGGGGGGGGTGGATGTCGGCCTCAGTCAGCACTTCACAATTGTCCGATATTCCGGGTACACTGCGGGATGATTTAATTAAACCTTTTTATTTGTTATGCCAATGTCTAAAAGTGTTTTTATCTCTGGTGCATGGGTTCTTTTTGCACTTGGTTCAAGGCATGATCATCCAGGCAAGATAAAATATGTTCGCACAACCCCATGTTAGTAGCTGAGGGGAAAAATAGGTTAGTTTCCAAGTCTATTAAATTCTCCACCAAGGATGATGGTTAGATTTGAATATTTTAGAAGAAAATCTAAAGATCAGCTGAATTTTTCAATTTTTTTTACCATAAACACTCCTTCCACCTGAGTTAAAGCAATTCTGTCCCTCCGGAGGATCTTATAACCAGGAGGAAAAAATAATTTGTGGAAACACGTTTGTCAAGCCAGAATTCCGTGCCAAGATTACAGTGGGGTTGGAAAACTTCGACTTTGCCCCGTAGAATTCGACAATTTGGAATAAGGGTTCCCTTTTTTTAGTTGAATATCTACGGTTGATAATTGGGCTACTGTGCAGCACTGGTTCGAAATTTGGTGATTTAATTTCTATGCTTTCAGACAGATCTAATGGATGAAAAGAGTTTGCTGTTTCTATTGGGTTGTCACAATTACAGCAAATCCAGGATACGTTAGTGGTCTAGAAGGCTCTAAAGGTGTGCAAACCCATGCCCACACATTTTTGTGGAACCACAGGTCACAGGTATCACAGAAAATTCTCCATTGGTCCCATGTGACTGTGTAAGTCGCAGTAGCTACAAGGGAAAATAGATTAATATTGCTTTCCAGGACTTGAAGGACCTGAATTCAATTCTACTTGGCCAGATAATAAAATGAGGAGGAAACAAACACCAAAAACTAATTTAGGGAGGCTAGAATGACGATTGCTATACGCGAGGGTTGATTTCTTACCCAGGCAGTTCCTCATGGTTAAAAGGAGGTGAACATGAGTGGCGGGTTTATCAAAAATAATTCCCGGTGTCATCAAAATATCTTGTTCACCACAGGTAAAAATATCTTTGTGGAAGTTTATTGCCCTTCCTTCTGCCTCGTCTCCGATTCGGGAGGGGACTAAACTGGTCAAGATAGCGACCAAGAAACATTTTAAAATGGCAAAGTGAAAAGCATGATCAGGTGTGCAAGGCTGGTAGCCCATGCCAGAGCCACGGTGTTTTGTGAGCAGGCCTTGTTTATTTCATGGGTGCAGCCATTTTAGCCGGGAGCTCTGGTCACGAGATCTTTGCGCGATTTCAACGGCGCCATTTTCGATTTCGGATTTTGTTTTGATTATCGCTCCCTGTCAGTGTTGTGAACCCTAAACTAACAAAAATAAATGGTAATTTAAATCTAAAAATAATTTGTTTTGTCCGCGTAGGTGTTACTTGTCTGATGGTATTAATTGCGGAATGTCGGTTTATCTATTTTCCAACATAATTTAGAATTTTGTTAAGCCAGTTTCGCAGCGTTCAGTCGGTTTCGCTCATGCACACTCCAGTCTCTCTCTGAGTCGTATTTCTCACCAGATCTTCACGGGAAGCTTTAACTCTGCCTTCTTTATCATCAGTAAACTCATGTGCGTCCGTTATCAGCCACAAGTGTTTCTTGGCCTGGGGTCGATCTTTGGATCCTTTTATCAATAGATCTGACGCTTTTGCAAAACCATCTACAAAACAATGCGGATATATAATAGGTGCATAATTGTATACCATGCTAAGGGTGTATCGGAAAATACAGCACCCACTCAACGAATAAAGTGAATATAACATTAATGTCTACGAATTAGGCCTATACCATCGTAAATAATCCCGACAATCAAATCCCATATAAAAAAATGTGTATTTGGAACAAAGCGTTACATTATTAGGCAGATAAAGAACTGTGAATATAGGGAGTAGGTACTTTCACCTCGCCGACGAAGAAGGTGAAGAAGAAGGAGAAGAAGAAGAAAATGGTTACTCTCACTATTAATACAATACAAATGAATAATAAATGTGATGCGAGGAGCACTCCCATTAGGACCTGCAAAAGTTGATTGCATGCAAGCCACCTTAACATAATATATAAATGATCATATCTAGTAATTCGCAATACAAACATTATAAATATAAAATATGTAAAAATGAATTATGTGTCAGGATGACTCCGATTAGAACTTAGAAGAGTCGATGGCATGGAAGCCACTTTGTTATAAAATATAAATGATTATGTAATTTGGGTGTACGACAAAGAAATAGCTTGCCGCCTTTCTTATTTAATCTCTTCTGGAACGATATTGAAGTGGTGACGCTCTACTAACCGTAACAAATATATTTTCTTTTTTTGAGGCATGGTTTACGTGACGGGATAAATTTAATGAATTACAAAAAACGTTGCAAATTGTCGCACTAGGGCTCTGTTCCAGGTGTATAAAGATTTACATAATTTACACAATTCTAAAATACCTTTCCAAAGTGAACTATTTGAGAAAACAATATATGAAAAATGTGAACTCGAAAAAGTGAATATTTTGCATAGCAATGTCAAGGAAATGTGAAATAACGTTTTATTTTAATTATGCTTGGATAAATCAAAATGTTCATAATACTTTTATTTATTTTCATTATGCGACCAACGTTTAGAGGATCAATGTGTGTCAAGGCGGATTTGAAATCATCATAAATGTCTCATTTTAATACCAATGTTGGTTCTACGGCCATTATAAATGTTTAATTCTTCCAGTGCGGAGACCGATTTCAGACGTTTAAGTCGGTACCCGTACTAAAAGTGTTGAAGCCGAAAATATTATTATTGGGAGAATTAGACCATTTTTTTTAATATATCACATGATTTATAATGCCACAAGACAACTGAACATAATTAATAAGAGGATATATAGTTAATCATTCAGTTGACATTGATAATGTAACCTGGTTCTAAATATTAGTTGAGAGGTCAGTCGAACTCACATTAACTGTGGTGAATGATTTTCAGCCATTTCCCAACTAGTTCTCATGAGATTTTACAAGGAGTATTAGCTAGTGATGCGGCGACTACCCTGACAATTAAATTGTATTTTTATTAAAAATGTCGTATAGTTCAAAAGTTAATCTATTTAACATAAACCTATTAGTTTCGTCTCAGTATTCAATTACATGTCAAATTGTCTAACTTCTGAAATACCTTCTCAAACTCCGCGAGTAGTCGACGCATGACCAGAAAATACTGTCTGCGAAATTTCCCGAACATTGGTTCAGAATTGACTGAGGAAACAAAAATTCATTCACCCTGATTAATGCATTCAATGTAAATCTGACTTTATATAGTTCCTTCCATTAGTATACGTTTAAAATATTGATGAAATATTATCTAGTAAGTTAGAGAAATATTTCGGAAAGTGTCTATTATTTTAATATAAACAGTTGTTACATTTGAAAGTGAAAGCTATAATTGAACGACAAAGGCAATTTTTAAATTACAAAGCTAAGCATGGTTGAAATACACGCAAATGTAGAAAAATATTGTATAACTAGCCTCCACCAATGCTAGCTAGACTTGAATAAGAAATATAACATTAACGTTTAATTCAGCAGGAAAACTAACTAACCTAATAAGTTTTCTCCACTATGTATGCCTCCCTTAATAACCAGCTGATCGTAGGTACCATTCTCCGCAAACAACTCACATTGGTAGGGCTGAATGGGACCAGAGGTTGAGATGTAGTCAATGACAACGATACCTTCTTCAGCGAAAAGCACCATAGCAACGCGTGTAGCAGTGGGTCTCACAGTGTAATAATCCTCTAAGATTTGTCTCACCATTGGTCGCACTGTGTTGTTAAACGTTTTTCCTCCCAAACTTTCAGAACGATCCAAGAGAAACACCACGTTTACTTCTCCTGTTGTGTCATGACGTAAATGACAGATAGGTGTGGTGGTTGTGGTGAGTAGGGCTATGGTAGTGGTTGTAGCGGTTGCAGGTCTGGTAGTAGTGATGGTAGTAGGGGTAGGTGTGGTGGTAAATTCGGAAGTAGTGCTGGTAGTGAGGGTATGCTCGGTGGTAGTGGTGATAAAAGGGTTGGCGCTGGTGCTATTATAATAGGTGGTAGTATCAATGCTGGAATTACCAATACTGTCATTACCGAAGCTGGAGATACTGTATGTAACATTTACAGCGAGTGGTGCAGACACTTTCACATTGAAGTACACCAAAGCCAACAGAAGCACCGTGCACCGCCACCCGTATTCCATCACTGACTAACTGAACAGAATATATTATCACAATGTGAGACAAGCATAGTATATGATTGTTAATCAAAATCAAGTCATTACGACAAGCTAATTATAATTCTTAGATGGGATATGCCACTATGATGCGAAGGTGACCAATTATAAAATAATTGAAATCTAATATATTTACCAAAAAAGTATAATTATTATTATTCTTAGTATAAACATGCGTACACCGTTACATAATTAAGCTTTGATTTGATATTATAGTAATTGATGTTAAATTGTTACATAGGAATTGCATTTTGCACACTACGGTGAATGAAAATATCTGGCTGTCAAGAGGTTTATAGTGTCTAAATGAATAGATTGATCCATTTTAAGCTTAAATCTAATAAATCGTAGGCCTATAATTATTTTGCTAGTTCAGAAAGAGACAAATATGCCCCTTTAATACCACTATAGATTACGTGCGGAAGTGGTTTATAAATATTGTTATTATTTATAAGTATTGCTACGGACACCAGATGAGTTTTCTTGATGCGTTTCAGCAGGACACATGATAGCACAACAACATGATTGTATGGAATTTCAAAAATGTTTTTGACGAAAATTACGAAACAAAATATAATGCTCAGACACACAATGTATGTGATATCAATATGTTACCAATGCTCGCTCCCTCATTTCAACAGATTCGTTATAGCTTATAGCTTTTTAAAAAATAAGATATAATTTATTCTCAAAGATCTTGACACGAAAACAAAGACACACAATTATGTTTTTCTTATTTTAAGAGTGCAATGTGATATGTATGTATGGCTTTAATTTTGATAAAAAAGTTTTCAATATGAATGAATGTGGTGAAAATATGCTTAGTGTGTCATGCCCCACATATAGATGTGTGTAAACATTTCATATGTATGATTCAGAACTTTATTTGAAGTTGTCAAGCAAAATAAGATATTTTAAACTGCTATCGACATTAAATATGCTCACCTTTGTCTATCAGCTTCGCTTACACAGTGACATTTCGGGTCTCCCACACTGATTTGAAGGGAAGAAATCTTTTCAATCAATTTGCATGCACTACAGCTATATCTCTCAAGTAGTAGATAATGCAACAATGTGAAAGTAAACATTGTGAAGTGTACATGCCCACAATAATACTCTGTGTCAACATTATTGATTTTTTACTCTTTTGAAAGCCCTTCCTTATTTACAGTCACACTGCCAACATTCTAATCACCATGGCTGCAATATCATTAGAGCTTATCTTATTATAAATTATGTAATCAATTATTTGTATTTATTTTATTCTGAGCCAATTAATCAAATGGACTCTGGCCGAGTAAGTTAGTCCTATAAATGTTTAACCCGTTCCACAAACACCAAATTTAGCTTAAAAGCCTTAAAACTTAAAAGCCAATGGCATATACTTTTTATTTTTCGTGAGAGCAAAGCTGGGTTCCCGCCGTGTGTACCATATTAGAGACATTCAAGATGACCGCCATTCGTATTAAGGTTATAGCATAACTTGTCAACTAATAGCTATAAAGACACATTTAGTTCCACTTTGGTTTTGGCTATGTAAAATACATTTAGGGTGTTTTGGAGTTTACTTGGAAATAATCTGAGGTACCAAAATATATACTAGAAATGACTTTTACTTTTCAAGTAACAGTAAAGTTTGGACTTTGACTTTTGCGACTTTTTGCGCCTTTTTTTATTTTTTTGACTTTTTAATTTTTTTTAACATTTTTGACTTTTTTTGACTTTTTGACTTTTTACTTTTTTACTTTTTGACTTTTTTTGACTTTTTTTTGATTTTTTTGACTTTAGACTTTTTTGACTTTTTTGACTTTTCTGACTTTTTCGATTTTTTTTGACTTTTTTGACTTTTTTTGACTTTTTTTGACTTTTTTTGACTTTTTTTGACTTTTTTTGACTTTTGTGACTTTTTTGACTTTTTGTGACTTTTTTGACTTTTTTGACTTTTTGTGACTTTTTTTTAGTTTTTTGACTTTTTTTACTTTTTTGACTTTTTTAAGATTTTTGACTTTTCTGACTTTTTTTGACTTTTTTGACTTTTTGTGACTTTTTGTGACTTTTTTTTAGTTTTTTGACTTTTTGACTTTTTTTTTTGACTTTTTTGACTTTTTTTAAGATTTTTGACTTTTTTGACTTTTTTTGACTTTTGTGACTTTTTTTTTTTTTTTTAGATTTTTGACTTTTTTGATTTTTTGACTTTTTGCTTACGCTCTTCCTCCTTTCCCTCCTCCACTGTCATATCATTCATCTCACTAACCTCAGGAGGTTCTCCTTGTCCAGTTTAGCCTGTATGTGCACAAAGTTGGCTTAAAACTGCATTAATTCATTCCCCCTGTAATTACAACTGTTATTTTAATAGTTAGCATTTTAAATGTTATTATTAAATGGTAATGTGATGAGAGGGTCAAGTCGCCAATACAATGACCCATTGTGAGAGGCGGCCGGCCAATACAAAGAGCCATTGTGATGACCGACTCTCCCATAGAATTCATCAATAGGTTACCAACCGCCCTGTAAATCACTCTACCAACATTAGTACACATATTGGATTTACAAAATCCAGAATAATTCTGGATCCACTGGCGGGATCACTGAAAAAAGATATAGCCTGGTACCTGAATACCTAAGGATCATTGTGCCAAAGTTTGACGTCGATTACTCGTAAACTGAGTGAGAAATAGCCCTTGCAAAAATCGTCAATGGTAATCCATACAGTGGATCGACGAAATCGGGATCAGGATCCAGATCCACTGGCGGGACAAATGAAAAAAAGGTCCAGTCTGGAAGATGTATACCTAAGGACCATTGTGCCGAGGTTTGAAGTAGATTACTTGTAAACTGTCTCTGTAATCGCGGACTAAGAAAGATAATAATAATAATAAGATGAAGAAAGTTGCTTTGCGACTCCAACATGTTTGGACCATAAGGTCCAAACATAATTAATGGTATTTTTATCAAAACTAAGATATTTTCAATATTTGTCAGTGTTTAAGAAGATGTAGATTTTCTATAGATATTTTAACAAGCAACACATGAGATTCTGTGTCAGTATAGCATGAACTGTGTTCTATGTAATGATGCAGGTAACACATAAACATAAAACACGTCAGGGGTGGCTAACGTTGTCCCACTGTCTGCGAGGCTGGGCCAGTATCAAACCACCCCTGGGACAATACATCGTGCTTGTTGTGTGAAGTGTTGACTCTGACCATGGAGGCGGAACCCTTATTATGTCAATACGGTGACGATCGGGAATACCTTACACAAAAATATACTACCAGATACAAACAAACTGCATTTTATAATAGCAGCACTAATTATCCTATTTATAATTCCACGTGGGTAATTGGTACTATTTTATAACTGATGTGATCCATTTAAACAAATTTAATCATCTCATTGTAATTAATAAAATAATGTTATACCGTTCTCTGACCTCGCAAATTATATTATTTCAAAGACAGCTTCTTCGTAATAGTATGTATGAACCGACCTGCCCAGAAAAATATCCTAAGCAAACGTGACCTAATAATTATATACAACATATACATATTGTAGCAAGGTATGCGTTCGTGAAAAATCGCTGACTGATATTATATGGATTTGGGAAATTCAAAATGTGATTCAAGTTATTGTGTTGGGTAGGCTAAAAGAGAAGAAGTAGAGAGCAGAACAAATGAGATTTGTTGAAGCTGGTGTTTTCCTAGCAGCACGCACTTGCGATATTTGCTTTTTTATATTGGAAAAAGTATAATAGGCAGCTATAAAGGAAAAAACAACAAGCCCCATTTTCATTCAGTGAGTTCCTATACGAAATTCATTCCTATGGAAGATATGGTTAAAAATGCTGAAAAATTAACCCCCCGAAAAATTGCACTTAAACTGATCATTATTGATAATTTGATGCTTGTGTCATCTACACAGATTATGAGCTTTCCAAATTACATGACAAACTAGTGTCCAAAACATGGTGAGTAATATTTTTCAATATTCGTACTGAATTTTCCTACTTTGGGGTGGGGGGGGGGCATGGGTGGGAACAGGCATTAAAACATTTAATACATTTATGATAAATCACATTTATTTCACTAAATCAACCATTATGAAAGAAAAACATGTCCCAGTATTATATTGACTTAGACACCCGGCAGGCGCAAGCTGTGCCGATGTTGGTTTGGTCACGGCCCGATGTCGCAGACCGCCGGACGTCATTGAACCGGCATTGGTTCGGCGTATGTTGCTGGCGTGTCAGTTGAGTTCACATTGTCCTGGATATTCATGGTGTCTTCTAGGTATACTCAGCGAACGCGTGGCGTCTGACTGAGGTTGGGCCAACGCTGGCCATTGTCGATTTCGATGATCCAGGTTGGCCCAGAACTGGGCTGACGCCTTATGCCTGTTGGGTGGGCTTATTTTATTCATTGATTACTGGCACTCCCGCAAGCTCGAGTCACTGGCCCATTGATGGTTCAGCGTGGGTCCACCGTCTGCGACGCTGTCCCAGCATTGCTCCGGGTATGGGTGAGTGTATTGTGCTTCCTGGGGAGCTCGCAGCAAGCACAACACATTGAGCCGGTGTTGGGTTGACGTTGGCCCATCGTCTGCGACGCTGGCCCGGCATCAAATTTATTCAATTAATCAACAGCTCGTAAACACAAGTCACTGTTGCCAGATATTCTTTCAATCCATGCACAGGGTGTGATTCAAATGCTGCACTAAATGGCATAGGCATATTGCTATACAAAAACTGCCTTGTCATTTCTTCAGCAAGAATACACAATGCAGTGTTACAGTCATTCTGGCAAAATAATCTGGACAAATTGCTAACAAAGGTTTTATGATGCATTATGGTAGATATAGGTCCCAGCTAACATTTCCGAAAAGTCCCAAGCAAAACTCCTGTTCAAATTCGAAGAAATTGACAAAAACTAATTTTCAATATTTTTCGCTTGCGAAAATCGAATTTTTCAAGTTTTTTTTCATTTTGCAAATGTTAGGTATCGTTACTTATGTTTTTGGACACCAGGAATGTATTGCACCTATCAGTTTGACTTTAAATGCAAAGACTGGTTGATTTAAAGTTGATTTAGGGATTTTTCAGAAAAAATAATGATATTTTAAGCGATTTTGAATTTGTTTAAGTATATGAGTATATGATGTAGTCTTGTTTAAATTCTTCTTTTTTAGCTCTCGTTTTAATGCTTGTGTTGCGGAGTGATCACCTACAATATTATTTGGTTTGTCTGTAAAGTATTAGTATTGATCCCATGAGTCTATTAAGTGTATATTTTAAGTCAAAGAAAACAACTCAACTGGGAGCGATCTATAAAATGATCGTAGGCTGAAGTTGGGCTATTTATTTTTCAAATTCAATGTCATCAATTGATCCCGTTTTTTCTTTACAGTGCAAGATTGTTATTGGATAATCACCATTTGTCGACTGATAATATCAAGTTCATAAGTCAACAAATTATAATAGCGAGGTTAAAGAGAGGGGTTGACTCTGGGATTGAGCTCTCTTAATGATTTATGCCACAGGCTACAACACAATATCCAAGTTTTTTTTACAGTTTAACATGTTTAAGAACTGATATTACATGTAGAACATGTTTCTAATGGCCTCTAAAATACTACTTTACGGAACCGCTGCAGTTTAATAATTCAAAATTCAGGCATTTGCCCACAACTAGAATTTAATAGTTAACTTCGTTATCAATCACACCCAGGTTACATTGAATTTATGTACCCCTAGATCCTTATTAAGAAAAGCAAGATTCTCAACAAGAGCATTTGCATAACTTGACAATTAATGACCAAGTACATAACAATAAAAACATTAAAAAATGTAAATAAACATAAATAATAAGAAACATAAATAAACATGACAAAGTAGTGTTACATCGCTATTGAGTCTCAATATTGTTGAGAGATACTGGTGCTATAGAAGTCATTATATTATTAATATAAACATAAATAAAAACATGTAAACGTTGTGTCAACCATAGGTTGACGTTTTTGTTCTTAGCAAAGTGAATTTATCATACATTGTATAGCTGTTAGGATAAAATAGACATTCTTTTGTATTGAGTATATAGATCATATATGATTAGGTACGTTGCAATGTAAATGGGTTTTCATTGTTAAAACTTGAGATTCAAAGAATAAGAATTAAAATGATAATAAGGTAGCATATGCAATTTTGGATATTATCCATGTAAATATTTCGAATTGACATTACAAATGTACATGACTAATATAATATATACATCACAACTGTTGGTTTGAAATCGTCTTCTACAATTAAAGTTGCAAAAAAACGTTTCAAATGTTTCTTATTTTGTGATATTCGAATTCCTTGACCCTCTAAACATACTAATCCATATATTACATTAACATTTTGCATAGTTATTGGTGAAGATATCTGATTTTTAGCATAATAGCTAGTGCATATTGCGGCCATCCTGAATTTCGGTATTCTGCAAAAAAGGAGACATGTAAAACAATGTCAGCCATCCAGGTATTGTTCGTACCCCTGGATGGCTGACTATTCGTCAATTTAACAAATTTGAGCAGGAGTTTGGCTTGGGACTTTTCAGAATTGCTAGCTGGGACCTATATCTACCATAATAAATCATAAAACCTTTGTTAGCAATTTGCCCAGATTTCCGTGAATTTAGGGCCAGAATGACTACACTAATGCCACAATTTGGGCAGAATAATGCTGCTTTTCAAGAGATAATCTCAGCTGGAACTAAATTCTACAGCAAGTGCTATGGATTTCCAGCAACCAGTATGACCAAGTGTCGACAGTTGGTGTGGGCCAAGAGAGCAGGCAACCGTTCACTGACTGTCGCTCCAACTAATGAAGCCGCCATTGAGAACATGTCACGCAGCCATCTGACAGTGATGATTTGTAAAGAAACGATGTCACCTGACCCAATATGGATTCGAGCAAGAGAGACTTGGTGGCATGCTCATTCCACGCACTGTGGAGACAGGTGTGTCACTTGCCCCTGGATTTCTTTTGCAGCTCATAAAATGTGGATGCAGTTCAAATCCCACCTGCAAGACAATGACCTGTACGTCTTAAGCGGCTCCATCTTCTGTTTCTGTAGCGTTATTGTAGCTGAATTATAAATGTGTGTCGGGTTTAGTCAGAGTGCATTGTTTCAACGGGTTAAATGATCATAGTATTTAGTGGTAGAAAATGCAATAAGCAAAGTCTAACAATGAACAGTAGCTAAGCAACTAGGTTTAGACGTTTAATGATTGTGATTGGACAATGCAAGGTTCAGCCCCAAAATGCCAATATTCCGCCTGACAGTGTAAAACCGTTCAACTTGATACCACACGTACATACAATAAACATGCACATGGTTAGAGCTTTGGGCTATATATCTCTCAGAATTGGGACATCGTTGTTTCGTTGTTGTGTATTTAGAAAATGCAATTCACTCACACGTGTTACAATTTAATCAGATATGAGTACCTGATAGAAGGTGGATCGCAGTGTAACAGTCATTTGCATGCTTCAATGAATTTGAAAAGGCACATTATCAGCACCCGTGACAATTTTGTCGGCTTAGATATTTTTTACCGTGATATTAAAATAATTACAATCTTCACCTCTACCCTTACTATGTAAATTATGCATTTTAGTGATGTCTTGAGTTAAAAATGAATCATCATGAAATTCTGAGTTAACCCTGTAACCGCCAAATTATACAATCTGAATTTTCACCCACTTGAAGTTGTGTCCACAACTTCAACTGAGTGAAAATTGTCATAATTATTCAGATTTGACAAAATGGAGGTCAACTGTTTTCAAATATTGCTGATTGATGTCACATTTTATCTTTAACGTGTTTAAAAGGTGGTACTTAATGTGCTGATAAAAAAGGAAAACCCGGCGGTTAAAGGGTTAAAACAATCTTCAAACCTGGTAAAAGTACCTCATCTCACGGTTTATAGAAATTAGAGAATACAATATGATAGAAGAGTGCCGAATCACTACGAGCTAATCTCGTAGTCGTCTGTGGTGACCCGGTTTACACAATACAGTACAGTTCGGTTACAACAGGATGTATTCATACCAGCTCATGTATGGTATTCTACTATAATATATATATACTATACCCCATAATTAAAAAAACTAAACTAAATGACAGCGGTAATTCGCTGATATAGTATGTGACAGGCTGAGCCACTTTTTCATTGGTCGTGGGTAGAAAACCAAACTTGGTCCAACATACCGTATTCTGTGAAACGCAGTGACGTCACTCGGCGAAAACAAGGTTATATAACACCCCCTCCCCCATACTTCATTCTGTAAAACGCAGTGACGTCACTCGGTGAAAACAAGGTTATATAAGAACACTCCCCCATACTTCAGTGTATTAGCTAGCTCGGTGAAAACAAAAGATGTCGGGAGTTTCACAGAATTGTCCAATACATGACATATTATTGTCTTTCAAATGTACGATATCCACCAAGTTTTTCCTACGGGAGTGTCCTGGTTATAAGAAGTATCCTGCTTTATAAAAAATGTGCCACTATGTCCCCCGTTATATTATAAGCTATTCACTCAATACATGAATATTAGAATATACCACATGCAGTAAGTTCTTGACAATTTCAAAAAAGATATAAAAAAAACATTAATACGTGTGTAATAACATTAAAACAAACTGATGAACACCCGCGCAGTAACTAACCTTGTGTATTGTACATAATAATTCAAATAAATGTCACTATGGTGTATTTCAAAGTACTCATTATTGTATATAACCGTGTAACCCTACAATTTTATCAATGGCTTTCTATTACCGGAAACCACAACTAAAATAAATTGTCAACCTCAACATCACCGCTTGTTTATGACCTTTGTGAACATGATTATGATGATTTTGTTACCTGCATTCGGAACTGTGATATCTGTCTGTTTTGAACTTGAAAAGCTGGTGTTATTGAGAATAGTCTAGGCCATGTTAAGTTACCCATGACTATAAAGATGACTTGATTAGATTTTCAGCTTTCCACTGATAGTCAAAATGGTCGCCAGCTTGCGACTAATTTTTTTTTTGTTATAATAATTCACGATAGTGACTTGAAAACTGGCAAATATACAGGCTATTGAGGTCTGCGAGCCTATTGGCATTTCCGTTTTTACGTGTGACAGAGGCTATGGCGGTCATTCTGACTTTATCGATTTTAACTCTTTAAGTGCTTCATTACAACTTAACATTTTCCTTTCATTTGAAGTTGGCATTGCTCACGCAATTGCCAACTTCAAATGAAAGGAAAATACCTCCTCACTTTAAAATTGAACCTGCTAAATTTCACAATGGGGGCTTTACTCAAGATTTATACATGCATATTTGTTCAATTTCTGTCAAATTTTAGTTGTGGAAAAACAGTAAGAATGCGCTTAAAAGCGTCGCCCGCACTCAAAGGGTTAATAAATCGATCTTATGTTCAGCTAAATGCCTTGAAACCCCCTATGGGCCTATAGGTTTTTTGGGGTCTGAGAATAAATTGGCTTTGTCTGTTTTCACGTGCGACAGAAAAGCATACAGGCCATCTTGAATCGTTTTATTTGAATAAATCAACCTTATATTCATTTTTGTCTTGAAACCTCGTCTAACTTATGTATAGTTTGGGGAGTTTCCGAGTCTATCGGGCATATTGAGTCACTACATCAGCCGAGGTATGCTGGCGTGTTTGCGCAGTATTTGTCAACTAACTAGAACCCCAAGAATCTCAACCCCAAGGTCTGAAAAAATGCTCACAACATTCTAGCGACGCACTGTCGTCAAGACGCTGGAGCTCTGGTTAACGCTGCCGTCCATCAAACTGGAGCCCTGGTGAAGTGGTTAGCGCAACCGACCATCACGCCAGAGTCCTGACGAAGAGGTTAACGCTGCTATCCACCACGCCGGAGCCCTGTCGAAGATCTTAGCGCTGCCATCCACCACGCCGTAGCCCTTGCGAATAGGTTAACGCTGCCATCTACCACGCCGGGGCCCTTGTCAAGAGGTTATTAACGCTGCCGTCCCTCACGCTGGAGTCGGGTGAAGTGGTTAGCGCTGCCGTCTATCACGCCGGAGCCTTGCTGAAGAGGTTAAGGCTGCCACCCATCACAATGAAACAACGAAAGTACGGAGCAAAGAAACTACGAAACTGCGAAAAGGCGAAACAACGAAAGTGCCAAACAACGAAAGTACAAAACAACGAAAGTACGAAATAACGAAAGTACGATCGAAACAACGAAAGTACGAAACAACGAAAGTTCTAAACTATGAAAGTGCGAAACTGCTAAAGTACGACACCACGAAAGTACGAAACAACGAAAGTGCGAAACAAAGAAAGTGCCAAACAACGAAAGTATGATACAACGAAAGTGCAAAACAAGGAGAGAGCGGTAAAAAAATACACCTATTTCTTGAAGTTATTGAGGGCGACAAAAACAACTTTTAATCTATTTTTGAAAAAGTTAATGGAGGGGATGAAAAAGACATAGATGGATCATTGCTTTTTTATTTCCTGAAATTGTTTTTTTTCGGAAATTGGCAAAAATTCAATGCGCACGATGGGCAGAAGAACATGTTTTTTGGGTAATGCTCGGCTTTAATCAAAAGCCCGCGCTCATCTAAGAGCAGAGACCATGTATTATAATGATGTGATGGTTACCGCTGCTGTCCGTCACTTCGGAGCCCTGGTGAAAAGGTTAACGCTACCGTATGTCACGCCAAAGCCCTAGTTAACGCTGCCGTGCATCACGCCGGAGTCCTGGTGAAGTGTTTGACGCTAACGTCCATCACGCCGGTGTAGCCGTTTCAGCGTACCCCCCCCCCCTTTCAGCATACCGGGGGTACGTTGAAACTAGAAAAAACCCAGTTTCAAAGGAACTCCCCTAGTTTCAGATTACTCCCCGGGAGAACGTTGAAAATAGTTTCAGCGTACCGGTGGGTACGTTGAAACTAGGTTCTCTGGTATTTTGAAACTGAAAAGATCCACTTTTAATGTACCCTTCCCTCATTTAGGCATATAGGGCCTACACACCATATATGATTATTGCTGATCTTTAAGTGCTGTTAGACCTGGATTAGAAAAAGATGGGTCGCCGCGATTCGCTGAGTACACATTGACTTGGTACAATGCGGCATGTTTATTTGTCAGCGTGGTCCAATCAAAGTCAGGGTTTAACCCTTTTACCGCCAGATTATTTAATTGGAATGTTCAACTACTTGAAGTTGTGTCTCGCCGACGCGATCCACAACTTCAAATGAGTGAAAAATCGTTCAGATTTGACAAAATGTAGGTCAACGATTTTGTGAAATCTTGTTGTTTGATGTCACGCTCTATCCTTATGACATGTTCAAAACATGTTAGGCCTATTGAATGTGCTAATAAAAAATGAATATAATCGGGATCGGCGGTTAACCTTTTCACTACCATACATGACGGAAATTTCCGTCGTCATTCGTCAATGAACGTAACCATAAAATGACACAAATTTTCGTCAAATATATACTACATTTATGTATTTTTCGTCATTTGAAGCTGGAAATTGCGTTAGCAATTCCAGCTTCAAATGACGAAAAATAGAACTCCTACACCAGTATATCTGGATCCTAGCATGCACTCCGGCCTGGAAGTCAAAGGGTTAAAGGGTTAACCTTACAGTTTCTGACACGTGCGTTCTATTTTTTATGCCCCGGCAAGTTGGTTTGATGCATAGATGACTGGCAGGCTATTGTGTATGGTGTAAGCATGTGGGCAGGGTGGGCCTCTATGTGGGTATTTTTTGTTTTTAATTTTGATCACTGAATATAATTACAAATGTATGTACATGTAGGCCTGCGAAGATAGACAGTTGGTACAATATTCAAAACAGGTGCAGAAACATGGCCAGTGTTACACCTGCGATAGATAAATCGATAAATAATAACGATAATGATAAAAAACAGCGCGAGACTATTTTTTCGTTAATTAACCTTAGAGATCACAATGTCATACGGAGATTAAAGTGTTTCCAGACATCGTGCTAACAGCTCACTAGTTGGCATAGAAATTCAAGGGTTATATGGAGATTAAAGTGTCGTTAGTTAGAAGGTATAGAGGGTTATATAATTATGCTAACATAATTTTTTTATTACTTGCCCCAAATATCAAAACGTTATAATGATGGCGATTAAAGTGTCCCAATGCCATGTGATGAGAAAATGAAATATAATAAGTGTCATCATTGATAGTTAACCGGCAAAACTGAGGGGGTAATTTGAAACTAGAGGGAGTAACTTGAAACTAGTTTCAGATTACCCCCCGGGGGTAACCTGAACAGGGGGATGGGCGGGGAATCTAGGGTAGTGGGTAGTACCGCTGCCTTTCACGCCAGAGTTGGGGGTTCGGTTCCCGGTCTCGGCGGTTTGAAAGAAACAAAAAGTGTTTCTTCCCCATCCCCGTGTGAAAGTCACAAAGGTGGCCTAAAGCCAGATTCATTTCATCTGAACAGGGGGGTAATCTGAAACTGTTACACCGGGGCTTTGGTGAAGAGGCTAGTCAGGCCGGAGCCCTAGTGGTTAACGCTGTCATCCATCACGTCGGAGCCCTGGTAGAAAGGTTAGCACTGCCGATCATCATGCCGGAGCCCTGGTGAAGCGGTCAACGCTGCCGTCCGTCATGCCGGAGCCCTGGTGAAGAGGTAAACGCTGATGATCATCATTACGGAGCCCTGGTGAAAAGATTACCGCTTCCGTCCATCGCACCGGGGCCCTGGTGAAGAGGTTAACGCCGCAAATCATCACGCCGGATCCCTGGTGCCGAGGTAAGCGCTACCGATCATCACGTCGGGTAAAGTGGTTAGCGCTGCCGTCTATCACGCCGGAGCCTTGGTGAAGAAGTTAACGCTGCCGCCCATCACAATGAAACTACGAAAGTACGAAACAACGACAGGACGAAACAACGAAAGTACGAAACAACGAAAGTACGAAACAACAAAAGTGCGAATGTAAGTAAGATCGAAAGTACGAAGCAAGGAAAGTACGAAACTGCGAAAGTACGAAACTGCGAAAGAAAGCAAGTAAGAAACTGCAAAACAACGAAAGTGCGAAACTGCGAAACAACGAAAGTACGAAACAACAAAAGTACTACTGCGAAAGTACGAAACATCGAAAGCAAGAAACAAAAAAAGTACGGAACAAAGAAAGTGCGAAACTGTAGAAGGACGAAAGTACGAAACAACGAAGGTGCGAAACAACGAAAGTGCGAATCTACGAAACAACGAAAGTACGAAATAACGAAGGTACGAAACAGCTTAAGTATGAAACAAAGAAAGTACGAAACTGCCAAAGTGCGAAACAACGATAGTACGAAACAACGAAAGTACGAAACAACGAATGTACGAAAAAAACGAAAGTACGAAACAAGGAAAGTGCGAAACAATGAGAGGGGGTGACAAAAAATTGCACCTATTTCTGAAAGTTATTGAGGGCGACAAAAAAACTTTTGATCTAATTTTGAGGGGATGAAAAAACATAGATGGATCAATGCGATCAATGCGAAACGGCGAAAAAACGAAAGTGCGAAATAACAAAAGTACGAAACAGCGAAAGCATGAAACAACGAAAGTACGAAACTTCGAAGGTGCGAAACAACGAAAGTACGAAACAACGAAAGTACGAAACAATGAAAAGACGAAATAACGAAAGTACGAAACAACGAAAGTACGAAACAACGAAAGTTATTGAGGGCGACAAAAAAAACTTTTAATTTATTTTTAGGAAAGTTAATGAAGGGGATGAAAAAAACATAGATGGATCAATGTATTTTTATCACCTGAAATTGACATGTTTTTTTTCGGAAATTGTCAAAAATTCAATGCGCACGCTGGGCAGAAGAATATGTTTTTTGAGTAATGCTCGGCATTAATCAAAAGTGGTCAACACCGATGATAATTATGCCGGAGCCCTGGTGAAGAGGCTAGCGCTGTCGTCAATCACTCTGAATAGGAGCCCTGGTTAACGCTGCCGTTCATCAAACCGGAGCCCTGGTCGAGAGGTTAACGCTGCCGTCCATCACGCCGGAGTTGGGAGAAGTGGTTAGCGCTGTCGTCTATCACGCCGAAGCCTTGGTGAAGATATGCAACCCATCACAACGAAACAAAGGAAGTACGAAACTGGACCTAGTTCTTGAAGTTATTGAGGGCGACAATACAAAACTTTTGATTTATTTTTGAAAAAAGTTAATGAAAGGGGTGAAAAAACATAGATTTCCTGAAATTGGCATGTTTTTTTCGAAAATAGCAAAAATTCAATGCGCACGCTGGGCAGAAAAACATGTTTCTTGGGGTAATGCTCGGCATTAATCAAAAGCCCGCGCTCAATTGGAACAGAACAAAACTCATATTGTTCATACTTTGTTATTAATGACAATGATGGATTCGTGACTGAGAAATCACAAAGCACTGTACACACACAAACCAGCACACACAAGACGCTGACTCAAATAGAATATTGACAGTTTGGAGAATAGAAAGCGGGTTCAAAAGAGTCTAGAATATCCAGTGTTTACCTAGCCATGACGTCCTCTCCGATGCCGTGGATTACTGTATTCGTTCTACCCGAAAAATCAACAAGGCGGTGACTGAGAGCGATCTCGACCCAAAGGTTCCAAAAATGAACCTGATGTTTTAATGACAGTGAGGAAAATGAGCTGAGCAGGCGATCTTGTAACTAAAATGCTACTGATTCTATCGAGCCAATTTTCGATCTGATTATTTGAGGCCAAGTATTAGATATGACCGTCCAAAGAAATGTCCCACGACTTTGTATGAGGTGAATCTGTGGCTGAAACCTTCAGTTTCAAGTTGTTTCAGCCAGGTTGGGGCTAATATTTACCCCGAGTCTTACACAGTGTTATAGTAGACATGCAGACATTACCGTGTTTACATTCACATTTTACATCGATTACTGCGTGACTGTGAGACAGCAGTGGCAGTACATGAAGCTTGATTGAAAAAAAACACCGGGAGACTTCTTTCCTTTAAAATTAAAATAATAATCAGTGTGGAAGGTCCGAAATGGCATCATCTAAGCGAAACTGATCGACAAAGGTGAGTATGTATTAAATGTCACGATGCAAACATAAGTGGATAATTTCGAGTAAAGTTCTTAATCATACATATAAAATGTCTACACAAAGGTAAGGTCATGACATAAGCATATTTTAATTTAATGTATTATCATCTCAAATATATTTGTATCAAAATTAAACATCACGTACATACCACATTACACTAATAAAACCAAAAACACAGTTGTCTGCCTTTTTCTTCATGATAAGTTATTTGAGAATAAACTATGCTCTATTTTGTTAAGACAGCTACTGTTAAATAATTAAAACATGATGAGAATTATTGTATCATTATTAATGCGTGGATACGTCTCCTCAATTTTATAAAAAGGAACTATTCCATTTAACTCTCTAAGTGCGAATCATACCTATAGCGGTTGTTGTTGAGGCTTTTTATTTGTCCATCAGCCCCCCTTCTCCCCCCCCCCCAAGAAACGAAATTGAAATTATAAATAAAATTTGTTACATAAGCATACTTTGATCTACATATGTAAGTAATGTTTACCCATTTTAGACCTTAAAGCGCTGAATTATTTTTGTATAAATCATAGAGATCAGGGTTTTTTTAATTTGAAATCATTATAAATATCTTAGTTAGCTGTTTTCGATTCATTTGAATACCTATGTGATGGGTCTACCGCTTTGATATTAATATTAAAATTATCATCATCCTCTTAGATTTTGTTTCGTATTTTCTTCAAACATTTTTTTTCGAATTCCATACAATCATGTCTTCATATCTTCTTGTGTTTTGCTAAAACATAACAAGAAAAAATATCCAATGTCCTTAACAATACACAATATTTATAAACCACGCGTAAACCTTCGTGGTAATAAATAATCATATTTGCCTCTTTCCGAGCTAAAATTATTTATATACGACATCCTTGAGGAAACTATTGAAAGCTGTATTCGGTCTGGCATTCCACTCTAGCTCCTCAATGAACCGGTGAACTGTTCTGAACCTGGATATGACTCCGGTAATGAATTGGTTTTGTGTGCTTCTGAGATCGGTTTATCCGAGTTGTTTGGTGCGTTAGAATATATGCAATTGATTGATTGATTGATTGATTGATTGATTAATTGATTGATTGATTGATTGATTGATTGATTGATTGATTGATTGATTGATTGATTGATTGATTGATTAATTGCTTGCTTGCTTGCTTGCTTGATTGATTGATTGATTGATTGATTGATTGATTGATTGATTGATTGATTGATTGATTGATTGATTGATTGATTGATTGATTGATTGATTGATTGATTGATTGATTGATTGATTGATTGATTGATTGATTGATTGATTGATTGATTGATTGATTGATTGATTGATTGATTGATTGATTGATTGATTAGAATTAGGCCTGAAATGAGTGAATCAATTAATGTTAACAGTATAAACCTCTTTCTTTTACCTTTGTGGGCGGGGGCCCTGGTACATTGGCTGAAGCTGCCTACTTGGAAAGTCAGACATCGCGGATTCGAACCCCACTCTGGCCTTCACGTTTGAAAGAGCCAAAATGTTTCTTCCTCGCTCACTCGTAAAGATTCAATATTGTCGGGAGCCTCCGTGAACGAGAAGTAGCGTTCTCGGCCTCAGACAGCCTGGGCTCGAATTATGAATATTGTGTCTCATGGGCAGTGTCACCTCATTCATCGCACCATCCGCAGGATATGTTTGCCTGGCCCAGTTTAGCCCATATGTGCACAAAGGTGGCCTGAAACCTCAAAGCTGAAATAATTTAATAGCATATGTCTTTTTCCAATAAGATAATAAGATATTTTTGAACATTACATTTCAATAATGTTATATTGTTCACTTGCGCATCTTATATTGTTCACTTACGCATGCCCTATCCAAGAATTAGAATGAACTGGTCGTAATGACTTTATCTTTGCTTAACAATCACGTAGTCGTGATACTGTGGTACTGATAATATATTCTGTTCAGGTGATCAGTGATGGAACACAGATGGCGGTGGATGGTTCTTATGTTTACAATGATGCCCTTCAATGCTAAAGTCATATATGGCAATTCCAGAATCGGTAGTTCCACTATCGCCAATCCATTCATTACCACTATCACCACACCTACCTCCACAACCACTACTACAAGATCTATAACCACTATCATAGCCCCACTCACCACCACCACCACACCTATCTGTCAAAGACTCCATGACACAACAGGAAAGGTGAACGTGGTATTTCTCTTGGATCGCTCTGGAAGTTTGGGAGGAACAACGTTTAACAATACAGTGCGACCTTTGGTGAGACAAATCCTAGAGGATTATTACACTTTAAGAGCCACAGCTACACACGTTGCTGTGGTGCTTTTCGCTGGAAAAGGTACCGTTGTCATGGACTACATCTCAACCCCCGGTTCCAGCCAGCCCTACCAATGTGAGATGTTTGCTAAGAATGGCACCTTCGATCAGCTGGTTATTAAGGGAGGGGAACATACTGGAGAAAACTTATTAGGTTAGTTATATGTATTGCTATGTCGGTGTGTGTATTCCAGGCATATTATACATTTTGTCCTGCTGAAGTTTTAAGCGTATATATTAATGTAGTAGACTAGCACAACAATGTTTAAAGCTCATCTCGCAATTAACCCTTCTATTTTTCATTCATTTGAAGCTGGAATTGCTAGCGCAGTTTCCAACTTCAAATGGTGTAAAATATTTATATGAAAAATTTACATCTTCAATATTGAAGTATTGGAGTAACTAAGCGTCTACCAAAAAATATTTTATCAAATTTAGTGATATTTCTTTTGATCTAAAACATACATGCTTGACACCTTATATACGGGCGTGGCAGGACAAGGGTAATACAATGCCAACTGAATGATCAATAATATAAACTATTATTAAATATTTTATTGTGGCATTATAAACCACGTGACATATTTCTAGTAATTGGATACAAATGGTGTAGTCCTCCTAATAATGATGTTGTGACCTTCAAAATGAGTCCTACTACACTTACACTCCTATAGTTTTTTTAATCTTGTCACTTGATTTAACATACCAAGCTGCGGGGGGGGGGGGGGGGCAGGGACATAAGCCATAAGACAGAATGGGTATGGTTCTGGAGGCACACTCATCTGCCGGCTCAAGCGCAATTCAATATTATTGAACGGGTTCTGTATTTTCTCATACATCGCTTGCATTGTTTTGTAGATGGTTTTGCAAAGGCGTCAAGTCTATTGGTAAATGTATCCAAAGCCAAGAAACACCTGTGGCTGATAACGGACGCCCATGAGTTTACTCATGATAAGAAAGGCAAAGTAAAAGTACCTCGTAGAGATCTGGTGAGAAACACGACTCAGTAAGACACATATCGCCTTACTATATTTTATAGAATACACTTAATACATAATTGTATCGATTTGAACCGTGTTTAGGACTTGCAATATAACAAATATATAAAACGTAAAGATAAATTCTGGGTAAACATAAGCTGATAACGTCATTATGTGGCTATTATCTTGGAATTGCCTTTTTGGTCTCTCTTCTGACACATGTGGATTTTAGTGTGCAATAACACATAAAAAATAACCTAAAGTGCAGCAGATATTCTTTGACATACATGCTTTTTATACTCTGTATTATTTCTTATTATTAACATATTTGACCGCTGTGTGACGTTTTTCAGGTGAATGCAGCTGATGGATTGAAGGATGACAATGTGACGTTATTCGCGGTGGGAGTTGGAGCTCATCATGACTTGAACGGAATAAAACTCTTGCAAGATTTGGTCACCCAGCCACAGCACTGCTATTATTTCTCTCGGAAGAAATCTACCAAACCTCCGTGGAATTTCACGACAAAAAATATAAAAGGTAAGCTTCCATTATTAATCCAATGAAAGGTTACAAATAATATACTAACGTTCAGCTAGTACTTCCCTCAAGCCCTGACACACATTCAAATGTTCCCTTTATACTGGTGTACAAAATTAAAAGAGAGTAACGAGTTACTTGAAAAGAAACAGTTACAGCCTTCTGACCTTGCATGGCGATATACCCTCTCAAATTCCTGGCTCGAATTCGAACACCGAACATTGAGACATTTAATATATTTATTATTTGACTAGAGACACAAAAACAAGGCAAATGTAAAACTGTATAATAAACCACTATTTTGTTCCCTGAAAAGAAACTTCTTTTGCCTGGCAAATATAAAATGTAACTTCACATTCACAAATAATACTCATGGTGCTTACGAGATAACATATAACCGTATGCAAATAAATGAGCGGTTATATATTATTGTAAAATAACAGCATTAATGATGTTGTTTGCTAGTGGCTTGAAGAATTCAGATCGTGTCTGAAGCAATGCAAGTCACAGTCGTATAATAACGATAAGACATTGTCATTTAAAAATACTTTTGTCCCAGCAAACACGAGGCGTTGGCCCATTGTTGGGCTGATGTTGGGCCAGCGTCGTAGACGCTGGGCCAACATCAGCCCAACAATTGGCCAACGCCTCGTGTTTGCTGGGGTATAAGCCGTGGAGACTAAAGTTTTTTTTTTAATTTGACGTCATCATACTAGCCTTAGTTGGCTCTTTCTGCTTCACTTAAATATCTATGTAATGGGTTTACGGTCATTATAAAATAGCAATGCTTTCAGTGCGGGGACCGATTTCGGACCTCCGAATCTGACATATACAAACGTCAGATTCTGACGTCTATAGTCGATCGCCACGTTGAAAGGGTTAGAAGCCTTTCTAAAAAGTGAAAGTTTGCCGGTCATTATTATATTATTTGTAAAATACTGTTATACCTTCCAGACGAAAACGTGTGGCGACTTATGCAGGATGCTTCTCTGTGTCATGAACAGTGTAGTAAATGCTGGTGTCGGGAATTTCTTCAATTAGGTCCAGAGTGTAGAAATACGAGCATACCAGATAATATAGCAGCAACACAAAAGATAATTATTCCCGAAAATGGTGGAATAACCTGGACTATTTTCTTAATTATTGGAGTTTGCTCGTTTGCTTTTGTTGTGACCATTGTTGCAATTTGCATATGTGCCTGTCGCAAAATAAGTTGCTTCAACTGTGACAAAAAACATCGCAATGAAAATCCCGTGCCTTCAGAAAGGTAATTGCACATATTCTGCTATTCTTAGATGTTTTCTTTTTCGTTTTTATTTAGTGAAATATTCAAAATTGTATAAATCCCATTCATAGCCCGAGCTGAGCCGAGCTGATGGCAAGTATATGAAGCCGGCTGAGCAGCATCAAACTAATCACTTTTCACCATGTTCACTTATCACTTGAAACTAACTACTGGTATATAGTGCGCTAGTCTAAGGTAAACATCTAGACCACATGTCAGATTTCTCAATTAGCTTTTTATCTAAAACTACTGTCACTAACTACCATCCGTTTATCCTCTGACTGCTCTACAGAACCCACTTTCTTGACATGCCTAGAAAAACACACACGCGGTATCATTCCTATAAATGATGATCCTTTATATTTGCATGTAGCCTACAGTAGATATTTTTTATCAGATCCTTTCACAAGACATTATATTATGTGAAAAACTCATGTGTTAAATGATTGTATATTATACCATTTATAATGCGCCTTATTCTGTCATAAAGAAAATACACAGTTCCCATAGTCATAAAATCTCTCCTACTGACAGCGTCCCTAAAAAATAAGTGAAAAAACGAATAAATGTGTCTTTAGCCTACCAAGCTAAACTGCATAGGTCTGGATAACCTTCTGAGCATGGTGAGATGAATCAGACAACATTCACTATCCTCCTGAGATAGAGAGCGTCATTGAAGTTCCCCAAACAGATGCTTGAAACAATTAAGAAGCCTAACATTTAGATCTGACCAAACATCACATTATATGATAACATATTATGATAACTGTTTCAATTAATTAAGTAGGTAGACAGCTTGGCAATCATTTGAAACTAAATTGGAAAATGTAACACACAATGCAACAGTAGATTGATCAAGTACAAATAAATATGTGGGAATCTAACCAACAAAATGTAATATATTTATTATATTTAAATTTTATCTGATATTTCTTAAGCAAACATTCTGTCTGTTACAGTAACGACAACCAAGATGTCTATGAGAATCGCCTTGCAGAGGAAATCTGGGCCGCAGCTCTGACCGCCTCAGGACACAAAGCAGAGATTGAACGAAACGAAGTTTTTCCTCGGAGCACAGAGAAAAAGACTACCAGCAGTAGAAGTACTGGTTATATTTTACCCACAGCCTGTGATTGTAAAGGTGATGATAAGGACGGAAAACGAAGTGATACACCTGGACCACAATCACCTGTGTACGAGAATGTGGACTATCCAACTGCGAAGAATACACACATCCGTCCTTCTGTAGAGCCTAGAAACATGAGTCCCTCAATAGGTGATAGCGATATCCGTCCCTATATAAATGATAGCGATATCCGTCTGACTACGGAACATCAACACAGCCACCCCCCTTTGGACTATAAAAATATCCGTCCCTCTGTACAAAGCGACGGCACCCGCCCTTCTATTGCACCAAAACCTCACGTATCATCACCAGTCACATCACAGACCAGTATCAAAACTGAGCTGCATAGAAAACTGGAAGCAGCATGGAAGAAATTGAGGAGCAGGAGTTCCAGGGGTAAAATCTATGAAAATCAAGAGGAAATTGATATGCAACTTCGAAGGGAGCTGCCATCGCTGGCAAGAATGCCTCCCCTAGAATCAACGAGGCTAAAGACCAGTACACTAATGTGGAGGGAGGTGCATTGAATCAAACACTACTTAGTGTATCCAGACGTCCAGACTGATGGTGTCAACTGACCGATTCAACAAAGATACAAAGCTCAGAGAAAGAGCAGTACGAATGGAAGTCATCGATGGACAAGTAGCGTCCCATTCCACTTACTTGAACATTATATAAAACACATAATAAGTAAATAATTCGTGTATGTGCCTTCACTTTTGTATACGTGAATGAAGTATACTATTCTTCTACTCTCTCTCCTTAGTAGTCAATTACAATAATTATGTTTTGTTTATAGTCCTATATAAAATGTATACCCTATTTTGTCTTGGTATATGATATTTTATTTTCTAAACTCTTTTGACATTACAATACTTTTTTAGAGAGTTAAAAATAAAGTTAGGAATTTGAATCGTTTTCAATCTTTAAAATAATCAGTCGGTGCCAAATGTATAACCTTTAAATATAAAGGACATTTTTAATAAACAGTAACCAATATCATATCGACATTTCTAGTTTGCTGAAACGCAACGCTAATAATCTTATAATATAAATATGTTGACTATAATCTGATTTCAAAATAGGATCAATCCCTGAATCACGCTCTTTAAAGTGAGTGCTCATCCAGTCATTTTTGCGTGTTATATAACAACGCTTTTTCCAAACAATCCATGCCCCATGCTGTTTTTCTAAATATTTAGATTTTCATTAAAGCATTCTAATATCACCATATAAGCA
>OZ024915.1:39727735-39935534 GCA_964017125.1 Flabesymbios commensalis
CATGACGCAGTGCTGTGCTAAAGATGAAATGTACACTACGGGCTGCTCTTATTTAATCCTCTTAGCATCCATTCTAATTTATTCGGCATATATATCCCTAGCAGCCACAGCGTCGTATATGCCTTCCATTTGAGTGACACTTGTTTTTGGTAAACTTTTCTTTTTGTCACTATGTATTCGCCGCTATCATAATATTACTAAATGTTATTATAGTTACATCTTCAGCACTAGTACTATATAGTTAAATAGGGTAGGCTTCAAATGTTGTATTAACCCCTCACTTAAGTGACGCTTACAATACTTTGCCAGCTGAGAGTCAGCATTATACCTTCAGAATATTTACTGATAATGGGAATATTCTACAATCCATAAAAGTATGAACATTCGATATTTTCGTCTAGCAGTCGAAAGTTACTGATATTTGCTCCGTTTCAGAACACATATTTAACAATGTTAATGTCTGAACGCTCTTTTTCCCCGACAACAGTGATTTGATCAGCTGATAAAACGTAATAATTCCTCAAGGTTAAGGATAATGGCTGTCAGGAGCGTAGATATATATGAAAGATAGTGAAACCACTGGCGATCGTTCATTAACTCTTGAACTGCAAAGTCCGCATACATAACGCTTAACCCTTATAGCGCAGGGACCGTCTTTAGCCGTCAGAATATGACGTCTGTAGACGTCAGATTCTGACGACTAAAGTCGATCCCCACACTGTAAGAATTTTAAAATACATAATGACCGTATAGACCCATCAATTAGAAAGAGCTAACTAAGTCATTTATGACGATTTCAATTTGAAAAAACCTTTGGTTTCCATGTTTTTTAATAAAAGTATTTCAGCCCTTTAAGGGTTAAATTATAAATGTGTTAATTGAAATATCCAGCCCTAGTAGCCAAAGTGAGATATTTATATATTGTGCTGGTGAGAGCACACCCTGAACCAGGCCAGAAGGTGGACTGTCGAAGCTCTGGATCGGCAAATGTGAAGACCAGCCGTGTGCGGCCGCACTATGTCGTTTTTGAGACGACGCCGAGCGGCGTGTACCCGTGATAAGGCAGTGCTATGGCAGTGGAACGACCGTTTTAGGTCCGTGATCAACACGTGTTCCGCAGTGCTACAGACGCGATGCGGCCGCAGTTAGCCGTGGTATAGTGCGATCATATTAAAATTTCAGGAGGAAAAAATTGATACAAAAGGTTTCTCAACGGTTTCAGTATCTACAGGCACCCCCGAATCTGGTAATAAAATGCAAACATAATCCACCATTGGAATATACATAAAATTCAAGATCGCCTCCAAGACCCATCGAACGCCATGTTAAAAACTAACTTTTTTGTGCTTTGGACTAGAGTGGTAAGAAATACCACTTTTCCAACTAATTTTGGGTCAAGGAATCCATTTTTGGGTATATTGAATTGATTCGAGATGTATTTGACTTCGGAAATTCAAAATGGCCACCAAAAATAGTTGGTAGGCATGAAAATATTCTTGTGGAAAATCATATACATTTGTGGTTAATCTCTGCACAAAATCAGATTATGAAACAAGCTGTTATATACAGTTATTTGGTTTATTGAAGTTACAATGTAATTAGGCATATTGGGCTCATTCCTAACCAATCTGTGCATCATTGTCTCATGTTTTCACAACCAGCACTTTGAGCATCATCGGATTGTGGTGGATTACAGCAGCACATTATTTTACAATTACCTCATGCTAACTTTTTTAATACCATACTTTATGTACTTATTTGAACGCATGCTGCAGATACTTTTACAGTTGCACATTATCACCTTCAGCATGTAATCTAGCTGGAGCAGCTGGACTTGCCATGCGTACAACCCTCAAATGACCACCTTCAAGCTCATAATATCCCCATTCGTTAGGGTTATGAGTGTTGATGCCGAGATAGCACTTGGAGAAAGACTCTGGAATGTAACTATGCTGATTCTTCTGTTGGGGGTAGGTTCTCTGGAGGGAAGTACTCACTAAGTTTAGCCACTTATGTTACTGCTGAACTTTATCACCCTCTCTAAAGCAAGACTAACCCCTACAGGTTTTTTATACAGGACTGTAGATGACTTCCTCTCGGCTTCTTCAATAGCTTCTATATTAAATAAATAATTCATAAACACTTGTGTGTCTTCAGGCAGTTGATTAAACTAGTAGACAGTAATCGTTAAATTATACAAAATATAGGGCCAATATTCGAGCGAGTGAGTGAAAATTCCTTTAAGTCGCTTTCTGCACAATCATGGCACGACAGAAGTCAGCCCAACTGCGGGACTATGCCCAACTCTTATCGAATGCCCTGAAGGATTCTTTATAGTGTACAGTACCATAGACAACACTGCAAACACCAGGCCTTGCAACTGCTTTGAGAACTGTATATGCACAACCTCGATGACAAACACCCGAGGCGGCCAGGGTTCGCACCCATTCCTTTTCGAGCCACAACCGGATCGAATCAGCCATCGGGGCCGGCCGGGTCAATATGTAGGCCTATAGCAGTACACTACAACAAAAAAGTTATGGTGGTTCAACTATTTACAGACCTGAGGAGACGTCAGCAGGAGGGACATCGGTGGAACAAGTAAATGAAGTGTCCTTGCAATTAATAAGAAAGAGCATTATTTCAACCAGGATGTGGGAACAAGCTGCCCGCGAGACTGCATTACCGCTCAGCATCCTATCCACACCTCCTTGATACACAGTTGTGATAGATTATTTGAGGCCAGCTCCATCCATTGTATATCCCAATGGTTCCGAGAAAACTGGCTACTGCATGGGAACCACCAAGTAACAATACGATCGGGTGGATGGGGTGCGTGGACGGCTCTGACTGTAAGATCATGTAGGCCTGAGCTGGGCACCAGAAACGGTATAACCGTAGAGGTATTATAATTGTGAGCTTGCAATTAGATATTTCAATGTAGATCTAATACAAACAGGGTCAGTGAGTTCCAGGTCCAGCATCGGGTGAAAATATTCAGAGGAACGCCCTGCCCTGGGTTGAATGTATTTATGTGCTGCATATGCATTTGACCAGACCATGATAGCTTAATAACACAAGTGAAGTGTCGTGATGTTGACTAGAGGGTGTTGATTTTGGCCTCGTCCTCAGATCTTGAGAACTTACCTAAGCTGTAACAGCTGGTATACAGATGTTGGACCAATTTGATAATTGAGCTTCCTTACTTCATGGATCTCATTGTCATTTATATGTCTTCGTTTCAGAGTGTGATAAGTGCGAACACCAGGAGTAACTGTTCCCATTATACCCACCATGTGAACAGTATTGTTGCCTGGATGGGTTTCGGTATCATCATCAACATTGTCAGCAATACATTGCGAGAAAGCAACAACATTGTCGTTCAGGTTCAAATCAACCCCATGTGTGCCCGCTGCTAACTTTATTTTGAAGCTTCCATGTACGAGCTCGCAAAAAGCCAAACTTGTTAAGCAAATCGCCCAGTGATGGATGACCATACTGAATTGCTGAATTGTAATACATAATACCAGAAGTATGGGTGGCAAGTATGGACATGTTGCGAGCATGATAGCCTGTCCAATAGAAGCAATATGGGGGTATGCATGTTCTGCTTTAAACAATAGTGGAAATACGAGATCTCGATGATGGGGGTTAGTAATTCAACATAGCCTTAAGCGAAGTCATATCGTCTACCTTACTAAATTTCAGGTTGTGCTTTAGTTTCAGATCTTATTATTTTTCCAACTTCCTCAATCAGATCTTGTGCAGTGAATTATTCGTTCTGTGACTTCACATTTGTCTTATGTAATATCATCTTCACAGTTTCTCGAAGTGTTGCAACATTTGGTTTTGAGCTTGTGATATTAGTATAATTAGTATGGTATATCATATATTAATTTGGTATCATCTATTTACGGAGCTTTTTAAGGGACATCTAGAAAAAATATATTTCAACTGAAAGTATTTAATTGGAGCGCACCAAATCATTTGGCTTGAACCAATTATTCATTTGGAGCGAACCAAATCATTTGGCTTGAACCAAATAATCATTTGGCGCGCACCAAATCATTTGGCTTGAACCAAATAATCATTTGGCGCGCACCAAATCATTTGGCTTGAACCAAATAATCATTTGGCGCGAACCAAATCAATTGGCTTGAACCAAATAATTATTTGGCGCGAACCAAATCATTTGGCGCGAACCAAATAATCATTTGGCGCGAACCAAATCATTTGGCTTGAACCAAATAATCATTTGGCGCGAACCAAATCATTTGGCGCGAACCAAATAATTATTTGGCGCGAACCAAATCATTTGGCTTGAACCAAATAATCATTTGGCTCGCACCAAATCATTTGGCTTGAACCAAATAATCATTGGCGCACTCCAAATAATTATTTGGTTCAAACCAAATGATTTACACAGATTATTGTTTTATTGATCATTGATCAACGTCGCAGACGGTAGCTCAACACCAAAACAGCATTGGGTCAACGTCTAGTGCCTCTCTATACAAGTCAGAGTACCTCACGACCCCACGGTCACACGGACAATGCTGATTTAATATTGGGCTCACGTCGCAGACGTTGGCCCAACATTAAACCAGCATTGGATAAATTGCTAGCGTGTATTTGCTGTGCATAGACCGTGACAGTTCAAACATTGCTGACAAACCCAATGCTGTTTTAATGTTAGGCCACCGTCTGCGACGCTGGCGCAACATTAATCCAGCATGGCATAGACACCTATTGTTTGCCTGGTACCCCGCTCTGACTTTTGTGGGTTGACTTTTGTGGTCACCCAGAAGTTGTGGATCGCGGTAGCGAGACACAATTGCAGGTGGGTGAAAATTCCAATTATTTAATTTAGCGGTTGAAGGGTTAAGGATTTATTAAGACAGCTATGCTCAAGACATCGAACCAATACTGGTTTAATGTTAGCCCGAGGTATACAACGCTGAACCAACACTTAAACAACATAAGATTTACACCCAGTGTCTGCCAGTTCAGAGTTCATCGCATGTCTAATCTCGTTATTTTTCTGCATCGCAACACCACGCTGCGGCACTCTTCGGGGCGTGATTGTGCCAGCGGGCTGCACTCCAAACAACATAAAAAAAAAATAATAATAAATAAACATTTATATAGCGTCATATATCTGTAGCACAATCATAGGCGCTTCGCATTAAAAAACAGCTTAGAAGTAGTTCTTCGCTGAGGCATTTCACAGATATTGGTACTTTCATAGTCTTTCTATTAAAGCAAATAATCACACACATAACACCAATAATCTAAATCTATGCACATGTAGCATTAAACATGATTTTGCAAAACAATCATTACTTCTCTGTATACCGGAAACCATAAACAACTGTACAATAAATATCAAAGAAAAAAATGACCACCCACAGTATTGACGGTATGTCAATGTACGCCAAAAACTTGTCATTGACTTACCGGTATTATAATTTAGAATGTAATATCCCTGACTGTCATGTATGTGTACATCACGTATAATGTTATAAAGTTTATTATCCTGCGTACACGGTGCGTTGGCCCAGTGTTGGTTCAATGTTGGCCCGCCGTCTATGCCGTCGGCCCAACATATAGCCAACGTTGTGTCGACGCCTCGTATTTGCTGGGTATATGTATAAATGTATAAGGGTACACTCTTGGCAGATGATAAGAATTTAAAAAAAAAAATCTTGAACTCAACCCAATTGGACAAGAGGAGTCTCCACTAATTTTTACTTGCATGTATAATTCTATATTGTTTTTATTATTGGTAATATTATACATATTATACATACTACGGTTTTAGTGGAGATCTCCTGATTATTGCTATACTATTAATCAAAATATGTAAATGTTATTATTTGATCAAATAAATGAATCTGAGTCTGAGTCTGTTATGTAAGAGTTGTAATTGTTTATGTGGGCCGTGGTGCTATAGTGAGTGTTGTTGTTCAGGGCTTGGTAACACCTCAAGGAACACAAACATGAACAGTCACCCAAGACCACCCGGTACCGGGTCAGAGAGACAGGTCCTGACAAACATCATGCATCATTGTGCTGGTATATGCTAATCAGCCAATTAGCAGGTTCTGCAGCTTATAATAGCACCGATCACGACTGTGCGCTCTGCAAAGCCAAATGACAGTATAATGTAATGTATCCATTCGACTAGACTTAATTTATGTTTACTTTTACAAATCCAAATAATTTTCACTCGCTTGCGCGATCCAAAACTTGCGAAAATGTCCATTAGAGAACTTTTGAGTTAATTAAATTGGCTAAGGAGGTCACCTATTTTTATTGTCCTATTTAGTAAGGTATATTAAGCCTTTGTAATAACAAAAGGTTAATAGTTTGAGTATATTGTATATTTCTATGCTTTCCATGTCACAGCAGTACCACAGTTAAGCTTCCCCTATCCATGATATTATGTCACTGATCACCAAAGTGCGCAACACGGCGGTAATAATAGGCTCTTGTCTGAGGGGGGGGGGGGGGGGGGCGGCATATGGTCAAACTACCGAATATACATATAGTGCTAGGGGTATTATTGATGGTGTCAAAGATGACATTTTGAACAGTTGTCCCTCAGACCCCTGATATCACACAGAAAAGTTCCCATGAATCGTTTGGTGCATTCTTCTAAACAATTTATAATAATAATAATAATAATAATAATAATACTAAAGTCTTTATTTAGCGAGGGTACAGGTATATACAACAACGTACAAAATCAATAAAAATTAAAAACATACATACATGTATGTACCAACCCACTGAGCATAGCGTATCCGCCGTGGGGCCCTCATACATAAACATTAAAAAACATACATCGATATATACATCTATTTAAATAATATAATAATATATACTAAACTCGTGTGATTCATTTACTTATATAATATAAAATAGTAATAATAGCATATATTTAAATTCGTGTACATGGTAAATCTGACAATCTATTTGGCAGCAACATATAATTTTACAAACTTCTACAGAAGAAGTGAACATTTTGAAGTAAAACAATTTACATGATTGATTTGTATACATGGAAATAATTGATAAAATAAAATATACTTGGACATTTTTTATATTGAGGTATATTTATATAACTCAGTACCTAACCTCATATTACATAACTTATAAACAAATGTATGGTATTGATATAATATATATACATACATACATATATATATATACACATATATATATATATACAGTATATACATTGTAAACATGACAACTACAAACACACATACATAAATTACATTTGAGAGTACAATTAAAGCACTATTCCTAATTATTTAATGTTAAGGCATTATTATTTATATTTTTCAAAATAACTGCCGTGTAGGCCATCTCAGGTAAATGTTAAGCATGCTCAAGCTATCATGAGAACTAAACTATGCATAGCACTTCTACTATAGTCGAGTCAAAATCCACAGTTCTATATCCAACTTATTACTGACGATTGATTTTACTACTTTGAGGTCTTTGCTAAAGAAAGCTTTTATGCCCCTTTGGAGAAGGTGGGAGGAATTATGCAGAATCAAAAATATCACGTTGAGCATGAGCACTAAAAATCTTATGTAATACCATTTTTTGCATTTTTAAAATTAAAATGTAAAAATTTTAAATCTATAATACTGCATTTTTTTAAACTTAAACCTATTATGGCCACAATCAGATACAGTATAATGAAATCTAAGATGATACTTTTTGGAATAGTAAAATTTATTTTAGGGGGTATAACCTGTAAACCGTATTTTTGTATCATTATTCACTGATATTTTTGGCAAGGGGTCATTTTACCATTTTAGTTTATTGAAAAAAAAACAGTAGTAATGTCTTACACTGATATAATAATCAAAACGTAATCTGACATTATATGATTGTAATGCAATATCATGAATAAATAATGGTATTTCGTTATATCTTACAAATGGTATTTTCTGACAACATAATGTGTACCCGATAACATAATGGGGTAAACTGACGATAAGATGCAATTATACTGCAATATTCTAGCGTATGCTTAGAATATTATTACAATGACATAACTTACATTACGACGCCATATCATGGAATTATACCACTATATTATGATGTTGATTTGTACTATCCTCACACTCATATCAAATTCTGACATCGCAATGCCATGCTATGTTATGATAACGACCCATCTTGCCCTCATAATCCAAAGGCGTGATTTAACCTGACACATCTAGACATTTCAATGCCATAATTTTATCATATTATATGTATATAATACGATATTTTGTCATTTTAAGGCTATATATTTTGATAGTATGATCCCTCTCATTGAAAATATAATTAGATATCATAGCATTATGGTACCACAATGTGACACCAACATGTATAATTATATGTGTTCTGACAACATAATGACAAATTATGATATTGTACTGTAATTTACATGTAATTATATAATAATGTAATACCCTCTCATTCTAATGCGATAATGTATTTTAATCCCATATGCTGAACTTGTAGTCAATGCATATGTGCTGCTAATATAATGTCATATCCTGACATAATATTGAATTATCATCACATTAAACTGCTAAATCACGAGAATAAAGTATTATATTCTGATATCATATAATATTCTGGGTTATCATTATTATCGCATTAACCCTCTAACCGCCAAATTATTCAATCTGAATTTTCACCCACTTGAAGTTGTGTCTCGCTGACGCGATTCACAATTTCAAGTGAGTGAAATTATTCAGATTTGACAAAATGGAGATCAACTGTTTTCAAATATTGCTGACTGATGGCACATTTTATCTTTAACATGTTTAAAAGGTGGTACTTAATGTGCTAATAAAAAATGAAAACCCGAATATATGCGGCACCGGCCGTTAATGGGTTAAATTACAAAATCATGACAATATAGGGGCCTAGTTTTATGATATTCTGATGTCATTTAATATTATGGCATTGTAATACAAGTAGAATGTCATATCAATTTATTTTAATGTCATATAATTAATTTTTAATGTCATATGCTCAGCTAATGGTGCTATATCATAAATATACCACGCCAAATCATGTTACTATAATACTATATTGTGACGTGAACATTAATATAAGTACCATATCCTGCTTTTATAACACCCTATCCTCACTTCAAAATAATATATTTATTCTTATTTAATATCTCTACAATTTAATTTTATCAGTTTATAGGGTGACATTAAAATACTATGTCAAGACTGACATACTAACGTCATATTATGTTTCTATAAAGTCACAACCTGCCTTTATAATGACAAATCATGATATTAACCTGTCATGTTCCGAGATGTTCTTTAGGTAGGAGAACATGGGTGTAGTTCATCAGACCAAATTAATAGAGTGCCATGCAGATTTTAAATTTTATGGCAGTTTTAAGATTTCGATAAAACACATTGGTGGCCATTTTGCAAAAAAAAAAAAATGCTCCTATGACATTATATATTATTTCAGTTACGAAAACATGAGTGTAAACCACAAAATCAAAATCCCGCTGAATAAAATTGGCGGCCATTTGTATGTTTTTCTAGTGATGGAAAAACGCATCAGCCAATTCATAGGGACTTTTTTGGGGTGATAATCAATGAAAACTCTGGGGTCACTGCACAAAATTTCAGCTTTGACACCAAATTGTCTAACTTTCGTGATTTCTGGCTAAAATCAGTAGATTAAAAGTGCTGCGCCAACAAGCTTATGTGTTATGATTAAGGCAAATTATATTCTGCACTGAGGTCATCATATAGAAATACAGAATGTCTACATATTGATAGACGTAGACGATATAGTTCTAATCGCGGAGATAGCAATTTATCTACATATAATGTTAAATACCATGTATGAGTGGTGCTCGACATGGGACCTGGTTATTAATAATAATAAGTCAGCAGAGGTTCATTATCGAACAACTTCAACCGAGGTTACCCAAAACGATGTTTTATGTGGCAGTAAAGTTATAAATATAACCACATCATTTAAATATTTAGGTGTTCTATTAACTGATACCTTATATTGTGATGCTAAGATTACTCATATGTTGCGAGCAAAAACCGCTGGTAATCTTCCCTGCTCCAAGATAGAAATAGGAAGGTAAAAACTTAAGTTGCTGTCTTTTAAAGCAAATCAGTAACATTTCGAGTTTTGATGGATTGCATTTTAGTTTTAACTTTGTCATCCAAGTTTGATGAGCTTTCTTAAAACGACACAATCAGGCCAAATCATCAATCAATCATCATTTTTATTTTGGCTTTTTATTAAAATTGTGAACATGTACATATACTAGGATTGGGTACGTCTTTTAATTTGTGGGCTGTTGTGGCAACGTAGCAAGTATACCAAAAAATCCGTGTCTCAGTTCTTCCTGTATTTTGGACATGCATGTCTGAAATTAAATTTCGTCCTTATTTCTCTTTTACCTGGTAAATGCGCAATACAAAATTAAAAAAAAAAACTTACGCAATTCTAATTTATAGAGTTGATATATTATAGAGATAGCAAGGAGCCAAAATAAAATGATGATTTTTGCCTGATTATGTAGCTTTAATATAGTACACTTGTTTTATTGAAGCATCTGTATCTTCCATTGATATACCTATACCTAATGCCTATCAATATGCCTGAGTGTGTTCGGTGTATAGTTGGTAGCTTATCAATGAGTGTTCTTGAATTATTGATGATTATCATGTGGTGTATTATTTGAAATGAACAGATCCGAGTACAGATCCCCGAGGGACACCAAACTGTATGGTTTATTTCTCCGACAAACTCTTTCTCTCACCTGTCTGCAAGATGTGAACCTAATATATGATATACCCGAGATGCCAAACCACGATGAACGAGTTCAATAAATGATTTATGGTCAATGACATCAACCGCCGTCGAAAGGTCAAGAAAAGTTATAACAGCTACTGTAACTTTTTTGTAAGCTGCTTTGGTGGAATGTCACGTTCCGTAAGCCGATGTCAGCATGCCGATTGAAATCACTAAGAATAATGACAGTTTCAACTGAATGTGATGCCAGATTTGTCATTAAGTCCTGAAATTCATAAAAAATTCAGAGAGTTACATATGGAAAAAACACATGAGAAGTACCTTTTAAATCTTTAATGTTAAAGCATTTCACAGCAAAGAGGCTCGTTTAAAGGGAGGGTGTTAAGGTTTTAAAATATAGTTTTGGCCATTATTTTGGCTTAATTATACTATTCAAAGTACATCCCAAAATTAATCATCATTAAATTTTAAATATATGCCACGAAAAAGTGCATTTGAAGTAGGCCAAATGGATCTCATATTGAGGGTCATAAAAAACGCTCCCACTATCAGCAGCTGCCGTGTGACGTCACACGGTGAAGTCGTAGGCCTATGCCTACAGCAGTCCACTTGCACTGATCCTATAGTGATCCCGCAGTCACTACCCAGTTGTACAGCGTCTTGTTCATGGATTGTCCTACAAAGTTTTAATGTCATCTTTGTTTAAATTGTTATCATGCCAAAACGTTGCGTCTCCGGTTTGTGTAACAATACAAATGAAGATGTTACAGCACTAATACATGGCCAAAAGATTCCCAAATCGCATGCAAGTGGGATCGTTTTGTGAAACTCGACAGAGCTAACTGGAAGCATGGTAATCCCGCATATGTTCTGCGTGGTTTTCACTTCAGACAACTTAATGATTTCATATCTTATGGTCAGTGGAGACATACATTCAGTTTTCACTCCCGGCCTACCCAGGGTAAATGTCCCAGAATATATCTAGATCAAACGTCTAGTTCTAACCGTTAGGCCTACTGCTACCAGGGCTAATGATGACGATGATGACTTCAACACCCCCATAACCACTTATTACTACCAGAACGCATAGCAATCACGACTGTTTTCAATTTCAGCTACTTAACTTTTATACACGTAGAATTGTGGTTCACACCTGTGATACCAGATTGCATTATTCAGATACATTATTATATAAATGATAATTTTTTGAATAAAACTGTTCATGAAAACTCAGCCCCACGGGGAACAAAAAAAAATCCTATTAGGTGATCAGACCTACATACTGACCGACCCAGGGTTCTCACCAAAAACTTAGAAAAATTAGTAAGACTAGCCAAACGGCGCTGAAAACAAAATTAATATGTTTATTTACAATATTTCAAACTCTCGCCTGATAAAAGTCAATAAGAGCGCCGTTGGGGTTAAATTCCATAATTATGAGAATTATTTTGTAAATAATTCAATGAATAAATACGACCGAACTTCCCATTACTTTGTTCTGAGACGTCGAACGCAGATGGTTTAACCATCAACATGCTACACTTTTTAATGAGAAAAGGAAAATTCCTGTGACGTATCGACATAAACCAGGGAATTACCATGATGACATCGCCTACCCAGCAAGCACAAAACATTTGTAGACCTATAACACTTGTACAATGCTGGAACAACGTCGGAGACGTTGGGCCAGAGTTGTACAAATGTTATACAAATGTTTTGTGTTTGCTGGGTAACCACATTGGTCCAGCATTGCCGGTGATGGGGATTTAGACAAATTTGTTGTGTCCGAGCCGTTACGCTTCGCAACTCGCATCAGATCCGGCGAAAGGGGGGCATGGGGTCATTAGCATTTATGGCAGGGCGGTTAACAAGGATGCGCGTTGTTTGAATACAATGTCGATCTTTGATGGAAGTGAAGAGATAAATTCTCAAATTCGACGTTTTCGAAGCAGACCTTCTTTCTGATTCTATTTTCCTTGGTTTAACTTTCGTTAATAGGCTACCAAATATCATCAAAATCGTTTGAGAATTTTGGCTGAGTCAGCGTGAGTTGACGGGGGAGTTCACAGGCTCACTACTCTCTGAGAAATCGGATAAATCTCCATCGCTAGTTGTAGCCATTTTGACGGAGACCTCTTCATGACTTCAACGTGTGACGTGCCAGGCTGTTCGGTAGTTTCCGTGACCGTTACAGAATCCGAAGTGACTTCGGCTCGAAAAATCTAACTAAAACATTTTTTTTACCAATAATAAAACAAATTAAGTAAAAATTAAATTAGCTGTTTTAATTAATAGGACATGTTCCATTTATTGATGCTCACCCAACCTTAACCTTAACACCCTCCCTTTAATATACGTTATGCACTTTTTACAATAGAACTACGTAGGAGATTAATTAGTCTTTGTTTAGGCCTACTTTGTTGTGCTAACCAAATAATTATTTTAAATTAAACGGTGCGCCATCGCAAACTCACAGCTCAGTTTCTACCCATTTTATTTTGGTGGCCATCTTAGACTTCGGCGGTCACTTTTCTTTTTGCTAGTCATTGGCGGCTGTTTTGAATATGGATTCTTTCAACCACAAAATCCTGGACTTTCCGTTGTCAGCTATCTTAAACTGTAAACGATGTCTTGTTATCCGCTAACTTGAATTTTAGCGTCAATCAATGTTTTTTAGGTTGTCCTGTTGTAGGCCATCTTGAATTTTCACTTATCGCAAACACAGTTCACAACTCGTAATAGACTCCCTATCTTGATCTGCATACTATTATGCTATCTTTTTGTGGATCATCTTGGTTCTGGCGGCCATCATAGATTTGGTAAATATGGAAAATTACTGATTAACAAAACATATTTTTCAGCCCGACGCCTTATTTTCATTGACAGGTAAGCGCAATTGGTCGTACGATGTAAATACAATTATTCAAAAGCTCAGTTTACCCGAAAAACTATTTCGTTATATCTTACAAATGGTATTTTCTGACAACATAATGTGTACCCGATAACATAATGGGGTAAACTGACGATAAGATGCAATTGTACTGCAATATTCTAGCGTATGCTTAGAATATTATTACAATGACATAACTTACATTACGACGCCATATCATGGAATTATACCACTATATTATGATGTTGATTTGTACTATCCTCACACTCATATCAAATTCTGACATCGCAATGCCATGCTATGTTATGATAACGTCCCATCTTGCCCTCATAATCCAAAGGCGTGATTTAACCTGACACATCTAGACATTTCAATGCCATAATTTTATCATATTATATGTATATAATACGATATTTTGTCATTTTAAGGCTATATATTTTGATAGTATGATCCCTCTCATTGAAAATATAATTAGATATCATAGCATTATGGTACCACAATGTGACACCAACATGTATAATTATATGTGTTCTGACAACATAATGACAAATTATGATATTGTACTGTAATTTACATGTAATTATATTATAATGTAATACCCTCCTATTATAATGCGATAATGTATTTTAATCCCATATGCTGAACTTGTAGTCAATGCATATGTGCTGCTAATATAATGTCATATCCTGACATAATATTGAATTATCATCACATTAAACTGCTAAATCACGAGAATAAAGTATTATATTCTGATATCATATAATATTCTGGGTTATTATTATTATCGCATTAACCCTCTAACCGCCAAATTATTCAATCTGAATTTTCACCCACTTGAAGTTGTGTCTCGCTGACGCGATTCACAACTTCAAGTGAGTGAAAATTATTCAGATTTGACAAAATGGAGATCAATTGTTTTCAAATATTGCTGACTGATGGCACATTTTATCTTTAACATGTTTAAAAGGTGGTACTTAATGTGCTAATAAAAAATGAAAACCCGAATATATGCGGCACCGGCCGTTAATGGGTTAAATTACAAAATCATGACAATATAGGGGCCTAGTTTTATGATATTCTGATGTCATTTAATATTATGGCATTGTAATACAAGTAGAATGTCATATCAATTTATTTTAATGTCATATAATTAATTTTTAATGTCATATGCTCAGCTAATGGTGCTATATCATAAATATACCACGCCAAATCATGTTACTATAATACTATATTGTGACGTGAACATTAATATAAGTACCATATCCTGCTTTTATAACACCCTATCCTCACTTCAAAATAATATATTTATTCTTATTTAATATCTCTACAATTTAATTTTATCAGTTTATAGGGTGACATTAAAATACTATGTCAAGACTGACATGCTAACGTCATATTATGTTTCTATAAAGTCACAACCTGCCTTTATAATGACAAATCATGATATTAACCTGTCATGTTCCGAGATGTTCTTTAGGTAGGAGAACATGGGTGTAGACCATCAGACCAAATTAATAGAGTGCCATGCAGATTTTAAATTTTATGGCAGTTTTAAGATTTCGATAAAACACATTGGTGGCCATTTTGCAAAAAAAAAAATGCTCCTATGACATTATATATTATTTCAGTGGATGCGATTGGTACGAAAACATGAGTGTAAACCACAAAATCAAAATCCCGCTGAATAAAATTGGCGGCCATTTGTATGTTTTTCTAGTGATGGAAAAACGCATCAGCCAATTCATAGGGACTTTTTTGGGGTGATAATCAATGAAAACTCTGGGGTCACTGCACAAAATTTCAGCTTTGACACCAAATTGTCTAACTTTCGTGATTTCTGGCTAAAATCAGTAGATTAAAAGTGCTGCGCCAACAAGCTTATGTGTTATGATTAAGGCAAATTATATTCTGCACTGAGGTCATCATATAGAAATACAGAATGTCTACATATTGATAGACGTAGACGATATAGTTCTAATCGCGGAGATAGCAATTTATCTACATATAATGTTAAATACCATGTATGAGTGGTGCTCGACATGGGACCTGGTTATTAATAATAATAAGTCAGCAGAGGTTCATTTTCGAACAACTTCAACCGAGGTTACCCAAAACGATGTTTTATGTGGCAGTAAAGTTATAAATATAACCACATCATTTAAATATTTAGGTGTTCTATTAACTGATACCTTATATTGTGATGCTAAGATTACTCATATGTTGCGAGCAAAAACCGCTGGTAATCTTCCCTGCTCCAAGATAGAAATAGGAAGGTAAAAACTTAAGTTGCTGTCTTTTAAAGCAAATCAGTAACATTTCGAGTTTTGATGGATTGCATTTTAGTTTTAACTTTGTCATCCAAGTTTGATGAGCTTTCTTAAAACGACACAATCAGGCCAAATCATCAATCAATCATCATTTTTATTTTGGCTTTTTATTAAAATTGCGAACATGTACATATACTAGGATTGGGTACGTCTTTTAATTTGTGGGCTGTTGTGGCAACGTAGCAAGTATACCAAAAAATCCGTGTCTCAGTTCTTCCTGTATTTTGGACATGCATGTCTGAAATTAAATTTCGTCCTTATTTCTCTTTTACCTGGTAAATGCGCAATACAAAATTAAAAAAAAAACTTACGCAATTCTAATTTATAGAGTTGATATATTATAGAGATAGCAAGGAGCCAAAATAAAATGATGATTTTTGCCTGATTATGTAGCTTTAATATAGTACACTTGTTTTATTGAAGCATCTGTATCTTCCATTGATATACCTATACCTAATTCCTATCAATATGCCTGAGTGTGTTCGGTGTATAGTTGGTAGCTTATCAATGAGTGTTCTTGAATTATTGATGATTATCATGTGGTGTATTATTTGAAATGAATAGATCCGAGTACAGATCCCCGAGGGACACCAAACTGTATGGTTTATTTCTCCGACAAACTCTTTCTCTCACCTGTCTGCAAGATGTAAACCTAATATATGATATACCCGAGATGCCAAACCACGATGAACGAGTTCAATAAATGAATTATGGTCAATGACATCAACCGCCGTCGAAAGGTCAAGAAAAGTTATAACAGCTACTGTAACTTTTTTGTAAGCTGCTTCGGTGGAATGTCACGTTCCGTAAGCCGATGTCAGCATGCCGATTGAAATCACTAAGAATAATGACAGTTTCAACTGAATGTGATGCCAGGTTTGCCATTAACCCTTTGAACACGAGATTATTATGCTACTGCACTGTTTCTGAAACGAGATTATTTTATGACGTCATAGTTATCTCATGCAATCAAACCCGGAGATCTCCGGGCCTCGTATCTGAATGGTCTCCCTGAATCACGGAGATCTCCGGGCCTCGTCACAAAAGGGTTAAGTCCTGAAATTCATAAAAAATTCAGAGAGTTACATATGGAAAAAACACATGAGAAGTACCTTTTAAATCTTTAATTTTAAAGCATTTCACAGCAAGGAGGCTAATGTCAGGTCATAGTTACTTGTTAATACTTAGTCTAAGTTTAATATACGTTATGCACTTTTTACAATAGAACTACGTAGGAGATTAATTAGTCTTTGTTTAGGCCTACTTTGTTGTGCTAACCAAATAATTATTTTAAATTAAACGGTGCGCCATCGCAAACTCACAGCTCAGTTTCTACCCATTTTATTATTGGTGGCCATCTTAGACTTCGGCGGTCACTTTTCTTTTTGCTAGTCATTGGCGGCTGTTTTGAATATGGATTCTTTCAACCACAAAATCCTGGACTTTCCGTTGTCAGCTATCTTAAACTGTAAACGATGTCTTGTTATCCGCTAACTTGAATTTTAGCGTCAATCAATGTTTTTTAGGTTGTCCTGTTGTAGGCCATCTTGAATTTTCACTTATCGCAAACACAGTTCACAACTCGTAATAGACTCCCTATCTTGATCTGTATACTATTATGCTATCTTTTTGTGGATCATCTTGGTTCTGGCGGCCATCATAGATTTCTCATCATTTTGATCGATGTTGCTAGAGCGCAACTCATCCCTTCCTGCTCCACCACCAGGTTTAAGGATATAATTTTTAAAATAGCGTTATGGGGGGTACATCGTTCTGATAATATACATGTTATTAGATTTTAGAATCGTTTAGTAAATATGGAAAATTACTGATTAACAAAACATATTTTTCAGCCCGACGCCTTATTTTCATTGACAGGTAAGCGCAATTGGTCGTACGATGTAAATACAATTATTCAACAGCTCGGTTTACCCGAAAATTTGTTTGAAACTTTTTCGCGTGTGATATTTTACATTTAAAACATACAACTTTTTTATTAATGGAGCAAGAGTAGAAGCGAGACATTTCAAATAAACCTAAATTGGGAAAATATATTATTACCCATAAAGAAAATTTTGCTATGTTTCCATCTTAATACCCAAACCTCATAGAAGTATTTTTGCTCAATTTTTTTGTGGAATTGTACCTTTGAGGGTAGAAACAGGCCGTAGACAAAGAATTAGGGATGATACAACTGGACAGACACGCTCTTTAAAACTGGAAGAGCGTGTCTGTTCACTTTGCTCATCTGGCGAAGTCAAAGATGAATACCATTTCTTGTTAAAAAATGTCTTCGGCGATAATAGGGTTGATTATACAAACAATATTATGCGAAATAACGCCGATTTCATCAATCTAACTTTAGAACAAAAAAATATATTTTTGATCGCTAAATGTTTGAGAGAAACATTACATTTTATATGCAAAGCTTGGGCAAAGAGAAATACCTGTTTATATTTGTATTACTCTCCTTCTCGGCACACTGTATACGTTTTGTTTGTTGTAACCTTTTATAAAGTGATATTATAAGCCAAATTGGCCCGGCGTATCATATTGTTCATGACCATGATATTTATGTTTATGTTGTATTATTATGTAGGCCTATGCATGTCACTATATTAAATAAATACTTATTAATCCACTATCGATGGCAGCGTCAGCTCAAAGTGATTTATCTTGTGCGCACCAAATATTTTTTCATTCTTCCGTGTGAATTAATAATTCAAATACTTTATTTGGTGTGCATGCAACAAATCATTTGGCGCGCAGCTATTAAAATAAAACTTTCAGTTACATAAACTAGGAATGTCAACATGTTGTTATGTTATTCTGTGAAACTCAGTGACGTCTGTCGGTGAAAACTAGGTTATTTAAGACCCCCTCCCCCATACTTCATTCTGTGAAACTCAGTGACGTCACTCGGTGAAAACAAGGTTATATAAGACGCCTCCCCATACTACATTGTATTAGCCAGCTCGATAAAAACAGAGGAGGTCAAGGTTATTGAGTTTCTCAGTATTGCACCTATTGCAGATACAAAAGCTTGGCATAAATGTATGAAAATATAAGAATTTTAATTTTTATAAATTAGTTCTTTAATATCAAATAGCAAATGCTAACTCAGTATTGAACCATACGTATTATCTGATAAAATAATCGTGTAGCACTTTACACTATATTATGTCGGTATACGGCTTCGTATAAGCTAGCCTGTTACATTATACCGGTTACATTATCTGATTATACGGTCACAGCAACAGCCTTTAATGTAACCAGAAAATAACCTGGCTGACAAACTCAAAGCTGAAGCTAAATCCTAGTAAAACCGAGTTTATCATCATTGGCTCTGAGAAGCAGAGAAGCAAAAATTGTGATTTTAATTTCAAGCGGCAGATCTCTCAGATATGCAAAATATACTTCTGTCAAATCTGCGATTGGCGTCGTATCTTCGAGGCATCAAAATCTATTGCGTGCGCTCTGGTTGACAACCATCTTGACTATCGCAACTTTTTTTTGTACAACCTTGCAGACACAGATATAGACAGGTTGTAGCGTGCTCAGTATTGTCAGGCACGGGTTATCTGTAAGGTTGTCGTTTTAGAAGATTTAGGTGTTTTCTGAGATTGTTGGCTGCCAATAACTTATCGTAAAAGTTTTAAGCTGAGCACCATCACTTCTAAGCCCTAACTTTCCATCAACCTGCATAATTTTTTATTAGTATTTCATTTTATTAGTATGTATTGCTTAGAATATCTGACACTAATATGTTACAAATTCCAAGATTTTGAACAAAATGGGGTGCAGTTGCAGCTCCCTCAATCTGGAACTATTTGCTAGCACCACAATCGATTCATTTTAATATAGATGAAAACATTTCTTTATAAACTAATTCTTCCCCCCCTAACTCCTCGGACACCGAATATGATTTATGCGCGCGCCTCAACTTTCCGATGATGTGATTTGGCTTATTGCTTAATTGATTGATTGATTGATTGATTGATTGTTTAATTGTTTATTTGATTGATTGATTGATTGATTGATTGATTGATTGATTGATTGATTGATTGATTGATTGATTGATTGATTGATTGATTGATTGATTGATTGATTGATTGATTGATTGATTGATTGATTGATTGATTGATTGATTGATTGATTGATTGATTGATTGATTGATTGATTGATTGATTGATTGATTGATTGATTGATTGATTGATTGATTGATTGATTGATTGATTGATTGATTGATTGATTGATTGATTGATTGATTGATTGATTGATTGATTGATTGATTGATTGATTGATTGATTGATTGATTGATTGATTGATTGACCGATTGATCGATTGATCGATTGATTGATCGATTGATCGATCGATTGATCGATTGATTGATTGATTGATTGATTGATTGATTGATTGACTGATTGATTGATTGATTGATTGATTGATTGATTGATTGATTGATTGATTGATTGATTGATTGATTGATTGATTGATTGATTGATTGATTGATTGATTGATTGATTGATTGATTGATTGATCAAAGCGAGGATCGAGGATTGCAGTTTATAAATACTGTCAAAACGAACCAAAAATTGTATATCTATTTTTATCTATATTTATATCATTTTTCCCTTATCAAAAGTGAATAGTGAGGCTAAAAAATGGGTGAAAAGTGAAATGGGAAGAGTCCATAATTTCCAGGACCCATGTGCAGCCTCATAATTATATGACCAAGTACAGTAGTAGACATGATCGTAATATTATTGTACATCAATAAATTTCGTTTATTTTTAGAAAGTTCAGTGTTATCTGAGTTGGTGTACCCGAGGTGACATCCCAGCAAACAAGAGACGTTGAGCCAGTGTTGGTTTAATGTTGGCCCACCGTCTTCGACGCTGGCCCAACAATAACCCAACACTGGCTCAACGTCTCGTGTTTTTCGGCAAGTTGTTGGTGGACGTGAACACGCGGCGGTGACATGACCTGAGACGACCCACCCCACGCAACATTTGATCATTACGTGGTTGACCACCCCACCACCCCCGGCATCACATGGTCATCAAGGGGTCAGAAGAGGTCATCAAGCCAAACTCTCCACATATAAGGCCTGTAACACGCGGCAGTAGATTTAAATCGTCAACCAACCCGTGTGTCTGAGTAATCACCAGAAATTATATTTCTCTCTGATAAATATTTAACTTAATTTGAAAAAGTACACCTCAGTATTTTTTTATATTCAGTGCAGTTGACCTTCTGTTACAAGAAAAAATAATTTAGGAAAATATGGAGAGCTGCTTCACAGAAGACATACTGACTGCGAATGGAGTGTCATCGTGCACTAATGAGTAAGATATTTTTTGTATTTTATATTTTTCATACGTAATGAGGGCTGCAAAAAATGCTTTAGTAAATAACATCATTATTTCCCTGTGAATGTGTTCTACATTACAGCTAACCTGTTGAACATTGCAGAACATCTTTTTAAATTTTAACCCCACCTGATCTTTTAATACTAACATTATGTTGTGTAACTTTCAATTGCATCTCCCCCAATCTGATCTTTAAATCCTCAAAGCGCTGACATATTTTTGTATAAGCCATGGAGAACAAATGTGTTTTTTTCCAATTTTAAATCATTATCATAAATGTATTAGTTAGCACTTTCCGCTTCATTTGAATACCTATGTTATGTGTCCACGGCCATTATAATTTTTTTCAATTCTTTCAGTGCGGACACCGTCTTCACACGTCAGAATCTGAGATCTTTAGATTCTGACGTAGACCTAAAGACGGTCCCAGCGCTGAAAGAGTTACCTTTCTAGATTATTTCTATGGTATAAATACTCCAAGACCGTAGTGATGGCTCATGCAAGAAATCTATAGGGATAGATTCCTTGGTTCATGTGAGTCACTTTTGAATAAAACAGTGGCTAACCCTTCCGTGATTCTTTATAATGTGACTCTATGGACAGCATCGTTACGAAATGACGGGCTCTCATTGACTGCCATTTTTTTCGTACGAATAGCCACTCCGTTTAAATAAATCATGGAGCAATTGTATTTAGAAATCCTAATCTCGAAACTAAGACCTCCTATCTCATATGTGTAGATGGTAAGTCCTAATAGCTCCGTTTTCCCCGAAAAGCGATAAGGATAGCTAAATTGATAATAAACCTACAGGACCTACTGCTCTGCAAAGCGAAAATGAAGTATCTGCTTACTTGCTTGAAGTAAGCAGATATCTTTTTTTTTCTCAGAGCAGCCTACTACACTCAACGTCTAGAACATATGTTTGAAATAGCATTGAGTGAATGCCTCGTGTTTGCTGGGAATAGCTACCTCTTTGATAATACGATTTCGTGCACTTTTTTTTAATCATCGCCTGAGAATGTCAGTTTATTTTCCCAATTATGTGCCATTACAACTTCGTGTCCTGCATGTGTTGGATTGATTTCTATTTTTTTTTTTGTATTTTCCATTAGATATACGGACAATACTGTTTAAGTGCTAATCACGTCTATCGTCGTGTTTAATCTGTTTTATCAGCAGGGTAAATCACAGTTATTGTCAATAAAGTGTGTGCTTATACATCAAGATTTACAAATGTTGCAATTACTAATGAAGTCATTTAAATTACAATTTCACTGATAACTTTACCTCTTTTAGTTTATGAAACAGAAAGGAAACGGCCACACATAGGAGTAATTTTCACCCACTTGAAGTTGTGGGTCGCGGTAGCGGGACACATCTTCAAGTGGGGGGAAATTTAAATGCGAGATAACCTAGTGGGTAAAAGGTTAACGAATATATTGATGTAATTTATCGAGTGCACTGCAGATGCGATTTCAATTAGAAAACTTCATTGTAAATTCTAGAAGCTTAGCACTTTTAAAACTTTGGGATGTATTATCGTATTGTTTCTGTTAATACCATTATCAAACATATATTTGTTTTCAAATGTAGTTTATTTATACCCTGGCGCCGTTGTATACCCGCAAAGATGACGTTTTGTTTGCTGTACATACATAATAAATGTGAAATGTGACTAAATGCATTCAATTTAATGTGAAAATGTACACTTAGAAGAATCAAAATGCCTTCCTTACCAGCGATTCTTATGAATCTTAATGGGAGTCATCCTGACCTATTTTTTTTGTTATTTGTCGAATAAACCATTTTACTCTTTTATTCTTTGTGTTCAATATTTATTACAAAGAGTTTATGCAAAATGTACTTCTTGCTATAGCCTGATCTTGATGGTAATTAGGAGGACTAGATAAACTTTTAAAATGTGAAACATCTAAAATAATCATGATAATTATCTGAACACCGTTCAAATCAATGTACTTCCATGATATAACTAATCATAAATTAAACCCACAACTAGCAAACCTTTAAAACAATCCGTAAAAATTAAATTTTATTTGACCGCGGCTAAAAATAGTTTACTGAGAATTTGAGTAATCTCACGCTCTAGATCTGAGAGGTCACCGCAGGTCATAGATATGGGCTTAGCAACAAGGCCCTCAGCCCTCCCCACCCCAGCCTTGTTGTAGCAGATGAGTCAGATCAGGAATGATCTTGGAGGGCAGATGGAGGTCAACTAGTTTAAGGTCACCTGCCAGGTCAAGTTCAATTTGAAACCGAAAGAAACTGCTTGATAACGACTGCTCACGTCCTCTAGGTTTTGTCACCAGACTCGTCAAATAGTTTTACCGATTTATTTGTTATTTCCAGTACTTTTGAATTGCATCTCGAATATTTTTTAATCTCAACTGTGTATCCAGGTTATATTATTGGTTAATAAAATTGGCTGCGTATATATCAAACCCCCTTGGAATTAGAATGTGCTAATTATTTTTATTAAAGAGGAAATTAGAACATTCGACTGCATTTGAATTACGTTTTCATGGACCTGTTTTAATTGAAGCAATGACCGACAATTTAATCTATTAACTACCGAATATTTTTTCATATTTTCTTTCAGCATGGGCTGTGATTTGCTACTGCAATTTCTACATAAAAATGGCACATTCTTTAAATATCAAATTGAAAATATACCAATCTGAAATTCTAAATGTTCTGCCTTTAGGTAAACCCATGTAGGTTATGTCCATATAACCTGGATGGTGTACAGGTGGTCGTGTTACTAGGTGGTGGCATGTTCTATTCAATAAATTTATTCAAAATTTGACAATTGACGCTTATAATTGATCACTAGAATGCAAAGGGTTAACAGTTCAAATTAATGATGTTTGATGATGAGATGAGACACCCACCCACGCTTGTTGTTGACGAGTTGGTTTTGTGGTTGGAGGGGGGTGGAGGGGTCAAACGTCGAGGATGATCTGGCCGGGTCAACCTGTGGGGTCATCACAGGTGACCACTGATCACCAGATGCCTGGCTGTTCATCAGCTGATGATGAACATGATCAGCTGACAGTCCAGCTGACTTGTGATTTTAAAATTGTATCTCACGATTTTTTTTTTGAGGTTTTGCACTGATAGACTTTACTTCAACGTTATAACGCCAAACTTAAATTGACACAGCAGGGGAAAATCATCCTTTTTATTTTTCCTCCTCGATATGTCCATAATATGTCAACAAGTCCATAGACTGGAATTGCGTACATTTGTGCATTTTTAGAATTTTGTGTTGCGCATTTACCAGGTAAAAAAGAAATAGCATAAGGACTAAATCTGGTTTCAGACATGCATTTCCAAAATTATAAATACAATAATAACTGATAAGCGGGCTTTACACTTGCCACGTTGCCACAGGAACCCAAAATGTAAAAGACTCACGCCATCCCAGTCTATAAACAAGTTCACATATTATTATGAACACAGGAGTCAAAATAAAAATCATGGTTTTTGGCCTGACATAGTCGCTTTAACCTGTTAACTCCACCAATCACCATTATGCTATAAGAGGGTCGTATCAGCTAGTTGAGAAAGTATCAGATTTATAGTCATAAAAGTGTCGCAAATTCCGATTTCCCGCGCTCTCAGAGTGTGAAAAATGTTATTTTATATGCTTTGATTTAACGCCGTCAGAAAATCTGACTAGTCTGTTCAAAATATCTCCCAACGTGTTGAATATGGGCAACATATTAAAATATACGAATATGTCCCATCCAATATAACACCACATGTCTCAGGAGCATGAACATTTGCCTGTATTTTTTTAAAGAATTTGCACTGATTTTTTTTTAATAGGCCTAAATTGCGATTGAAATCATCCAGAAAAAATGAGACATCGAATAAATGCTATCTAAACATTGGTTCGCCATCGACGACGACGCTTGCCCTACATTTAATCAACACTGGTTCAATGTATTGTGTTTACTAGGTAACCAATAAATTCCGGAAGTCCACGCATGCAACAGCAGATAAAAGTAGAATTTTGAGTGCCCAACAAAACTCATGCGGCATCCCAGTTTTCCAATTGGTCGAGAATTTCTCCTCGACCAATGAGATGCCTTGGATTGAGGTCATCTCCGCGCTGACCGTGCGCCGGCCGCACGCCGGCTGACCGTGACATGGCTGGGGTCATGACCTCATAACCTCACCTGTTTGTTTACCAGATAGACGCCGCAGAATGCCGTAACTTACGTAACTCGATCTGAACCTCTCTCTCACCTTTAGAGTTCACTTCTCGGTGGTCACGCCCCGGGGGGAGAAGGGGGGGTCATCTCAAAATGCCCGGGGGTCGACGGGGGTCAAGTGAACTTTATTTAGCGGCCTACGCCACCAGATTACGTCAGAAGTGTCATTAACCCACCTTTTTATTGCTGTAAGTGCAAAATCATTACGTATGCAATTTCAATTTTCCTCGTGTTAGCGCAGGAACAATCTTGTTTGAAAATTAGCGATTTGCGATTTTCCTCATCAAGCGTTGATTCGCACTTTATCCTTATCATTGATGCATAGATATTCCGCTAAACAAAATAATATTCGATTAGAAAATGACCAGAATTGCATAGCTTTTCGCTACTCAAAACAAAAAGTGGGTGAAAATAAATAATACTTGACAACTATTTTTTTTAAATAATCAAATATTTTGACGTGATCAGTTCTTTCTGTGTTTGGCGCTGAAAGGGTTAATATTCAAATTACTGATCACTCTTATTTTCTACTCTGTTACACTTAACTGATGATGAGCATAGTAACGTGTCCGCATGTGCCGCATTACTCCATGAAAATATTCATTCATTTGTAGCTGATAATTATGCGACCAGTTACAGATGAGCTAAGCATTTGTACTTAAACAAGTCACCAATATTCATTATTGTAAACATTTAGCAATATTTTATTATTTATTTAACCTTTTCACTACCATACATGACGGAAATTTCCGTCGTCATTCGTCAATAAACGTAACCATTAAATGACACAAATTTTCGTCAAATATATACTACATTTATGTATTTTTCGTCATTTGAAGCTGGAAATTGCGTTAGCAACTACAGCTTCAAATGACGAAAAATAGAACTCGTACACCAGTATATCTGGATTCTGGCATGCACCCCGGCCTGGAAGTCAAAGGGTTAAGTGTTTTAGTGTGTCAAATATAGTCTTTAATCAGGTATTTACAAAACGACTCAGCTTGAGTGTGCCACATTTGAATCATTTTTTTCTGATTGGTTGCGGCCTCCTATAAAGCGACTTAATCATGCGATTGGTCATCAATAACATACTTAAGATGTGAGTCAGCCGCTTTGGGAATACCGGCATTTCAACGAGTCAATTTCAAGCGTGAAACATAATAACTTTGCACTTAAAGGATTAATAAAATGTGTATTGCTCGTATATACTAACCAAGGTGCAAACAATGCAAATAAAATGCAACGAAACGGAAAGTCCCAAGAATGTCATTGTTTACCGTGTATTCAAAATACTAAATAATTATCTATTATGTCAATAAAATAATAAATAATGACTATTATAGGAATGTATATACTAATTATGTAAGTATTAAATTAGTCTAACATGTCATAAGGTCAATATCACATACCATACAGTCATGTCTTATTATTGTTTTTACATATACTCTAGTTATTTAAACTTTTATATCCTATTGATATCCACGCTTTCCAAAAGTGTCTTCTTGCTACATATCATTTATAGTATTAACAGTTATTTTATCTCAGGTTTTTTTCTACATTTCTTTACACCATTTTTTATTTTATAATATCATACTTTAAAATAAGATGTACTGTTCATTTTAATGACGCATATAAGTCTACATAAACTAGCCGTCGTCAATATCTATTCAGCAATCGATCTATCTATAAAAAGTTATGTTTATTTTTTCAGGATACTCGGGCTGCTGACATGGACCACCAGTCTACCAAAGCTAGTGCTGCCTCCACTTCTGCTCATTATCCTGGCCTCTAAGTTGTGGAGCATCCTGCAATCATCCAAAGATCCCTCCTGTAAGCTACCCCTGCCCCCAGGAAGCATGGGGTGGCCTCTGGTGGGAGAGACGCTAACTCTGATGGCTCAGGTTTGTACAAAATATACATTAAAAAAACACGTATTGACCCTTTAACCAACGGCCCCGATTATATTCGGTTTTCATTTTTCTACTAGCATATTAAATACCAGCTTTTCAACATGCTAAAGATAAAAAGTGACATCAATCAGCAAGATTTCAAAAGCGTTGACCTCTATTTTGTCAAATATGAGTAATTTACAACCACTTAAAGTTGTGGACCGCGTTAGCGGGACACAACTTCAAATGGGTGAAAATTTCAATTAAATATTCTGACGGTTAAAGGGTTACCCACCTGTTTCTTCATGTCTTCATTCACCTGGATTTGTGAAAACCTGTCGGAGGCTACCGCAATACTCACTTCAAAGTATCCGAATTGTCAAAAAACAAGTGTAATCACCCTCTAGAGCTTTTGCGTTGTACAATTTAAATTTCACGTCACTTGTAGTTATGTCTCGCTACAGCGACACACATCTCCAAGTGACTGAAAATCTATGTGATGAGTGTCCCGACATAGCAGTGTCTCACAGACTCTGCCATCTAAAGACAGTCCCCGCACTAAAAGAGTAAAAATGTTTCCAATGGCCGTTCAGACCCATAATAGGGTTGTCCAGGATATACTTAAGTAAATGAACTAGGAGACAGGTTAAAATACATTTTCTTGGTTTATTGCTTCCATCATCTTCAACATACATGAACAGACTGATCCAACAGCATTATCAGTTAACAACAGCATTAAACATAGCCTCCAAGCCCACCTGGATCCAAAACCGGATCAAGCAATACTATCTAAAACCAATTACTTAAACATGTTAAATCCCGTATAACTATCAACAGGTGGGGCTAGATGCATCATTATCAAATATCATATAAGTAAGGGCATTCACCAGGTGGCGCCTCAGTGCCAAATGATACCGAATCCCGAACAAGGGTATTTAAATGAAGCGGAAAAGCTGCCTAAGACATTTTATCATGAACTCCAATTGAAAAAAACCTCTGGTCTCTATGGTTCATATAAACATATTTTAGCGTTTTAAAGGTTAATATGGTAAAAGCCAGGACATTTAGGGTTTTTCATTGATATATCTTTATATTACACTTACCTTATAAAATATGGGTACATTTTTATTCACCACTACAATTTCAACCTCACAGCAAATAAAAAGCTATTGTGCGAGTAGTTTTCGGGTTAAAGGTGGGGGGGGGGGTTTGACCAATAATCATAACATGGGATAAATATTACAAAAAATACCAATATTGTAAATGTGACAACCTTAATAGCCCATAGAGTCACGAAAGAAAGCACTTTATATTTTTGCATTTCAGGGATCTGAGTTTTTTCGAGAAAGAACCAAAAGTTACGGTCGTATTTACAAGACACACATTCTTGGGAGTCCCACAATCCGTGTGACTGGATCGGAGAACGTGCGTAAGATCCTGCAGGGTGAGGGAGAGCTTGTGACCAGCCACTGGCCTCCTAGTACCAGACTCATCTTGGGAGAGTCTGCCCTTGCTCATAGCTCAGGTCATACTCATAGCTGGAGACGTCAGATGATCATGAACGCGTTCAGCACGGATGCTCTCAAGGGCTACCTGCCCAAGATACAGGACATCGTGCAGTATCACATCAAGAAGTGGTGTGAAAAAGTAAGACATTATATTATCCATAGAACAGGGCTCGCGTAATTAGAAAAAAATCGCCTTTCACAACATTTGACTTGTGAAGAATGAGTTTTTGTTTTTATAGATAAGCTCTTCAAGTGCAATATGCTCGTTGACTTGCATATCATGCTTCTGAAACTGTCGTTGCTAAGTTCCCAACTTCCAGTGAATGAAAAATACGCTATGGCCTTAGTCATGTTTTAATGCATTAGCATTGTTAATATTTAATTATTTTAAAATTTTGTGAAAAAGAATTCGAAAAATCGTCGTCCGCATTGGAAGGGTTAACTACAAAAAGACATTATGTTGGTATAGCATTATTCGAGATTATAAATACAATTTGCAACAGCTATGTATATCACTTAAATATGATGTTATCAGAAATACATGTGTAAGATACATTTTACAAAAGTTACCCTTTTTCAATGAACACTGCTCAAGCATGGTTAAATTTGTAAGATATTATTATTATTGAAAATTACTCATTATCTTGAGAACAAAGTAAATAATAGTTTTTTTTAACAGTCTATAATGTCTACTCTGTACATTTGCCATGACAGGACCAGATCCACGGCTATCCCGAGGCCAGGAACCTTACGTTTACTGTGGCAGCGCGTCTGTTGCTGGGATTTGACATCAAAGAGAGACAGAAGCATCAAATGCTGATCCTGTTTGAAGATATGCTGGCCACGCTGTTCTCTATGCCGCTCCCTCTACCAGGCATTGGACTTTATAGGGTACTGCCACCTTATTATTATATTATGTATATCTTGACTTTGTTATTTAGCCTTTAACCTCCGAAATGATAAATTGACATTTTCACCTACTTAAAGCTGTGTCTCGCTGACGCGATGCATAACTTCAAGTGAGTGAAAATTATTGAGATTTGGCAAAATTCAGACATCTTGCTGATTGATGTCAAGTTTATTTTTGACATGTTTGAAAGCTAATGTGCAATGTGCTAATATAAAATGTAAACACAAGTATAATCGTGGTTAAAGAGTTAAGCCTTCAATGTATAATCATCACTTCTAGTTTGGTTTAATTTTATTACTATTAATAATAGACGTTCTTGAAGTTTTGTTTAATCTAATAACAATTGGAAATATCTGTTCGCAAATTATACAGATATGAGTGATTTGTATCTGCTTGGGCGAGAACACATACCGCCTTGTGCAATACACTTGTTTTAACTTAACGGTTGTTAAGTGTTTAAGTGTCTGTATGTTCATGTGTTTGTGTCAGGTTTCCATATCATTAGTGTGAAGTTGTAACACATGTTCCATTTCTCTGTAATATCGTTTAGCCTTAATATGTTTACGTTTTATGAACATTTTCAGGGGTTGAAGGCTCGGCGCGCCATCATGCGAGAGATCCAGTCGTGTATCAAGGAGCGTCAAGCTGAGGCTCTGGAGGGACAGGTCCAGAGAGAAGACGCCCTCGCCTTGATCCTGGGCGCCGTGGACGAGCAGGGCAACCAGAAACTCACAGCTAAGGAGGTGCAGGACTCGTCCCTAGAGATGCTGTTTGCAGGACATCTGCCCACGTCTAGTGCCGCGTGTTCCTGCCTCATGATGGTCGGCAATAATCCACAGGTAGCCAATCAAGCCAACACCATACGTGTATCTGATGTTGGTGTAATGCTGGCCCAGCGTCACAGACGCTGTACCAACATTATAACAGCATTGGCTCAAAGTCTGGTATTTCCTGGAACATTTGTTAAATTTCAATGCTCATTATCATTTAATTGATAATCGTATGTGGTTGTAGATTTGCTATAAACAGGGTGGCCATTCAATTGGAATTTAAGTTGTCCTCTGATTGTGCGTCACAGTTTTTTTATTTACTAAAATCTACTATTTTCGAGTAGATGGAAAACACGATAACCTAATTTGTTGTATCCTAAGTCGTTTTTTCTACATCGATGTTAACCATTTGTATGTTGTTACCACCAAAATAATGTAGTATATTGTCTTCGCCAAATATATTTAGTGACGGCGTACTTTGGGTCCACGAAATTTTTCAGTTCTCCACACTTGACTAATATGTGTTAGCTTTTTTTACTTTCTGTTTTCAACTTTGGTAGGATAAGGTGTTAAACATATAATTTTAAGATTTCTGCAAATTGTTTTATGTCTCGCCTGCAACCATAATTTAAAAAAACAAAATTCTAACAAAAATGTGTTTCTGTGCATCTCTAAGCCACTTGAAAGGTCGAGATTAATTTCGAACTCGTCCAGTCAGACGTGAATTTAGGTCAACACCAGGATTTGAATCAAGCAGTGAAATTTTATCTATGTCTTTGTGTCCACCAAACGTGATGTACTTAATGCCATAAATTATATAAAGTTCAGAATTTAATTTGGTTTAATGCCTAAAAGTTTATTGTTTGGTTAAATAGTTATCATCTCTGAATTAATTGCTGTTAACTCCATCAAATGGTGGATCACAAATAATTTAAATGGAAATAACATCACATGTAAGTGCAACAAACAATATATATATCAGTACAGCAAGTTGTGAAGACAAAAATCCCTTAGGCCTTTTAAAAAACACGTTGAATATAGACACATTGAATATATTTTTCGATAGTCCGACCTAATAAGCCAGTGATAAAGTATTTGAAAATAGCAACACAATAGTTTACATATTTATTATATACAATAACACACATATTATCCTGCTGGCAAATAGGTACACAGCATTAACTGACAAATTCGTTTTTTTTTGTCATTTTGTAAAAAACATATTGAATAAAAACAGCAGTACATTAACAAACAGGGATCGTACACATTAAGTTTTCGTTCCTTTGCAGGGTTGATCATCCAGGCTTAAAGAACGACTGCATACATTTTGTGTTCAATACATTATACGAGTATTCAATTTACATATAAAAAATTGTTCCAACTTGACAATATATTACATATATTACATATATTACATATATTACAATATATCACAATTATCAATGACTAGTTTACAAGGATATGATGACGGGGGAGAACACACATAGTGCTATGATGTGATGAGCTGATATACCGTTGTACAAAACCAAAAGGCCAACTGTTTGCTTAAAAAAAAACTGAATGTTGCTGCCTTTAGCGTTGTACAGCAGCATATTTGCAACACGTAAAGCTTTGATCTTTCAATTTATTTCCCCAAATTGGACGGGATGTTCTCAGTGAATACCTAATATATCTTGTATCCCATTTTAATGGCTTCTAGGATGGGAAATCTCAGTTCAGAATGTCATGGCAATAAACATTATTCCGCTTTATGATGGCTACTTCTCTTTTGTGATGATAAAATGATAATAATTATCACACTAACATCAGGGGCATACTACATATATTTCCACGGCGGCGTCATGCATACATCTACATGTATATCTTATGATCTCTATATCGATTTTTAAATGCTAATGGCAACACCTATTGCTGACAGATAATAATGACGACTAGTAAAGTTTTTTTTTATCAAATTGTGTCAGAATTGAGTTAGCGGTGCATGACTTAACAGTCTAAGTATTTTAATCCGACAATGTTAAACTGTTAAATGAAATATGGAAACTGGCTCTTAGTTCAACATGCCAGCATACGCGTAGACATGTGCTCGTTTAGCCTGTTAGTATTAATTACGCTTAACGTAATTTTTTTAATTTGGGTCAATACAGATGCCTAGTAGGCTGTTTTCATCACCTGAATTTTCCCCTCAGCACCCATTTCGTATATAATGCACCATGCCATATTTGACTAAGAATTGTGAAATCCAGCACAAAAAGGACATAGGCCTACTACGCTTTACCTTTAGCTATTATAGGCCTATTTGTGTATTACCGGATGTGCATACTACAAATATGCCTTATCTCCCCTTTCATAAAATTAAAACATTTTCTTTCACCTTTAGGTGGGAATTGCTGGAACAATTCATCCATGAAGATGAATAAAAATGAAGATCGATGTGTGTCAGGAAATTTAAACAATATAGTAGACGGTATATGTGACAAGTGATAAGGCTCTCAGTATCATTCTGAACACTCTGGACTACACATTACAGTATGAACTATGCTCCCTGTGTTATAGTATTATTATACAACAGAACACACATCTATCATATTGACAGACTGTCGCATAACGATAAGTGCACACACAGCTATACATTGGATGTACCAGACTCATTTAGGAGGTTGTCATCTGCGCTCTCGGCGTCTTTGTTGATAGGGGCAGCTTTAACGCCTTTGTGTCTGCTGTTACTGTAAGCATGACGTAATATCAAATCAGTGTTATATTATGTAGTTGTTTAACATAAAATTATCAAAAAAATGGCGCTTACTTTTGCAAAAAGCGAGCCTATGACAAACATGCATTTCAGTGGAAAAATGTGATGTACTAGTATATTAATTATGATTCCAGTATAGCCATTGTACTTTGATAAAATAATGCACACAAATATATACAGTCATCTAAATATTGCATTTGGAATCCTTTTCTATATCAAACCACAGTGAATATTTTGAAGCTAACGAGTCAATCAACTTGATCATGCGGAATATCAATCTACAGTGATGCTTTAGAATGCATATATATATCAGTGAATAATGGGACGCCCCCCCCCATACATTTCCTTACGAAAAATAATGATGAACTTACTTCATGCACTGGTGGAGATAGATTCCTAATATGACTAGAACAATGACAACAACCAGGGCAATAAGGACACATAAGACCACTTTCAACCATTTTACCTCTTGTGCTATATCTGCTTGATTAAGCTTGGCGACGTCTGAAACAAAACAAAAGTGTTTTGCAAATCACAATACTATCTAGAAATTCAAGAATATATTATTTGCAAGCAATAATGTCGTGTTTTCAATCACATTGGCATTTAATATACTATATAAGCTTTATAAAGATATAGTACATGCATATGGTTATTTTATCATGAGATATCAATATCAATTCTAAAAATACACACCCGGAAAAGTAGTCGCTCTAGTAATAAAAATAAATAGTTTGATCTCTTTTACAGTCTTAATAATTTTTATCTTACCACCATTTCATAGTAGAACAAAAATTCATAATGAATTTTCGGAAAGAATAATACAATGAAATATTCGACCATTAATACTGCAAAAAAAATTGATTTTAATAAAAACTATGTATATTTAGTACTAATAGTATCTGATTCTACTCACCTGGCGTGGAGGTTTTAGTGAGTATTGGACGTACAGGTTTATCAGATATAATATCTGACCAAGAGGAAGAAAATGTTCCTGGACCAGCGATATTAACAAACACATCTGGATCTGACGGACTCCAGGAATGTATGACTAAACTAAAGTCCACAACCTCATGTTTGTCTGATTTAGCATCCACGGGCTTTAACAAGCTATATTTTTCTTTATGCCAGTCATAAACTGTATATTCATTTGGAGAAATTATCATTTGATAATTGTTTATTGTCATTTGCCAGGTCATCAAGTGGTAGGTTTGGTTCAATACACATGGCACAATTACTTTTCCTCCAACATCTGAGAAGATAATACTGTCGCCGGGCTGTTGCAAAAATTGCGAGGCTGCTGAAAGTGACAAAACACAGTGAAAAAACATGAGAAACATACATTAATAGCGTAACATATATAACGGCAAACAAATTATTTGCCTAATTGGAAGTGCAAAACCCGAAGAAAAAACTATTTTGTATTTATTTTCTTCCTATAATTATATTTGTTATATTTAACTAACTCTTACTGCTGGCGGTAATTTCAAAATAGATATGGATTCTAGATATTGAAAATGTTAAACATTTTTCATAATTCGATGCGATAGGAATTATGTTATACATTCAATAGCTTCCAGTGAATAAAATATAACAATGTGTAATGATCATGATACCTTGTGTGTAGTACATGAGCCAAAGTAGAGCTTGGAGTATCCGTCTGTGGAACATAGGTGACGCAAACTGTAAAATTAGAAAAATAATTCTAGCAAAAAACCTACACAGAATTAAAGTACGTACGCGTATGTGACAAATATATTCAGATGATTTAAATAACATCTAACGTTTTTGGGTTGCAATATATAATATATAAGCGCATAACAATTATGTTTAAGAATTTATTTGACTTGACGCTTCATCCAATGAAAGGGTTACCCTGATGACATCGCAAGGCTCTGACAAACTGACCGCCATGTTTTAGCGGGCTTGGCTCTACGGTGATCACCAGAGCGCGCTAGCTGACTAGGGCCAACACCGTTACCGTCTTATCGGTAGGCAGAGTCACTGTCTTTTTTACACGGGCAGCTGTGGAAAAATGGCAGTCCCTGCGGCCGAGCTCCTCGCAATGTGAGTAGCTTGGCTTAGCCGGGTATGAAAGGGTCTCGTTGATCAAAACAATATATAATATATTGTACATATATTTGATAAAAAATGATAATTTTTGAATATATAGGTCATAATTTTTCTTCGGCATTGATGTTTTCAAGTTCAAACCTCTTAATGATATTTTTTTAAATTACCTCTTCAATGGAAAAAAAATATCATTTTGTGTCGATAACGTCTTTTTTCGTGGTTTAAAAACTCATGTTTATGACATTTCAGCTAATAATTTTGTGATGCATAGAAAAACTACACTAATTTTTTGATAATGGATGATCTCACTACTTGAGTATTATGAGCCCCGCCTATTCGCCAAGTTGATTTTTCATTAGTTACTATTTATATGGGTTGAGAAAAGGCAAGACATTGGTCTGAGCACAAGTGCTTTTATAAACATAATTTATTTTTAATCGTGTCACGTGCTTTACCATCTTTTATGCCGCACAAGGGGCATTCGATCCGCACATCTATTGCTATAATTATTTATAATGTTATCGAGACGGTGAATAGTGATTCACACATTCAAACGGATAATAATACATTTAAAACCATTCAAGCATAAAAATCTTACCAGGCAGTGTATATTTAACGATTCAACTTCCATCTTCGGATGTTGATGACTGTTATATAGTGATTGCTCGGAGGTATAATGATTAAATGGTGCAACATTTTAATACCTATCATTGATCTACCCGTGGGTAGTTCATGCTAACGGCTAAGTCGAGATCAAGATACAAGCTAGACCCAGTATCTAGCATATGATTGTAGAGGGACGGTGTGCCAAAGTTCAAAAGTAAAACCACAGTAAAAGTACATAGCCACATAGCACCTTCATTTAAAAACAAAACAAATTTGTTGTTTTCATTTGATAACTTTCGAATTCTTAAATTATTTTAAAGGCAATTTTGTTTATATTCGGGATATCTTAATGTCTCCAATATTTAAATATGGGACTTACGACTCATTTTTCAGATCGGGTCACTATTAGGGGGAATCCAAATAACCAGTCATTTTAAAATCTGAATCAATATTCGGGCAGTAGGCCTGATTGAACCGCATTCGATAAGTTGGATCAACGTTGGTTTAATACTTGGCCGACGTCATAGACGGTGAGCAAACATCTACTCAACATTACGGGTCAACGTTACGAGCCAACGTTACGTTATTATTAATCTTACTTCGGGGTACTTGATATAAGTTGATATGAGGCGTCATTTAATGAGAGACTTATATTCAATGTATCATTTGCCTGGATGTAAGAAATAAAATGAGTTAACTGCATGATAATATTTAAAATATTATGTTGCTGATGTAACTACAACAGACTGGAAGGTTACCATTTATATGTGTACATTTCTCCTCTAATTTTAATTCCGTCTGGATTTTGTTTTCTCACAGGTTTATGATAAGCTGGCTGTAGAGCTACACGATGCCGGACTACTACTGGACGTACACCAGTCTCCAGAGATCACATATGAGATGTTACTCAGCCTGCCATATCTGGACGCCGTGGTGAGGGAGGTCCTCAGACTAGCTCCTCCTGTGGGCGCAGGATACAGAAAAGCCCTCAAGACTTTCGAAGTTGATGTAAGATTTTTGTAGTTGTGAATAGTTGCTACATGTTACAATGGGTATTCAATGGTAATTTCATTGACAGAATATGAGTTTGTCATGTGACGATGTGTAGACGATCATATTAACGTGCTAATGTGAAGAGGTGCTATTTATTATTGTTAATGTCAAAGCTAGACCTAGCATACTTTACAGTTTATGCTTTTCTTGAGATCCACACTTGATCATTTTACTGATTCTGTATTTTGACCAGATTCAATCTATATGCATGTTGTAAAAAGTTGGATACAATTATTTAAACCAAGACTACATAAGTTTGTCGAAATCACAGGAGCTCTGTATACAATGCGATTTAATGAAAACATTTTACTATTATTTCTGTTTCAGGGCTGTCAAATACCTAAGGGTTGGTCAGTAGTGTACAGCATCAGGGAAACTCAACACACATCTGAAATGTTCACAAACGCCGACAAATTTGACCCTGACCGCTGGCTGACTAACAGACACACCCTGGCGAAAGAAACGGGAACTAACAAAAATGGCGCTGAAAGCGCGGAGTTTGAATATCTGCCGTTCGGCTGGGGAAACCGGTCGTGTGTTGGGGCACGCTTCGTGGATGTGTTCCTCAAGATCTTCTTGGTGGAACTGGTGAGATCGTGTAAATGGAAGCTTGTGGATAAGGTTCCACAGATGCTTTACATGCCTGTGCCACACCCTAAAGACAATCTGCCTCTTCAATTCAAAGAATCACCTCCCGATCTGAGACGCAGAGCTTTCACATTATCCTGGTAGCATGACAGGACTAGTAATGCCTAACTGGACTTCGATTAGGCATAGATAAAGGACAAGCTGAAAATAAAATTATTTAATAATACATGCATCATATCACATATTTCGGATTAATTCAACTACTTACAAATTAAGTGATATAGCTCATAATAGTGTTGATATTTTTAGCTGTCATTTTATATTTTACACTTTGTTATATCACAAAATTGTGTAATCTTCGTTCATTTTGAGGTGGGAATTTGGGTAGCAATTCACAGTTCACAGTGCGTGAAAATAAAAATGCAATTTCGTGGTAAATAAGGGGGTAACACAAGATCCTCAAAACAACATCGTAATTTTTTAAATGTATACGTGGTATATATGTAGCACTATAAACTGTTATTATTTATTAACGATGGTATACCATCTGTAATGCTTGCTCAAATTTAACCTAGAAATAGGTTAACGTGTTATGATGCCGAGTATACGCGTTCTGTGTCTGCTAGCTGTTTAAATCGGTTTTGTATGATAAATAGATAGATAAATATACATTTAATGACAATCTGAAGTCAAAGTTGACAATTATGCGTTACGTAGTGACATGTATTCCGTCGGGCAGTGTGTTAAACCGAGGCCCGACCCAGCAACTCTATCAGATACATTATTTGATAAAATTGCACTGGTAGTATTCAAATCGCACAAGGAGAGGCTCAAATTAACTCATTACCTTACCAACGCACGCTATTACAATAATATTGTAGAGATTTTAAAAACACTGCTCGACAGGTGTCTTTGTGAATATGCGACATTGACCTGTATAGGCCTATTGATGATGATAAACACTTTTATTTTAAAATGCAGCACTATTTAGTAGTAATCATTATCTGTTGGAATATGTTACGCTATAGGTTGGTAGATCTGATGGTTAAACGTGGTTATCTCGCACAACAGGAAACAGCGGAATAATGTTAAGCTCAATCACACGATTATATAATCAGACGCAGCAGCGCACTTATCTCGTCTATTTGCACAATTTTGTAGGGCCAGCATTTTCAGCGGCTGAATAATATGATTGGTCGATAAAGCCAAGATCTGGGTCAGTCACTGTCATACCGGCTCTGATATCGTTACACAAAATAATTTATAAATGTAGGACTGTTTAAATTAATAGAAAATAATGTTTGTCACTTTCCCTTTTAAAGTCCTTACTATATTCATATGTTATCTTAGTGCCACACCAGATGACAATGCCCCATTACGTATTTTTATATCAGTGATAGAAAAGAATGGGTCGCATAACCATACTTTACCATTATCCTCATCATGTGTGATTGTATTAGATGTACATGTGTGCTCGTAAAATGAATATAATAAATTGTTATTTATATTATTTACTGGTGTTGTTATAATATGTCTCCCTCAGTTCCGGGGAGAAATGTTGATTTCACTGATGTCTGCAAAACATTATCAGATCATTTTCGATAATTCACTACTATGCATGCCAAATTCCCTTACAAAAAAACCCAGATTAGTTGAAGAGCATTAGTGAAAAAACACATGAACCTGGAATAAAATTGCAAAAAGCTGATTTATTCAGGAATGATTCCTGGGTATCTAACCAGACGAATGCCATAGAGTCCCCCAAAATCCCCTTTGTGGTTTTTTGTTTGATTCAAGATAGCTGCCATCACGGTAACGTATATATGGATTTGCTTTACGTCGCTTTCTGCGCAATCATGGCAATATCGCGATAAGTGTATACAGAAATTAATAAGCTCTAAATTGTTGCTGGTGTTTATATCCTACGTTATGACACGAGAGTCTACCCAGAGCATCAGGGATAATAGCATCAGTCCATTCAGCACAAACACAAATACAAGATGGCCGCCATATAGCTCAGGAATATTTAGCCATCTGGCAAAAAAAAAGAAGAATAATAACAGAACTATCACGTTGATGTGGAGAAAGTCTGTATTTGTCTCATTTTCTCTTGGGGAATCTAGAATATATTTAGATAACCTAGACTTTTAATATTATATCCTTATCAAAATAAATCAACATGTCCGCAATGTTGGTTAATTGTCATATTGTCGGCTTAATAAAGTTAAGTTATGGGACTAATCTTTCAAATCGTGACAAAAACATCAAATTGGCACACATTAGCTATAAAAACGGTTCTTTGTGTTGACCACAAAAAAATAATATGTAGGACAAATCATCAGTTTACAAGATGGCCGCCATTTGGTCAAGATCAACCATCAATCGGAAGGGCTAATTTTCTATAGAATAGAAGCAGATTCATTGTTTTGGTGTAACATACCATATGGGTTTTGTGACTATGCCCGACCTGTGGTGTGGAGTGATATGGCTGGCCGCGAAATACTTTAGGCATTGTTTTGAGAGTAAAATTCAAGATGGCTGCCATTTCTACAAGATAAAACTAAAAAATAATAGATAAGACTAATCGAACTTTAATGACACTATTATCAATAAAACCTCTCAGATTCAAATTTATTTTTGTAGTATTCAATGACAGTTTAAGCAACCGCAATAATTGCGATGATATTATATGAGTCAGGTAAATAAGATATAAGACACAATAAACAAGATCCGGAGCCTATCTTAAGATTGATCCTATCCTTATGTCATGTATATTACAAACAACAATTGACTAGCTTGGGACAATTTGTCAGCAGTATAATAGTCAACGATTAGTTAATTCATGCATATAATAATTATCAAGCCACATGATAATGAAAAGCTGTTGCAAAAGTTGAAATGATTGAACGCATTATTATTATTACATTGCATTGCATTTATATAACTGAGAGATTCACAGGCGCTCTCCCATCGCTATACTCAGTCTTACAGGAATCCAGCAAAAGTCTGTGTGTACAAATGTGTTTATTAAATCTCTATTAAACTGTGTAAAATCTGTTATCACATTTAGTGATCCATGTAGCTTATTCCAAGGTCGAGGGGCTATTTTTCTAAAGTACGATCGCCGATAGATTTTGTGTATGATCGTGGAACCTCCAGTACTACACCCAGGTTTGAGGTACGTAAGGGTCGCACAGGATGATACTGCCGCAAAACCTCACGGATGTATACGGTAGCTGGACACTAATTTGAAAAAAAATATATCACTCTCACGTGTGCAATATTTGATCAACAATAATTAAATAGCTATGATTTTGATACTATTCGAATTCATTTCATTTAATTTCTTTAATACGTGTCAATCAGGGAAAATATTTTGCTGCGAAAATTAAAGAAGGATGCGTATAAGTGTGTCAAATCATGATTACCGGTAGGTAGAAAGGGTCACATGACCTCATGTTCAAATATTTAGGATATGGAAACGTTCATTTGAGTGCGATATGGGAAAATACAACACTTGTTCAATGAATAAGGTGTGAGCCTTCAGGCGAACACCTTATTCATTGAACATGTGCTGTATTTTCACATATCGCACGAAAATAAACAACGTTTGTATTTTCTCACACGATGAAGTCACGTATGACATAATTGCAATACAATGCAGTCCAAACTACAGCTAGAGTGCGATATGGGCTGATAACGATATACGTATCAAAGTGAAAGCCACTTCACAGAATGTGGGAAACTTTGGTAACCGTTTCTGATCGCTCTATATTGTCATGCCAAGATATGTAATTTATAACATGCCGAACCCAATGCAAATTAATAGTTTAAACCCAGGATTGATTGACTTAAAGGTAGTGGTATACCATAAGATTCAAGATATTAATTGCAACTCGTGTTCTGTTTGATAATCACCAGATTCAAGAGTGTCCTGAGGGTCAGAATAAGCGGCGAGATTCACCACGCTGTTATCTTATCGCTGCAATGAAACAATGGATGTAGGATGAAGAAAATAGTCCACGAAGTGACAGTTGTATTGATAATGAGAGGGAAGAGAGAGTGATGTCGAAAAAATAAAGCAACGAACAAACAAGGATGAGAGAAATAGACAAGAAACTGTAAACAACACATCAGAGAGTAGTCCTATAACAGCGGATAATAAGCAAAAACAACATATCAGACATGGTGGTGGTAGTACGGAGAAGGGTGCGACATATCATGTACTAACTATAGTGCGCACCAAATCTACGAAAGATAACAGTGATGTGCAGAGTCAAAACCAGGAAAATCAAACACCAATGAAGAGACCAATGGTCTTTACGCCGCCCAGCACAGAGAACGATTGTAGGTGGTGTAAGCATGAAAAGTCAAAGACGAAATCACGTGATGGAACTAAGAAATAGCTGTATAAATTAAAATTCATAAACAATTATGTATGCGTATTAAAGAAAACAGTAAATGTTAGAGGTTTCAGAAATAAACGAAAACGGTTAAAGATTGTTAAAGGCCTATGCTAGAACAACTTGTGATGAACTTGAGTTTGATATTCTGCAGATGGCAAGGTTAACATAGTGGCGTTTTTAATGTAAAATATATTCAATGCAAACAAAACATGTGTTTTTTATGACGCCCTAATTTAAACCATTTTACTGCAGAAAGCCATTTCCCGCATGGCCTGGCGTTTTTATAATGGAAGCGTCACACATAGGCCTACTATCCAGTTCAGCTGCTTTGAGAAGTGTTAAACAAGAAGCATTGACCAATTATTTATTCAATGCTGCTGGGCCAGCGTCGTAGATGATTGAATTAAAATTAGTTTTCAGCATTGGCTTGCAATGTAAAATGTGATTCCCAGATTACTTGTCCAGGGAGCAATTTACATTAAATCAGATACATTAAAAAAAAGGATTTTATCCTTTTTGACAGCGTGCTGAATAATAGTCATTGTTACTATTTTTCTATAATTATTTCGTTGACACACGCAGTTGATAAAATATAAAAAAGTAACAAGTTGACATTATTTATTTTTCACTGTTATAACACTATATTGTAATACATAGATCTAAGTTCACATTATTAAGTACAAAACATTAAATGACAAATTCGTTTTCATTGTTAATTCGCTATAATATTTAAAACAATATGCTGCAAAAAATAGCTGTAAAATTATATACAGAAGTCGCAAACACAAAGTAATCGTTGCTCTGCAGGCTTAATGTTTTACAGAGCGAATATCCAATAATATGCAGGTTTGTTTAACATATTATACAGCTATGTATTTTTACATGTATACAAATTTTGTTGTTTACAATTTATAATAAATTACATAATTTAAAATATCACTATTTTCAATGACTAGGTTACAGCAACACCCATGAATACATTGACGGGTGCAATCACATATAGTACCGTGATGTGACCAGCTCATACTGCCATGCAAGCCAAAAGGCAGTAACTGCTTACTTACTGCATTTTGGCTTTGCAGAGCAGCATATCTGCAGCAGGTGAAGCTTTGATCTTTCAATCTATTTCCCAAATTCGACGGAGGAGTTGAGTAAATGTAATATGTTATAAATTGTATGACATTTCAAGGTCTTTGAAAAATCTCAAACAATTCTGAATTTCGTGGTCGTGGACGTTATCAGGTTATACCGCTAGATGACAGTTACCGTAGATCAGACACTCTTTTCAATCGTGCTGATAAAATAATAAAAAATAAAATGAGGGGTTTTGGCCACTTTTGATGAAATAGCAATAATTGTTACACTTAAATTAGCGGGGCTATTTTTATTTCCCGTGCTGTATACTTGATTTTTTAATTGAATTGTAAATGCTGATGCATCCACCTCGACGTGCAGAATTTTTTGTCAAATAATTTCAATGACGACTTGTAATAAAGTGTTATTAAGATGTTATTGGATTAATGCATAAGGCTCAGATACGTTTAAAACGACAAAAACGTTGAAATAACAGTGAACACTGAACATCGACATAATATTAGACCAAATTTAAAGACGCTAGCCCAACATTGTGCCAAAGAATCTTACTGGTAGTAGTAGTGGTAGTAGCAAATTATTGTCTTAGGTCACTTTTCGGCATTAATGGTCATTTAAGTGACATTAAAATGTAATAAAAACAGGGCAGTACATTGATGAGATGAATGATGTACAGATGATGACGTGAGGGTGGGGTGATAAGGCATGGTGGGTTGTTGAGAGTGGTTTCCTTCACTCACCCAATAAGGGGTTCCGGGAATGTCTAAGAGATTTACCCCCAGGCATGCCCAGACGTTTCTTTTAAAACACAGCTCCGCTATCCTCGGATTGGATATCCGAGTAACAATATCTTAGGGTAACTCTATCTATTCATCCCACGTGAGAGACATAATTTCAGGCACTCTAATGCCGACTTTTTCAAGGCTACCACGGCCAATATCAGTGCCTTCACTGTAGTGACAGTGACTCCGATCTTTACATATACGATACAATTACTTACTTGAATGTGCAGACATAAAAACGTATTGATACGTCCGTGTAAATGAAATATTTACACTATATTGCACCTTTTCTCCGATGAATAACATGTTATTTAACTCAATTGATATATTGCATAATACATTACAATAAGGCCATTCTGAGCTTTCATTTGCATAATTATACTTGGGTGTTATATTAAATCATGACATTTTAATTCAGCTTGAGATGGGAATTGCCGAGGTGAATAAAAATGAGAGTAAACAACTGGGCACTAGGAGGGTTAAATAATATAGTTGACGGTATAGTTATGTAACAAGTGATAAGACGCTTGTTATTATTCTGATCACTCTGAACTACATGTATGAACTCTGCTCTCTGTGTTATTATATTCTTACACAACCACACAGCTTTCATCTTGGCAAATTGTCAACACAGCTTGAGGTGAGTAACGACGTTTCTTCTACAGTGGATACACTAGAATCAATTGGAAGTTTGGTAATTGTTTTTTCAGTATTTTCTTCACGGCACCGTGTGGCAGCACTGGTAGCTCTTTCTTTCGTATTTTGTCCCGTTCTGTAACATGTTACAATATTAACCCTTTAACCGCCAAATTATTCAATTTGAATTTCCACCCACTTGAAGCTGTGTCTCGCTGACGCGATCCACAACTTCATGTGAGTGAAAATTATTCAGATTTGACAAAATGGAGGTCAACAAATTTCAAATCTTGCTGATTAATGTCACTTTTTATCTTTAACATGTTTAAAAGCTGATATGTAATGTGCTAAAATAAAATGTAAAAAACGAATATGCACGGCACCGGTGGTTAAAGGGTTAAGATACAATTAGCAAAACATAAAATTTTCAAATAACTTGAAGAAACTTGTATCAACTATAATTATAACGTTTGTAAGCTGCACAATCTTTTCTTGGTGACAGGGACTATACTATGGTATTGGTATATATAAATTACAATGTATAAGTTCCAGCAGTCTTTTATTTACATTATTTATTCACTTTGAGACGAATACACCGAAGAAGCACAGTTATGTAAATATTTTATTTAAAAAAAATCTTAATATAATTATGTCAAACCCCGTTGAAATTATTCAAGACAGTGACATAAATATCCATGAATTACTTACTTAGGACAGGCGGAACAATAATCAACAGTGATATTTTAAAATGCATATATTGGGGGGGGGGGGGCAGAGTCGTCTAAGGATATATAACGTATACAATGCGACAAATGTTAAAATTCAACGTTATAGTGGTATACATACATGTTCTTAAATATGCAGTGTACATATATTGCATACAGTTTTTTGTTTCATGTGTCGAAGTCCACCTGATACCTGTCATTCTTGGCGCATGCTGACCATGTGGAACATTCAACTAATAAACATTCCTCAATCGGTATACTACGGCAAACAGACTTCGCTACTTGGGCCCACAAATTTAGAATGTAAATATTTTGGGCAATAAAAAAAAAAATATGATTATACCATATCATTTACACTTGATTAAAATAACCGTAATTAATGATGCACTTACTTCTTCCTGTGACAGATAAAAATTCCTAACATGACCAGAACAATAACAATGACCAGCGCAAGGAGGAAACATTGAGTAAACTTCAACCATTTGAGCTCTCGCGTAATATCTTTTCGATTAAGTTTTACATCGTCTGAAACAAAACAACAGGTTTTGCAAATCGGTGATATCTATTCTCGAGAATGTATATTTTTAAACTTGTCTATATTTGTGTTTTCAATTCCATTAGCCATTAATATTCGACTCGTGAGGCTTTTAGTAATAATACAGTATATATGTGCTTCTAATAGTGGGAATGATTTATCCTAAGCAAAGACATACAGCATGTTCTAACAACGGGCATGATATTTTTCTGTCTGTCGTTTTTACCAACAATTTTGATTATTAATTTAACTTATTATTTATTGCCTATATCTTTTAAAAACGTTTCAAAAGACAATACAGCATTTGATTGTAAACTTAATAGTGAAGAAACCATCTCAAATGCTATCGATGAATAGTAAATTAAATTATTGGATCATAGATACCACTATAACTGCTACCTAAATAATAAAAGGAACTTTAGTAAATAAATATATATATTTAAAGGGAGTGGACAATATAGGACTATTGTAATTATTATTTTGATGATGTACTATTCGTGTACTATGTATACTTACCTGGTGTATTAGCATGATCAGTGAGTGCTGCATATTTGCTAGGTATAATATCTGACAATGAGGAAGAGAATGTTCCTGGACCAGCGATATTAACAAACACAGCTGGATCTGACGGACTCCAGGAATGTATGACTAAACTAAACTCCACAACTTTATCTTTATCTGAAGCATCCACAGACTTTAATAAGCTATATTTCTCTTTATGCCAATCATAAACTGTATATTTATGTGGAGAAATGATCATTTGGTAATTGTTTATTGTCATTTGCCAGGTCATCAGGTCATATGTTTGGTTCAGTATACATGGTACAACTACTTTTTCCCCAACATCTGATATTAAAACTCTGTCGCCTGGCTGTTCTAAAAATTGACTGGATACTGAAAAGATACAAAATCATGGAAAGAAACACAATAATTATAACAAACATTTTCAATGACAAAAGTCATTTTTATTTCAGTATGGGCATGATTTTGTTCAAAATAAATATTAATTCTGGACATTGAACACGTTAAACTTTTTAAAACTAATTGTATGCTAGAGATTGTACATATCTTCAAATGTCAATACGTAATGATATTGATACCTTGTGTGAAGTATATGAGATAAAGCACAGCTTGGAGCAACCGTCTATAGCACAAAGGTGGCACAAACTGTAGAATTAAAAACAACAGTATGCTATAACGCACAGAAAGTGGGATATCGTGGGAGCCTTTCCTTAGGGGACAGTCCTATTTATTGTATGGCTTAAAAATGTTACTCTTATTTGACAAATTACCACACAGTGCTCAAAATAATATAGCCTATCATGTCTTAGAGTTGCAATACATAGTATATAAGCACGTAACTAGTATTTCTAACGAAGGGTTGTTATTTGACGCATCAGCGCTGCAATCAATGAATTCCTCTAATGCATGGTCTCCATGTTCAAAATAATATTTGAAATTACTATGACGAAACAAATACTATGTTGGGCATACGTTGAGCCAAATATAGGGCCTAAACTTAAAACATAATTTTAAAGGTACAACTTATTTTATTTTATAACGAGTGCTTTGGACAGTATTTTTTTACTAAATCGTTACAAAAAAATATCGACGTGTGCAAAATAGAATGGGTAAGCTTGAAGTTTTGTTTTATCGTGCATCATAATTGTTTTTTAAACTTGAAAATGCATACTATTTTATGTGACACTAGGAATGCTACACAGGGTACATTACATACACAAAAATAGTGTTATTATTACTCATAACATGTGATCGAGACGTCGAATAGTATTAGTGTTCATGAACCCTTACAGCGCGGGGATAGACTTTAGTCGACATAATCTGACGTCTGTAGACGTCAGATTCTGACGACTTAAGTCGATCCCCACACTGTAAGAATTAAAATATTTCTAATGGCCGTAGACCCATCCCATAGGTATTCAAATGAATCGGGAAGAGCTAACTAAGACAGTTATGATGATTTCAAATTGAAAAAATCCCTTTGGTCTCCAAGGTTTTTATAAAATATTTCAGCGCTTTAAGGGTTAGGAAACAGACAATACCACATTTAAAACCATTTTAGCATAGCAATCTCACCTGCCAGTTTTGTCCAAGCGATTTAATTACAATCTTCAAATGTTCACTAATTTAATATATGGTAGCTGCCACCTAACATGGTTGAACGAATGACGCAGTTTTTTTAATATCTTATTCACCAACTACCCATCTAGGCTTTACCAATAATGGGCAGTATATCAAGCTAAGCATGGGTAATTCATCAAGAACGCTCTTCGAGTACAATATAGAATATTTGTGTTTGTAAACACGGTGTGCCAACGCACTAAAGTTGTTGACCCTGTATGGGTTTGACGCGACGCTGACCCAGCTTCAAAACAACACCAAATCAATATATTGTATTTGCCGGACTGTGGTCCTTCGTGATAACCTGATAACAGTCACGTAGATATCCAACAGCTCCTGATTAAAAATACTGATTCATTTAGTTATCTGTATGAAGCTCAAGACAATGTTATCACATGTTTGATTGTGTATATTATGTTGGTTTAAGGTGTTGGATAGTTTGAGGAAATGCAAGCGTTTTCACTTTAACTGATAACATTATTCTATGTGGTGATCTGGCAATCGTATATGATGCTCCGTTATCTAGTCAACAATAGATATCCAGCAAATGATTTTTTCTATAGTTTTTGAGCATTTACGTATGCATGTATAACATATGAAAATAATATCACAAATAGGATTAGAAAAGAAATGACGTATTTCAAATTTGCAAGCGAAAAAAATATATTTTAAGATGTATAAATTCGCTTTTAAATATGGGAACCATTGGCATTTACTTAGATTTCTATCAGATGCATTTGAACAGGGGATTAGTTCCAAATTACAAACAGCGTCTAAAGCTATGCAACACAATGCCAATTTCACACACAGAAACGCCCATTGTCAGATTATAGATTCTGGATTAACATTGAAACTTCATCGGGTAAATGTTTCATGTTACCCGTATTTGTATATGAACTGAATAAGATTTCCAATCATTTCAATATGCCCGCATCGACAGGGTGAACAAGGGGTCAATGCTAGACGCTGGTTAGGAGCAGTCGCGGTTATGGCTAGCAATTCTAGTGCAGCGTTAGACCGTGTTGACTTTGGTCATTTTTATAAAACCATATAGTGCAACATCAGGCATATGAACATGTACATGTATTATAACTAGCCAGGCATGACTACATCTCATGACGTCAAGAATAAACTCCGCCCACTAATTGTCCATTTCGGAAATTCGATCCCAGTGGTTTAAAAAGGGAAGCCGAGCACTCTAGTCTTTAAAAAATATTCTACAAAGGAATGAAAGATTACTTTGTATAGAGTAGTTCTAGGGACTAAACGTGAAAAAATTTGTGAAAGTTGATTGAAACAGTGTGGTATCGCAACCATGCCTTATTCGGACTACAACATTTTTTAATTTAAAAAGCCTATTATTATGCCACGCATAATTTTTCAAAACACTATAAATAGCATATAAACCTTATGAAGTAATCTCACCAAGCAACGTTCTCGCAGCGATTCCATTTTCATCTACAACTATGCATAAATAGTTTATTACAATAGAAGAAGCAAAGAAATGATAAAACACAGTGTTGTGTATGACGGATCGATTCACAGTGAAGGTATATGCTTATCTATAAATTAACATTATCAACCCATGGGTAGCTCGATCATCTTGTTCCTCTAATATACACACTACATGTACCCACGCACACAGCAAACACAGGACGTTAGGTTAATGTTGGGCCAGTATCGCATACGGTGGTCTAACTTTGAGCCAGCATACTATATTAGTTTCAGCGTACCTTGTTCCCTTAGATACTGTGGATTATTCCAATGCTGAGTTTATGCTTAGCCACCATATGTGACGCTGCCCAATATTAACTATATTAATATTTATTGTAATGAGGTAAAGGCCCAGTCACACACATCACGCACGTCCAGCGCACAAAAAATTAAGAACTGTGGACAGTGCATTGTGATTCGCTGGGCGTGCGTCAGAATTCGTTGACGATTTTACGAGAACGCCGGATGAACGTTATTCATTTATTGTGTGCGTCAACCTCTGTGCACACTTTCTGCATGTTCAAAAATGTGAACGTTTTTTCAACGTGTGAATGTAGACGCCAGAAGAACGTCAGACCAGGGCCAGTCTAACGCTAGGCACAAGTAGGCACACGCTCTAAACTCGTTGTGTTTCGTTGACCGAGGGAGGCTTGTCCCAGTCACACATAAACGACGCACAGTCCACGCATAGAAAAATAAAAAATAACTATTTGAGTCCGGATTATGAAAAACGTAGCAAGTTGGTAACGAATGCATAGCGTGTTTTCAACGCAAATGGCGAATGAACATCGCTTTGCTAACGCGTTGAACTCATAAAGTGCGTGTTAAACCCTAGAATGCTAATGTCGACGATTATAGTAAATTTTATCACTTTGTCTTGTACATATGTAGCCATTTTTAAAAGAAAAAATGTGTCCTACATTAATGATAACATTATATGTTTGATTGTTTGATGTTTGATTTAATTTCGACAAATTAAAACAAATTCTGCACTTAAAGCCGTGTATCGTGTGAAACACCACCTGAAATAAAAAATAAAATGTCGTTTTTCAGTGCTCCAAGGGTTGGGCTGCAGAAATAACATAGTCGCAGCGTGTTGCTCGAGCGCTGGGCGACCTGCTGGCGTGTGCCCAGCGTTTTCTTTGAGCGCTCATGCAGCGCAGAGCAGGCGCGTTGCCCGCGACTACCCGGCGCCTTCAACTGGCTGCCATGTGATACAAAGCAAACGTATTTCGCGTTGATATAACGTTGTTCTAGCGCGCCCTACGTGTTTCTGGCGGTCTTCTGGCATGTACATTATATGCTTTCATATGCGTTCAATATTTTAAACACACCCAGCTTCCTTTGGCGATTACACTGCGCACAAAATATGCGTAGCGTTAGTGCAGCGCCCTCCACGAACCAGTAACGAGTACTGACGCACGACCGACGCACGACAGACGCTCTGGCAAAAAATAATCAATTTTCAATGCGTCGTTCGTGCGTCGAACATGTGTGACTGAGCCTTACGGTTAGAAAAAAACTCAAAAATGCCGGCACTGAGCGCACATATAGCGCCCATCTAACACCTGTCCAGCGAACATATAACGTATATGGGGCGTGCTAAATGCTTTCTGACTTATTCGTGCCTCGCGCTGGCGATGCGCGGTGTATTCGTTAACTTTGTCGCCCTGCTAACGCACAACGCGGTGGCAAAACGCTGTATATTTCTCTGATTTATACACCTGATTTATTTATAACACGCTATATATTAGTCTTAAACTCGCTGGCTCTTCTCATATCCTGACAAAATTCATGGACGCACGGCGACGCACTGCTCTATTTTTTGTCACTTAAGACGTGGGCTGTGCGTCATGTATGTGTGACTGGAGTATAAGGTGTTTGCTGGTGTAGTATGGTCATACTGATCATGCTGATGGGCCATCACTGTGATACTTCAAAATAAATCTTTAAAAGAATCTGATCAAAATGAGTTTTTACATGTTTTAAAAGGTTCCAAATTAAAATCACGTCCTGCTACAGTTGTTAATATGTAAAGATAATGGATAAAGATGTGGCCTGTCTTAGATAGGACTGTGGTTCGACATCCTACATTGCGTTTTGAGCTGTTAACTGCGAGACTATATTTAACAATAGGAATACAAATTTAATCAATGCCAGGTATAGTGCTTTTAGTACAGCAGCAGACACCAAAAAAAGAGCCATATTTAGGGAGTTACCTAAACCGGCGGTACAACATTTGTCCACATGTCTAGAAATTGTTCCCAGGGGTCTCTAGATACAGAATCTAGTTGATGACATTGCCGGAAATGGGGGCGGGCTGAAAATTTGACACTTTTGTACACCTACCTGATTTTTAGAGAAAATATTTGCTAAAATATGATTTTCGCGTCATTCTCACTCTATTATAATGTTGGGCCATTTAAATAAAATCTTAATGGATTTAGTTTTTTCTATTGATCAGGTCATATATCTGTGGAGATGAAAGAGTGAAAAATAATATATTTTTGCACTAGCATCCTACCTCTAAGAGCTATTTTGGATATGGTAAATATATCACAAAATGCAATTTTTCAAAATTTTTCAATTTTAATTTTTTTGCATATAGTTTATGACAATAGGCTTGTTTATGCACGAAAGTGTCCATGAGCGGTACCATTTGGTTCAGATACATCCCTTAAGTATTGTTTGGTTCAGTGGCATAATATATTAAGTCAAAATCAGGTGATTAATTCTAGATTTGTCAAGTAATTAATCATTATGGCCGACTTTAAAATGGCCGTCGTTAAATAAATGCATTATTGAACATCGTTTATCTAATAGTCATATCATAAACACGGTTTTGATGTAATATCTTAAAGCGACACAATCAGGCTAAAATCATCAAAAAATCGGTAATTTATTTTTGGCTTCTTAATATGACCATATGATGTAAACATGTCCATAGACTGAAACTGCAAAAGTTTTTTTTATTTTTGTGCTGCGTATTTACCAGTTAAGCGAGATATGGAGACGAAATTTCCGTATGTCCGAAAAAAGAAATCGGGAATTTTGATCTGGTGCTAAAAATATACATCACTTTTGTAGTGGCCTACATCATATTCAAGGTGGCTGTTATCACTTCTTCACTGGCCAAGATCACTTTTGTAGTTGCTGAGATAACTTTTAAAATCGCTGTGATCACTTCTTCAGTGGTCAAGATCACATGTGTAGTGGCTGAGATAACTTTTAAAGTGGCTCTAATCACTTCTTCGTTGGCAAAGATCACTTTTGTAGTGGCTGAGATAACTTTCAGAATGGTTGTAATCACTTCATCAGAGGTCAAGATCAAATTTTGTAGTGGTTTAGATAATTTTTAAAGTGGCTGTGATCACTTATTCAGTGGCCAAGATAATGTTGTAGTGGCTGACATGATTTTCAATGTGGCTGCTAGCACTTCTTCACTGGCCAAGATCACTTTTGTAGTGGCTGAAATAACGTTTAAAGTCGCTGTGATCTCTTCTTCAGTGGTCAAGATCACTTTTGTAGTGGCTGAGATAACTTTTAAAATGGTTGTAATCACTTCTTCGGTGGTCAAGATCACTTTTGTCATGGCTGAGATAACTTTTAGAATGGTTATAAATCACTTCTTCTCCGGTCAAGATCATTTTTGTAGTGGTTTAGATAATTTTTAAAGTGACTTTGATCACTTTAGTGGCCAACATCACTTTTGCATCGGCTGACATAATTTTCAAAGTGTCTGTTATCACTTCTTCACTGGCCTAGATCACCTTTGTAGTGGCTGAGATAACTTTCAAAGTCGCTCTGATCACATCTTCAGTGGTCAAGATCACTTTTGCAGTGGCTGATATAACTTTTAAAATGGTTGTAATCACTTGTTGGGTGGTAAAAATCACTTTTGTCATGGCTGAGATAACTTTTAGAATGGTTGTAATCCCTTCTTCAGTGGTCACGATCACTTTTGTAGTGGTTCAGATAATTTTTAAATTGGCTGTGATCACTTCTTCAGTGGCCAAGATCACCCTCTAATGGCTTAGATAACTTTTTCAGTGGCTGACACCAGTTTGTTAGTGACAAAAATCACCTTTGTAGTGGCTGACATAACTTTTAAAGTGGCTATGATTACTTCTTCAGTGATCGTGATAACTTGTGTAGTGGCTGTGATAACTTTTAAAGTGGATGTGATCACTTATTTAGTCGTCAAGATCAGTTTTGTAGTGGCTTAGATCATTTTCAAAGTGAGTGTGATCGCTTCCTCAGTGACCAAGATTACTTTTATAGTGGCTGAGATAACTTTTAAAGTGGCTGTAATTACTTCTTGGGTGGTCAAGATCACGTTTGTAGTGGTTTAGATAATTTTAAAAGTGGCTGTGATCACTTCTTCATTAACCAAGGTAACTTTGTGATGGCTTAGATAACTTTTTCAGTGGCTGACACCAGTTTGTTCGCAGCCAAGATCACCTTTGCAGTGGCTGAGATAACTTTTAAAGTGGCTGTGATCACTTATTTAGTCGTCAAGATAATTTTTGTAGTGGCTTAGATGATTTTTAAAGTGAGTGTGATCGCTTCCTCAATGACCAGCATCACTTTTGTAGTGGCTGAGATAATTTTTAAAGTGGCTGTGATTATTTCTACAGTGGCCAAGATCACTTTGTAGTTTCTTAGATAGCTTTGTCACTGACTGACACCAATTTGTTAGTAGCCAGCATCACCCTTGTAGTGGCTGAAATAACTTTCAAGGTGGCTGTGTACTAGTACGTGTTTAACAATTACAATAATTAAAGGGAACTGAATGTTTAGTTTTTTTAGGAGACAAGGATTTAGGTCACCGGGGTCAAAGCTGAACAAACGCATATTTTCTTGTCATTTTCACTGCTGCCATCTTAGACTCTATCTTAAAGTACATAACATTACTTTTAGAGGATTCACTGGAAATTAAAATGCAAAATTGTATACCAAGACCGCGTTTGTGAGATGAATATTATATTATGCACAACATGTTCAATAAAGCATTTTAAGAGTATGCATTGATTTCATGGCGGCCATATTGTAATCGGCCATAAGTATTAATTACTTAACAAATCAAGCATTAATAACCTGATATTGACTCATAGGACGTCTCGGAAATAAATAATACCGCTCATGGAGGTATTCATACAGATATAGAATATAGCGTGTGCTCATAAATTATTTGTGAAATGGTGCGACATTTTGACAATGTTGCGGTGGCCATTTTGAATTTCCTAGTACATTTCTACTTTTTAGATTTAAATTTCTTCCCATGTTAATATACTTTTAATGGACATGGTGAGGATTAAAAAGTAAGATTAGTTATTTAAATCGTGTCTGTAAGATAACTGTGTAGCAGCATGTTCAATAATGCATTTTACGAGAATTACCGCTAATTGATTTCACAGGTACTATTTTGAAATAGGCCATAATTATTAATTATTCCACACATCAAGCATAAATCACCTGATTTTTGTTCATTGGTACGTGTCTCTCAATGAAATGATACCGCTCATGGAGGTTAGCGTACATCATTACAGCCTGTGCTCATAAACTATTATTTTTTAAAAAAGGTGAAATTTTGAGCATTCTCTTCACAATTTTCTGGCGGCCATCTTGGATGCGTTGGTAAATATTATATTACAGCATTTGTAAAAACTTATTCAAGCATTAAAATGTAAGATTAGATACCAAAACTGTGATTGTGATGTGAAATTTAAGAAAACCTTGTTTGATAAATACATTTCAGGAGAAATCATGGTTTTACGGCGGCCATTTTGAAATGGACCATAATGTTCAATTACTCAAAAAATCAAGCATTAGTAACCTAATTCTGACTTAAGGAATGTATCTGAACAAAATGGTAACACTCATGGAGACTTTCGTGCAGAAACGAACCTCTTGTCATAAACTATATGCAAAAAAATGGAAAAAATTAAAAAAATTGAAAAATTGCATTTTGCGACATATCTACAATATCCAAAATAGCTCTTCGAGGTGGGATGCTACTGCAAAATTATATATTTTTTTACTATTTTATTTCCACAGATATATGACCACATGGATAGAAAAAACTAAATACAACAATATTTGTTTCAACTGGCCCAACATTGTGATGGAGTAAGAATGACGCGAAAATCATATTTAAGCGAAAATTTTCTCTAAAAATTGGGTAGGTGTACAAAAGTGTCAAATTCTCAGCCCGCCCCCATTTCCGGCAATGTCATCAACCATATTCTGTATCTAGAGACCCATGGGAACAATTCTAGCCATGTGGACAAATGTTGTACCGCCGGTTTAGGTACCTCGAAAATTTGGTCCCTCTGCTGCTGTACTATTTAGTTTAATACACGTCGCTTGATTTGAATAAATCGTATGCCAGACTGGATTCTGTTTTTTGGCTTTTCTATTGAACGTCTCATAATTTCTGTTTCTCCCATTTAAGTTGTATGTGTATTCTTATTTTAACTCCTAGCCGTGGAGCTGCACGATGCCAGACTACAACTACTGGACGGGCGGGGGCCCTAGGGTAGTGGTTAGCACCGCTGCCTTTCACGCCAGAGTCCGGGGTTCGGTTCCCAGTCTCGGCGGTTTGAAAGAAACAAAATTGTTTCTTCCCCATCCACGTGTGAAAGTTAGTATTGTGGGGAGCCTCCGTGACCGAGAGGTAGCGTGCTCGGCCTCAGACCGCCAGGGCTCGAATTTCGAATCCTGTGTCTGGAGGACAGTGTCATCTCAATCATCTCACCATCCTCAGGAGGTTCTCCTGGCCCAGTTTAGCCTATATGTGCACAAAGGTGGCCTAAAGCCCGATTCATTTCATTTTTTACAACTACTGGACGTACACCAGTCTCCACAGATTACGTATGAGCTGTTACTCAGTCTGCCATATCTGGACGCCGTGGTGAGAGAGGTACTCAGACTAGCGCAGGATATCACAATCACAACCTCATGATATATCTCAAGCTACCTTACCTAAAAGATTTATAAGTATTTTGTTTGAAAAAATGTGTAAAAATAATTTTTTTAAAGCAAACAAAATTTGACACTCACAACATTTATTTTTAAAAAGCGTACGGCAAAGGTTTACCTGCTTACGCTATTGTAGATATCCCGCATTTAGCTATCCGTCAATGACTTTTATAATTAATAAACCTTCAAATTAAAATATGTTTTTTTACAGCCCGTCAGCGACTGCAAATATCCGCTGAAATTAATGGATTTATCCTTGGCCACAGACAGACCTATGGTAAAAGTTTCATGCAAAACCGTACGATCGAGATCGTAAACCGGATCATCCCCAATCGATTATTCATTGGCCCGAGATAAATTTCATGCCGATCCGTTTGTTACGTTTTAACCCTTTAACCGCCGGTACCGCATATATTCGGGTTTTCATTTTTTCTTAGCACATTAAGTACCACATTTTAAATATGTTAAAGATAAAATGTGACATCAGCCAGCAAGATTTGAAAATAATTGACCTCCATTTTGTCAAATCTGAATAATTTTCACTCACTTGAAGTTGTGGATCGCGTCAGCGAGACACAACTTCAAGTGGGTGAAAATTCAAATTGAGTAATTTGGCGGTTAAAGGGTTAAGTAATCCGACGGCAGATAAACAAATCAACAAACAAACCAACACGACCAAAAACATGGCCTTCGATCCTGTTGGGGGTAATAAATGTGGTCCATTGCCACAAAACACCTTGAGATGTGACTTGCTAATATAAAAACCAAACCAGGATGACACCCAGCAAACACAAGACATTGAGCAAATGCTGGTTTAATGTTGGCCTATGACGCTGGACAAGCAGTACACAAACAACAAAACGACTAAATGTCTGTTTTTTGCCTGGCAGTCGGATAGTGTAAAAGTAATCACCAGGTGTCGCTACACTACAACTATCTCACTTGGTGATAACGATATATTTTTTTTTTTTTGAAATGAAGATGAAAACATTTTAATCAAACAAACACTGGTTAAACTTTGTCTGGATACGAATCATAGTTCTCACGCTTCAAATTATACGGAGCGAACTACAGTATAGTATCTGCAAATAGTATTGTCCTTGGAAGCCAATGAGTGTCCCTATGTGCAAGACGTCCATATTAACCCTTTCAGCGCGGAGACTGACTTCACACGTAAGAATCTGACGTCTGACGTCAGATTTTGACGTCTGCAGTCGATACCCGAACTGAAAGAGTAAACTATTTATAATGACCTTAGACCCATAACATAGATTTTCAAATGAATCAGAAAGAGCTAATGAAGACATTAATGATGATTTCAAATTAAAAATAACCCTTTGGTCTCCATGGTTTATATTTAAATTAGTTCAGCGCTCTAAGTGACCTGTATGCAAGCAAAACACATAGCTTTCAGTTTATTAGCACTCGCTCATACAAAAAGTGAGGACATTTATTATGTATAAGACGGTATTATATACATGATTGCAAGTACCAATAATTAATAGAATTTCGTCAGGCATAAAAATAATTATGTTAAGCATGTTAAGTACGACAACTTACAGTAGTGAGGGGTGTCCATCGGCTTGGCATGTACTTCATAATTTCTTATCGTTACAACAGTAACTGCTTACTTTAAAAATAATCAGTTACTGTTGTCTTCCTTTGCATACAGAGCGCGTAATCACACACTATTACATGTATCTAATCTCCCACGTTATCTTCATACACCATACGAAGTTCCATTGACACTTTGCCTGCTGTTCTGAGCATAAGTTGTCAAACATCATATTTAGATAGAAAGTGGTTAAATTTTACTCACTTTGGAACTTGGGGTGAAACGATTGCGACGTTTCGATCTGCCTTCATCAGATCTTGATCACGCAATGATCAGGGTGGGTGATTCGGCTCAGGTGGTGGTGGTTGTATTCCGCGACAACCACAACCTGAACCGAATCACCCACCCTGATCATTGCGTGATCAAGATCTGCTGAAGGCAGATCGCAACGTCGCAATCGTTTCACCCTCAGTTCCAAAGTGATTAAAATTTAACCACTTTCTATATGAATCTTGGAACCATGAATAACATATTCTCTACATATTTAGATCATTTCCGCTTTAGTGTGAGGAAAATCGGTATTCAAATATTTTCCTGTTTGCTTTTTTCAACATATTTGTTGTGGGGATGGTTGATCCGTAAAAGATTCTGTTGGCGGTATCGGTCATGGTAATCGTTTAAATTGACCAACAGTTGAAATTACATGGATTTGCTAATGATAATTATTCTGTGAATATAATGGATATTGCTGTTGATAAATACGTTTTGTTGTATAATTGTGCATGATCTTTTCACTATATACAATAACGGCTTGACTTGTTTCTTGGACAGTTATTTGTATTGGTGATAGCACAGTCCCGACCTCTCAAACTATCCACGACATAGCGGTGAGATGGGTGACCAGGGATAATGATTTTTTGTCCTTATTCATGGCCCTATGAAGCCGTCAGCGGACATCCTTAAATCCTCGGGCACATCCTCTGTCACTCCTAACTCTCCTGGAACTCCTTCTGGCAATACTTCTGGGAGTGTGTGGTTCAGAGAAGATGGGGACAAGCAGGGAAAATCCTGAGGGCCAAATCTGTTGAATTATGAACAATAAGCATTAGTGAGAAAACAAACATGTAGAAACAGTAATTCTAAAAAATAATAATGTATCAGTGTTATTATCTTCATTATTAATATTGTGTTTATTAAATTAATGATTTATACACTTGACAATTCAAAAATGATGAATTATTTGAGATCTACACATTTAGACATTTCAGTCAATATTTTGGTTGTGAAAAACCATGATTGTGAAGAACCTTTTGGTTTTGAAAACTCATTTCGTCCATGTGGAAAAAGCAGTAGGCCTATATAATAGCAAACCAGATATACTGAACCATTGTTTGTTTAATGTCTGTCAACCGTCTACGACGCTGACCCCGCATCAGGCTAATAATGCTTGCTGGGGAAGAGAAAATAAAAAATCTGGTATGCAACGCTTTGCTTGCGATAGTTAACTTTACCCAATTGAAACTTCGACCCAGTTGAAATTGTGCCTTACTGACGCTATGCACAACTGCAGGTGTATGCAAATTATCAAGATATGAAGTTGTGAATCGGGGATTCAAAGTTATGTTTGGCGGACATACTAATTTGAACTTTCAATAAACATGATACATTCCTCTTCATTATAATCAGTTAATAGGCATATATCTACCTGCGGCTACTGTGAACTAGTAAATGATTTTCAAGGTCGCATGCGCGCCGGAACACTGCGCAACATACGTCACAGTTGAACACCCGGATGCTGGAGTGGGATTCCATGTGTGCCTTTAGTTCGTGCTTGTCCTGGAAGGGGGCAGCACAAAGGTGGCATCGCAGATAATTATCCTGTAAAATTAGCAATTTAATATTAAGGGAACTGAACCTGTAAAGCTTGATGCTAACAATAATGCACTGAACAATATTTTTCAAGTCTTTTATCACCTTAGAAACATGCATATATATGCGTCATGTCTAATACATACATGTTTATTTGGCTAGTACAAAAACAATTTTCGTAGATGATTAATGTCTGTAATCGGAAAGACTGACAATAAATATAAAGAAATTTTTACAAATATTAGTAATTTTCACCAATTCATAGTTGTGTGTCGCGATTACGTGGCATTAAGTGGTATCGCTAACAACCACCAACCAATGCTAATACAAATATTTGTGTTGTTTCTTCTGTAACTAATGATATTGTTACTTATAATACTGGAGTAAATTCTTCTGGATTTTGGTCTGCTGTTGCATCTGCAACTGTTTGTGTTAACGACGTTTTACTGCCACTAATGTTGCCACTGCTACAACTACAATTATTATTGCGACTGTCACAGCTATTGCTCATGTTACTGTCAATAATTTTGCTACATACTGTGGCAATGCTATTGCTACTTCCACTGACACCACTAGCATTAATTATTTCTCTTATTATTTTAGTAATACTTCTAGTATTAACCCTTACAGCGCGGGAATCGACTTTAGACCTCAGAATTTGAGGTCGATATAATTATAGACAGCAGATTGCGACGTCTGAAGTCGATCCCCGTACTAGAAGAATAAAAACAATTATAATTGTCGTAGACGCATAACATACATGTAGGTATTCAAGTGAAACAGAAGACATTCATAATGATTTTAAATTGAAAAAAAACTTTGGTCTCCATGGTTTGTATAAAGATATTTCAGCCTTGTAATGGTCAGTATTATTATTGGGGCCTACACTGCGACTCACCTGCTGTTTGTAGTGTGTTGTTCTGTGTACAGCTAGTGTTCGGGCCTGACAGAAACCTTTACCGCAATCGTCGCAGCGAAATGGTTTTTCCTTCGAGTGTATATACCTACGAATAGAAACAAGGTAATAGAAAGTTTAGGATGGTATGTTTTATTATTAGAATCAGTGTGTTTCTAGAATGACAGTGTTTTTTAGCAAGCGTAATACATATCACCTTGAAGTTGGGCCACCGTTTTCGAAATTTCACTGATTCAATCTTTCCCAGATAATTACATGTATATTACACTGACAATAACCTTTATCCGTGTGTGTGGTGTGTGTGGTGTTGGTGTATGTGTGAGTGTGGGTGTAGTGTGTGTCTGGCAAACATGAGACATTACACACTTGGCCCACCATTACAACTATATTGGCTCAACGCCTCTTCCTACTTGGTAGTGTAGTTATCGGTGGTCTGCTTTAGATAATCCTGTGGTCTGAATAATTTGCTTCGTATATCACATGGATGCTTGAGATGTCACCAGAATCTCTTCCAATGATCTCACAAGGATAAGGACATCAGAATGTGTGTGGTATGTGATGTGTAGTGGTGCGTGTTGTGTGTGGTGTCCCAGTAAGCACGAGACATCGACCCAATGTTGGACCAATGTTGGGCCAGCGTCGTACGCTGGCCCAACATTGGGCCAACATCGGGTCGATGTCTCGTGTTTGCTGGGATGTAACATATACGTATATTTACCTGTGATCTCTCAGATGATCCTGTCGCCTGAATCTCTTCCCACAGATGTCACAGGGATAAGGACGCTCGTCCGTGTGTGTTCTCTCGTGGATCAGCAGATTGTACGATTTTGTGAAGTGTCGTCCACAATAGCGACAAATAAACTGTTTTTTCGGTCTGAAAAAAACAATTAATCGTCAACTGTACAGCAAAAAATCAAGCGGTTACTTCTTCCAGAGGCAGAGTTGGCAGGTCGTTAAAACCTTGAGCGTCATTCACGATTAAAATCGTTTTCAACATTACTCTTTGTATCTGTATATTCGATATTTGGGAACAATTGTGGTCAAGCAGCAACAATTACTAATCTTTGACATCAACATTAGTCGAAGCACCACTTTAATCGGTTGAAAATCAATCATATCTCTGAAAAAATTGACTTAATAAAGCTGTCACTCAAAGCGGTAAATCAATCCAATGACATCATATCATAAAGATAGCAAAGGTTGCCAACGGTTGCAAAACGATGAATTATATTCGCCGTGCAATTACTGTTTTGCCAGCTGTCAATGCTAGTAAACGCCTGGTTTCTTTTAAAATAAAATGACCAGAAAGGTCAACACTTTAACTCAATTATTACAATAAAAGTGGGATTATATCATATATATCGTGCTTCCCTACTGCCGGCCTTCTAGAATAAACCTAATTGTCAAGGAAGATTTTATTGTATTTGAAATTATGTGAGGTAGAAAAGTGCAGTTTTTAATGATAATGTACTCATCTGGGGAGACGTCGTCCTTTGTTGACACTCCCGACTTCATGTGCTTCTACAGAACAACTACTATAGCCCCGTGATGGCAGAACATACTGCTGGACAAATTGGTGGCGCCATCTACAAAAGAAACATTGTAAGATGAAAGAGAAACTCAGATGCACAATTATTGCAACATGTGCGTATATAACAAGCACACATAATTAATAATACAGTATGTTACCAGTTACCTAAGCCTGATAGAAAATAATTATGTCTGTGTACACACTGAAAACTTAGTGGTGATAAAAATCATTTTAGTGCAAATAAATAATCTTAGGCAAATGTCATGTGTTTCCGCAAACATTTTCAATTTTGTCAATTTTGAAAATGTAATATAATGAAGCTATATAACCTACTGATCTTAACTAAAAATACAGAAAGTCCAAAAACAATTTTAAAGCACCGAAAAAGAGTGAAATAGTTATATTTTCAGGTCGTATATTGCCATGTAAGCAAAACAAGTCAGCAATATACAACACTTCACACCACATATTCACACGTCGCCGCTAATTGGTGTCTTATAGTCAAGACATGAGGGGATACACCTGCAACACTGATTGTCTGCCCAACGCTGGGCCGACGGCATCAACATGTGGCCCAATGCTGTTGGAACAATGCTGTTGTTTAGACCAATGCTGTTGTTTAGACTGACCTGAACGCTGGGTGATAATCCCGAGTCTGAGGAATACAGATGGATAGAGGTGCAGATGACGGGATGCTGACGCCAGCATGCAATTGTGATGTCACATCTGCCTTCTCTCGCTCCTGCTCGATTGACTCGGCCAGATGTGCGAAATCAAAACGCGATTTTGCCAACTCTGCAAAAGCATTTTTGCATAACAAATAGCTGTAATTGTAATAATTCGTTTAATTTCTCATTTATTGCATCTATCCAATATAAATAAAAAGCGAATTCGCGCTCTCTTATACTTGATTTAACACGTGTGGTATCATAAAAATGTATTTGACATGAATGACAATAGAAAATACATTTCGTTAATATGGCTTTGAGAATTGCGTCAGCGATTAAAGCTTCAAAAATGATGTAAAACAGTTAGCCGCGCAAAACTTGTAACTGAGGAGATGTAGGACACAATTGTACCCGCATATTGAATAAATACACTATTATCCAACTAGTATACCCTTAACACACCTCTTGTGTTTCCCTTCTTATCTTCTTCTTTGACCTTCACCGTGCCGCTCAAGGTCAAGTCAATGGGCGCCGCCTGTGACGTCACAGATGATGAATTCGACGTGACTGTAGCAGCATCAGAATCCGAGGGGATGAAATTCCGCACTCTTGGTAAGCTTTCACCAAAGGAGTCTGAAGGCAGACATCGGGTAGCTAAAGGGTGTGTGTAACCCCCCTGGAGAACAGAGTTGATCGGGTGGAGCCTGTTCAGTAAGGGGTGTCCCATCTTGGCCATATTCCAGGCTGCTATGTTTTGTTGCAGGCAGGCTAGATGATGTGGTGTAAGCATTGATGGTGGCATCATCTCGGTTGAAGAACCGCCTAAAATAAAAAAGGTGGGATTTGAGAAACTGTAAGAGCACACACCTCTCATTTGAACTCATTAATCTTTACAATGATGAAATATTTTTGTGTGAATCATGGAGACCAAAATGTTTGCTACAATTTGAAGTCAATGTTTTACTTAGCCCTTTCCGCTTTATTTGAATAACTATGTTATTGGGGTATATGGCCTTTATAAATGTGTAATTATTCTTTCAGTGCAGGGATAGACTTTAGACGTCAGAATCTGACGTCTGTGGACGTCAGATTCTGTCGTAAATGAAATGAATCGGGCTTTAGGCCACCTTTGTGCACATATAGGCTAAACTGGGCCAGGAGAACCTCCTGAGGATGGTGAGATGATTGAGATGACACTGTCCTCCAGACACAGGATTCGAAATTCGAGCCCTGGCGGTCTGAGGCCGAGCACGCTACCTCTCGGTCACGGAGGCTCCCCACAATACTAACTTTCACACGTGGATGGGGAAGAAACAATTTTGTTGTTTCTTTCAAACCGCCGAGACCGGGAACCGAACCCCGGACTCTGGCGTGAAAGGCAGCGGTGCTAACCACTACCCTAGGGCCCCCGCCCCAGATTCTGTCGTCTAAAGTCGGTCAGCGCGCTGAAAGGGGTAAAACAAGTTTCTCGTTCAAAATGCAAAGTACTTGCTCAACTTTTAATCGATTTGCATGCGGTTTTCACAAGAGAAATAAATACATTGTCGCTCAAATGTAGCTTGAGATGTGGAAACATCGTCGTTTTACTACTAGATTGTCCACACGCGAGAACAATATATCTTATTATGTATATTTTAATCAAGCTTGTTGGAGACAGGGATTAAAAAAAACACTTTTTGTTCATCAAGACTAATTGTTTTTATATAACTTATTGTATTTAATTATTGGTCAAAATTATAGTAAAATAAATCCAGATTAGAATAACTTATGTGCCAGCTGAAACGTAGCAGATATGTTTTTGAACCACTACTTTGATTAAGAAGTAGCGTTACAACCAATATTTAGAAAATATGTTTGAATACTTTCATTTATTACAATGAGCACATCCTGAGTCTTTATCGACATAATTCACCTCTTTATTTGATAAAATATTTGTCGTTCACTTTGAGGTGAGAATTGCGGCAGCACTTCACACCTTGAAGTGGATGAAAATAAAGATAACTATATAAGTGTTCACAATGTTGGGCAGGTTGTGTTTGTTAATTACACATTAACCCTTTAAGAACCGGCCACGATTATATTTGTTTCTTCACTTTTTTAGCACATTAAATACCAACTTTTAAACATGTTATGCATAATGCGTGACGATAATCTGGGGGATTTCAAAATCGTTGACCTCCATTTTGTCAAATCTGACAAATCTGAATAATTTTCACTCACTTGAAGTTGTGGATCGCGTCAGCGATCCACAACTTCAAGTGGGTGAAAATTCCAATTGAATAATTTGGCCGCTAAAGGGTGAATCATACCTCTGGGCTGCCCATCTTGGAGTTGGTTGAACTTCAGCATCTCCCTCGGAAAGTGAAAACCCGAACAAACGATACCTCTTCAGCACCAACACCCTGTGAGGTTGATAAGCATCTGTTGATGACCGCTTCACACCTTGGAGCTCTGTCACCTGTCACCTTTGACGTCTCTGATCCTCAATAAGGCTGAGTGAGGCGCAGGGTGATTAAAGGCATCAGGATGAACAAACACGAGAGATAGGAGGTGATGGAAGCTCCACCTTCCACCGTCTGACCGCCTCCTAGGCCAGCAAACATGGTGGTTGATCCAATGCTCGGTTGATGTTGGCCCAGCGTCTGCGACGCTGGGCCAACAAGAACCCGGCATCGGGTGAGCATCTCCACCTCCCCTGGGTAGTCCACTCTCACACGATCGCCAATCTTATGTGTCTACTCGGCCTTGCCTGTTTACAAAGCGATACAACAGCCCATTCTTTTATCTGCTGGTTAAATGTTTGTACTATTATTAGGTGCTGATTTATCTCTCATATTTACTCGTATACCTGTGCCGAGCGTTGTTTAATCAGACAGGGCCCTCCGGCGGGGGACTCTGTGTATCTAACTGTTCGACTCTTCCTCTTCAATCTTAACACCCCCACCTCACTTACCGGTGAACACCAGGCTCTGATCCAATGTTGTTTAAATGGTGAGCCAGCGTAGCAGATTATTGGCCAGCAATAAAGCAACATTGCGTTTACGTCTTCTGTTTGCAGGAATTACCAGTGTGCCGCTGTGCTGGCAACAATTCTCAAAACTACTTCGCCTTTTTATTTTTTCCGTGTTTGCCCACGTCTATCGTTATTTAATGGCTATTTCCAATAAACTATAATGAAATGAAAAAGAAATGAATCGGGCTTTAGGCCACCTTTGTGCACATATAGGCTAAACTGGGCCAATAAACTATAATACTCCCCTCACCATGTGTCCCAGTTTCTCAGCAACAACAAGACGTTGATCCGATTTCGTTTGACCAGCGTGAGTAGCGGTGAATCAAGTTTAACCCTTTAACCACCGGTGCCGCATATTTTCGGGTTTTCATTTTTTATTTGCACATTAAATACCACCTTACATGTTAAAGATAAAATGTGAAATCAATCAGCAATATTTGAAAACAGTTGACCTCCATTTTTTCAAATCTGAATAATTTTCACTCACTTGAAGTTTTGGATCGCGTCAGCGAGACACAACTTTAAGTGGGTGAAAATTCAGATTAAATAATTTGGCGGTTAAAGGGTTAAACAACTATTGGTTCACCGTTTTCGCTGGTTTTCCGCTATGTTGGTGATAATTCTCAAACATATTTCGCTTATCTTTTTTTCCGTGCGATCATTACTAAATCGATAGGCCTATTTTTGTTTCAGTTGTTTCAAATTACAGAAGCTTAAAAATATCATGCCAATGCTGTTTAACTGTAGGTTATTTTAAACAGTTCTGTTGCATATTTTATTTAAAGGGACTGGCCCACGCTAAAATCATCAAAAAATCGGTGATTTTATTTCGGGTTCTTAATATGACCATATGATGTAAACATGTACTGTACATAGACTAGAACTGCAAATTTTTATAATTTTTGTGCTGCGCATTCACCAGTTAGGCTAGATATAGAGACGAAATTCCTGATTTCTAATTATTGACAACCATGTAAAAAATAGGTAATGCGGGAATTTCGTCTTTATATCTAGTCTAACTGATGAATGCGCAGCACAAAAATTATAAAAATTTGCAGTTCTAGTCTATGTACATGTTTACATCATATGGTCATATTAAGAACCCGAGATAAAATCACCGATTTTTTGATGATTTTAGCCTGGGCCAGTCCCTTTAACCTGTGCTTGTTTTAGTATATAATGTTTGATTTTACCATGTTTCAGTTAGCTTAGCATGCATATTTTACCGAACTAATCCTGTTGTATATAGTCTTGTGCATATGTTCATTTTAATGACGCATAAGTTTGCATAGACTTACTGTCGTCAATAAATATTTATCTATCTATCTATCATCATCAGCGATGCCGGTCCGCATTAACCCGTTTCATTAACACATTAAATACCGCTTTTGAACATGTTCAGGATTACGTAAGGATTAAACGTAGCACCAACTAGTAAGATGTCTAAATTGCTGAACTCCGTTGGTCAAACCTGGATAATTTTTACTCACTTGAAGTTGTGGATCGCGTCAATATTTGGTCATTTCAATATCTTTACTTTTCCTTTTGCATATTATATTTCGAGTCTGAAAATCATCACCATCTACCATTCTTTATATTTTAAACCTTGTCACTATTTTTTGTAGGAGCTAAATGCACGCACGTGATCTTTATTTACTAGATATTATTAATACTGTTATTTTTACTGCTGTCATAGTTCGTTAGATATTGCAATATTACATGCAACAGATAATCATCCACAGCTTAAGAATAATATTATTATTATTGTTTATCTAAGTTAACCCTTAAACCGCCGGTGCCGAATAAGCTCGTTTTTTTAATTTTTACTACCACATTCAGTACTACCTTTTAAACATCTTGAAGAAAAAATGTGACATGAATTAGTAATATTTGAAAAGAGTTGACCCTCATTTTGAGAAATCTGAATAATTTTCACTCGCTTGAAGTTGGTTATCGCGTCAGCGAGACACAACTTCAAGTGGGTGAATATTTCAATTGAATGATTTGGCGGTTAAAGGGTTAACAAATTATTTTTTAAATTTGCATTTTTGTTGAATCCAAATATCTGAGATCAATCAGGACAATATGCTTACATCATTGTACATATTGGACTGGGAATTATATGAGTGTTTTTTGAGTGTTTAACGACAGTCGTTCTTTGTTTTATATGCAGATTGTCGAATAAATACTATTTACTTAGATTTTCAGCTGCTTATTTTAAAGACTGCCCCTGATCTATGGAATCGAATGCTTTGACACCATTTAAAAATTAAATTAAATGGTTTTAATCTGATCAGGGCGCCGGTAAAATATGACTTGGTCTGTCACAACCAATCAGAATGTTCAACTCCACGCATGCGCGTTTCCGGGGTCACATAATGTCTTTGAAAACAAGCGCACATGTTTCATGGCATTACAGCGAATTATGTTCCTCCGAGCGATTACTCTTAGAAATATTTGAAACTCGTAGATCCTACTGAAAACGCCGATCAATATTTTTTGTTTGCAAACAACTAGTAGTGATAAAAAATGTATGTTTCGCATGTCTCAGTAGCTTGATTAAAAAATCAAACACTTCTTAATTAAAAATTAACCAAAACTAACTGTTATATTTGACATAAATATAATGTGTTGGAAGTAATAAAAAATATCAAAACTTTGAGCTGTCGCAAGATATTATAGACAAATAATATTTGTCGCAAATAGTCGCAAATAGTAATAAAGTATCGTAACGGCGCATTCTAAAAAGCCATAAAAATACATCGTAACTGTGCAAAAATATCCTAACTATACTCTGCAAATTATTTCGTAAAAACCTCTTGATAAATAGATAGCAAAAGCTTGCATTGCAGCTAGATCATCCTGTTTCATTTCGGCTGCTCATCTTTGAAGAGCACACTCGGCGTATGTTCATTAGCCCGATGAAGTAATGTAGTAATTTCTTCAAATTGTAGTGCTTGATTTGTGTTTTTCTTCTAGTGTACCTTTTATTTTGTATCCGCTCCGGTGGGGCACAGAAGGTTACATGACGCGTGCAGCCTCATAACGGGATTAACACTTAACGCATGCGCTCTGCACGAGCGCACCTGCTGACCTACGGCACCCGCTGACGACCAGGGTGGAGAGGTGCATGACGGGTAGAAGGATACACCAGGTACCACCAAGCGGAACACCCCCCTCTCCACCCTCAATCACACAGCAAACGCAAGACGCTGAAACAATGATGGATTATTGTTGGGCCATCGTTGGAGCCGGTGGCCCAACATTGAACCATCACTGGATCAACGTCTGGTGTTTGCTGGGCAGCATATCTGCTACAAAGCAAGTTATTGCTATTCTCATCTTGCCATGTAATTTTTCATTTGTTCAGTTTAGTATTCATTCTCACCAACTCACCTGTTCCCATGCCATTATTTCGTTATTTCGATCACTTTTTTCTCACTAATATATATCCATTCATTCGAATATTTGTATCGTTGCTTGTCTCATTTCTTCCTTCAATCATTCGCTTATCCACTTTCACGACTCCATTTTTAATGTCACATCATTTTATTAGATGCAGCATGTATGTATTTATGGTATGAAAAAATCACATATGATTTATATTATAGTATAATCTATATGTGATAATTATTCTATTATTATATTGTATACTCGTTTTTTTCGCATAAACATTTATTTGTTCAGTATTTTAAAAAGTGTTCCGGCCACATAGTTGATCTCCTGTGTATGAGTACTGAGAGATCAAATAATGCATGGGTCAGCATGGTCAGTTTGTATTAATCATATTTCTAAATGGCAGTTTGGAGCATGGCAAATTAATATATCTGGGAAGTCTACCTGTGTTTGCTATGAATATATGAATAGCAGACCTCACTTTTTATTTGTGGCTCTGTTTTTCAAATTGACATAGATTATCATATCCATTATTTTTTTTCTTATTGCGAAATACACCTGGAAGTAAAAGTGTCTCTAACTAACGTAGCAGGGTTATTCTAATGTTTTCATACTGTGGGCAATCTAGAAAGTAGTGTTTGGGTGACTCGTAATTTTTTCTACAGTAATCACAAGACTTCGTTTGTATTAGATTATAAGTGAGCCTTTGATGGTTGAGTGCACTTAAACCTAATCGAATTATAGTGTGATTCATACACTCAGGTCCAGTGCAAACAGTTTGTACTGCGGTATTTTAGTTTTTGAAATAAATTTGCCTTAAAGAGATTTAAGTTGCATTTTATGTGTTTTAAATAATTTTTTTATGTTCCCAGTATTATGTATGAACATTGTTGAACTCCACACGCCTTATTTGTGACCACTTCCCCAAGTTTTCGAGATTTCTGTTAAGTATTTCTTATATATGTTGTAGATTGTTTAATTCGGCAAACATATAAATCGGAATGTCTAAATTACAGTTATTATCATTTATATATATATTAAAAAGAGCAAGGGTCCTACAAGTGTATTAAATTCTGTATGAATGTCTGGTTTTATGTGTTTTTGTGTACAGGGCGTGAGTGAAAAAAATGTTATACATGTACTACTTTTTCTTTTCTCACATCTGATTATTGCAGTTGGAATTGGAATCAATCATTGTTCTGCTAGATTCGACAAGTTTCACAGCAAACAAAATCCAATGAAAATGATGAAATATGTTGGTGTAGATCGATGCTGAAATAATGATGAAAAATGATAATGAGAGATGCCTTTTCTCACAATCTTTTATTACAAATATAACATGTATAAGTTAATCCCAGATTCAAATAGTAGAGTAGGTCTACACTGAAAGCGGGCGGGGGCCCTAGGGTAGTGGTTAGCACCGCTGCCCTTCACGCCAGAGTTCGGGGTTCGGTTCCCGGTCTCGGCGGTTTGAAAGAAACATAAGTGTTTCTTCCCCATCCACGTGTGAAAGTCAGTATTGTGGGGAGCCTCCGTGACCGAGAGGTAGCGTGCTCGGCCTCAGACCGCCAGGGCTCGAATTTCGAATTCTGTGTCTGGAGGACTGTGTCATCTCAATCATCTCACCATCCTCAGGAGGTTCTCCTGGCCAAGTTTAGCCTATATGTGCACAAAGGTGGCCTAAAGCCCGATTCATTTCATTTCATTTTTACACTGAAAGCTCAGAGACTGATTCGGTTTTGTAACCCTTTCATTGAGAAAAACGGTATGGAAACTGATTTTTACGCGCATACGAGCTGATCTGCAGGTCTGAAAAAAACACAGACTGTATAGTCTAAATTAAAATAGGTCTAGTTTTCAAATATTGGAGTATAATGGTTAAAAATTTCAAGTAGAAATGCAACACTGACCATGCTAATCGTTTGTTTAAAAAAATCTGTTACTTGTTCTTTTCAGTTGCATTTCACAAGAGAGTTTGTATTCGTACTGCTGCGTTTTAACCCTTGCAGCGCGGGGATAGACTTTAGACGTTACAATCTGACGTCTGAAAACGTCAGATTCTAAAATCTAAAAGTCGATCCCCGCACTAAAATGGTAAACTATTTATAATGGCCGTAGACTCATAACATAGGTATTCAAATGAAACGGAAAGAGCAACTAAGACATTTATGATGATTTCAAATTCAAAATAACCGTGTGGTCTTCATGGTTATTACAAAAATATTTCGTTGTAATATAGCGTTGTAAGGGTTAATTAGTGCGGATCTAGCTTTTCATTGAGGGGGGGGGGGATTTGCCGAAGGAACGTTCCACTGTAGTAGGGCCCCAAGATACGATCTTGATTTTTTTCGAGGTGGTCTAAACCCCCAAACCCCTCCACCCTTAGATACGCCCCTGGTTAATGGTAGTCATCGGGAGCGCGTCATTTTAGTAAAAGAAGTAGATCAGAGTTACATTATAAGGACTATCACGCATGGCTAGCCACATTTGACTAAATAGGTTGTTTTTTTTAAATCCAAAAAACCTTTTTAGTGATCACATGAAAATACAAGTATATACATGCATGACTGCCTGTGTCGTGCACATGTATGAATAAACTGCTACGGAGGTGGCCATTATTTGCTTAGCATGGTGTTTAAATATTAAGATTAGCGGCAAGCGTCCATGTGACCCCTTGAAGTTGACTAGCACCGCAACGTAAAATGTTCCCAGGTTTAGAGTTAGTGAATTAACTAGGATCCCAGCAAACACAAAACATTTGTATAACATTTATAAAATGTTGGACCAGCGTCGAAGACGTTGGACCGACGTTGTATGAATGTCATGCAAATGTTTTGTGTTTACTAGGATGAACACAATAATACAAAGTATAAACAAAGCAATAAAATAACTGGATGAGATTGAAAATTATTGCCACTTTGGTCCGCATCTTACTAGTAAATATATACTTTTTCTAGTTTTGATATGATTTATAATTAAGAAAAGTAGTAAAGCGTCGTTTATTAATGCCATAAATGCGCATTAGGGCTAAAATTTCCATCCACTTTAACCCTTTCAGTGCGGGGACCGACTTTCGACGTCAGATTCTTACGTCTAAAGGCTATCCCCGCACTGAAAGAGTAAAATATTTATAATGGTTGTGGACCATTGGTCTTTTACTTTACACAAAAAAATATATAACCCTGACAGCGCGGGGATAGACTTTAGTCGTCAGAATCTGACGTCTGTAGACGTCAGATTCTGACAACTAAAGTCGATCCCCGCACTGTAGGAGTAAAAATATTACCCATAGCATTATGTATTCAAATGAATCAGAAAGAGCTAATTGGGACATTTATGATGATTTCGAGGTGAAAAAAACCCTTTGGTCTCTATGGTTCATATAAAAAATTCAACGCTTTAAGGGTTAAGCGCCTTAAGGGTTAAAGAGCCATCTTTCCACAGTTTTTAGTGGAGCATGCTACCACCAGTAGGCTACTATCGAATGTACATAATTAAAAAAATAGCATGCCTAACTAAGGCCTACAAATTAAATACTGGTAAAAGGAACGACACAAGCTATGGAATCTTCGGATACTAAATGAAATACACTATAAACGGTTCCGGAGGTTTTTATGTTGTTATAACATATTTTGTAATTGTTTAAACCTATTGTTTTTTATTCTATGGTTAGCCTCTGTACACCATTTCAGATCAAATTTTTCCACTCTAGCTCTTCTGGGCCACGGACTTCACCTTTTCACTACGGAACTATTCACAGATAAAGTAGGGAGTCATTGATCTAGTGTGGGATTTTATTTAAAATATATTTTGGCTTTACAGCGGAAAAATAACTCAGCTATTCAAGAAATTATTTATCCCCCCCCCCCCCCTCACCTGATTCACATAATGATATAGGGCCTAGCACTTTTTTCAGACGATGGATTAGCCTTTTGAAAAACTAACATGAGTCATTTCAATCAATCAATCAATCAATCAATCAATCAATCAATCAATCAATCAATCAATCAATCAATCAATCAATCAATCAATCAATCAATCAATCAATCAATCAATCAATCAATCAATCAATCAATCAATCAATCAATCAATCAATCAATCAATCAATCAATCAATCAATCAATCGATCGATCGATCGATCAATCAATCAATCAATCAATCAATCAATCAATCAATCAATCAATAAATCAATCAATCAATCAATCAATCAATCAATCAATCAATAAATCAATCAATCAATCAATCAATCAATCAATCAATCAATCAATCAATCAATCAATCAATTAATCAATCAATCAATCAATCAATCAATCAATCAATCAATCAATCAATCAATCAATCAATCAATCAATCAATCAATCAATCAATCAATCAATCAATCAATCAATCAATCAATCAATCAATCAATCAATCAATCTCGTGACCCTTACAAAGAATGCCACCTTTTGCACCTTATAGTTAAATCGGGAGTCAACTGAAATGATTAAAAGAAACGGATGAAGAAAATATGCAATCATATTTAAAAACAAACATGCAATCTGTGCAAACGGAAGAGACACCTAGACTGTAGAGTGTTAATCCTCGTCACAGTTGTTGTGTTTGGCGAGGCCGAGTGGGAATAATCCCGTAAGGTACACATTCCCCTAAGGAGAGGTGTTAGGCTACTCGGGGAGTTGTTTTAACTCCCACTCCTCGCAGTCGCTCCATCAATATTTGAGGAAACCTGGGGATCTACTTGACGAGTCGTTTCACCTCTCGATCTGATTACCCCAGTTGATACTCTCGGGCTTTGTAGTGGCTATCGGCGCACTTGACTACAAAGCCCGAAACACTCGATAGTTTATCTGGTTTGTTATTTGCTCGGTTGATTCGTGTTTTCTATTGGTCTAACTAAGGGGTGTCCGATACTTTCCTGTGGTGACTGTCACCTTAGTGACACACCTCATGACGCGGCTGTCACGACCTTACCATCACGGTCACACAGGTATACTGCCGTGCCAAACCAAAATGCAGTATATGCTCACTATACAAGTAAGCAGATACTGTCCTTCGGCTTTTCAGAGCAGTACCCATTGCAAATTCTCGCGAAGCACGAAAATACTTATTGCTTCACTAGTCAGGGAAAGTTCAGCGATTTTTTAATAAAACCTACAACATATTCCTTAGCAAAACATTATTTTACCATTGCATAGTATAAGGTTTTAGCAAACTTCTGACAATTTGTTTACGCTCAACTGTCATAGGAGGTTTTTTACAGAGCAAAATGTAAGATGGCAGAAATCGGTAATGAAGAAAAAGAAAACAGATATATTTTGTCATGGCATGCTAATTTATCCTATATTTTATCTGCGGTGGGTAGACAATTACGTTAAATGTAGTATTATTTATAAAAGAAAATTATATCAACAAGAGAAAAACCAACATGGCCGCCAAAAACAGTAAAGCACGATAGTGATCAGTAAATGTTTAGGCTTGACTTTTTGATTTGAGAAGTGCAACACGCAAATCTCATGTTATCGATATTACTATTGTTAAATGTGAACAGGTCTGCTTTTGTCATTATAAAGTAGTGTTTTATTTTGTCTCTTTTAAATGTATGTGTAATAAACATAGTGTATGTGTAGCGCATGTAAAAACGTAAATTAGAATAAGTTAGGAGCTTTGTTGAGTGGTGAAATGCTCCAGACAGTCGAATATACTAATAATATAGATGTTGATCTGGTCTGGGAATGTTGACTCTAGTGCTACGATGCTGTAAGAATATCAAATGTTCCCCCGGGAATTTACTACCTGACTTGACTCTGAATTGAGACGTCTAAAAAAGAAGCAAGCTTGGACAAAAGCTTAGAAGTTTAATAAAGGTCATCATTGGAATAAATTTAGAAAAGTAAGAAATTAGTTACATTAATTATTGCAGTTCAAGCACAACCCGTTCATTGCTGATTTGCCTGAACCACTAAAGGAAAACCCTAAACGATTCTGGTCTTATTGTAGATCAAAAACAAAAAAATATAGGCTACATAGAATAAATTGTCATGAAGGTCTAAGCGCCGCCAATCCCAATGATATGTCTTGTATGTTCATTATATATTGTCATTAGTTTTTGTAGTGGCTGAGATAGCTTTTAAAGTGGCTGTGATGACTTACTTCCTCAGTGGCCAAGATCAGTTTTTTGTGGCTGAGATCACTTTTAAAGTGCCTGTGATCATGGCTTCAGTGGTTAAGAGCACTTTTATAGAGACCGAGATCACTTTTTAAGTGGCTGACATCAGTGTGGTGGTAACCAAGATCACCTTCATAGTGGTTGAGATAATTTTCAAGGAGGATGTGATCACTTCTTCAGTGGCTAAGATCACTTATATAGTGGTTGAGATTTTAAAGTGGCTGTGGTCACTTCTTCAGTGGCCAAAATCACTTTTGTAGTGAATGAGACAACCCTTTTTAAAGTGGCTGTGATCACCTTTTCAGTGGTAAATATAATTTTTGTAGTGACCGAGATCATTTTTTTGTTGACTGACATCAGTTTCTTAGTGACTAAGATAAGCTTTGTGGTGGCTGAGATACTTTTTAAAGAGGCTGTGATTACTTTTGTAGTGACAAAGATCATTTATGTCGTGGGTGGGATAACTTTTAAAGTGGCTGTGATGACTTCTTTAGTGGCCAAGTTTAGTTTGTTTTTGGCCTAGATCACCTTTGTGGTGGCTGAGATAATTTTTAATATGGCTGTGATGAGCTTTTAAGTGTCCAAGATCAGTTCGTGTGTGGCCAAGGTCACCTTTGTAGTGGCTCAGATAACTTTTAAAGTAGCATCAGTGGCTGACATCAGTTATTTAGTGACCAAGATCACCTTTGTAGTGGCTGAAATAATTATTAAGGAAGATTTTATCACTTCTAATGTTGCTAGGATCACTTTTATAGTGGCTCAGATAATTTGTAAAGTGGTTGTGGTCATTTCTTCCGTCGCCTAGATCACTTTTGTAGTGGATGAGATAACTTTTAAAGTAGCTTCATGGCTGACATCAGTTTGTTTGTTGCCAAGATCACCTTTGTAGTGGCTGAGATAATTATGAAGGATCATGTGATCACTTCTTCAGTGGCTAAGATCACTTAGGTAGTGGCTGAGATAACTTTGAAAGTGGTTGTGGTCACTTCTTCGGTGGCCAAGATCACTGTTGTAGTGAATGAGACAAGTTTAAAGTGGCTGTGATCACTTTTTCTAGTGGGCCAATATTATTTTTGTAGTGGCTGCGATAACGTGTAAAGTGGCTGTGTCTACTTCTGTGGCCAAGATCATTTTTTAAGTGGCTGAGATCACAGTGGGTTCAGTGGCTGACATCAGTTTGTTAGTGGCCAAGATCACATTTGCAGTGTCTGAGATCATTATTAAGGAGGATGTGACAACTTCTTAAATGATCAGTAAATTATCTGTGATATTGACCGAGCTATAACTCAATAAACTTTTTTTCTTTATTGGCAGCACAGGTTTGCATAAAAATAACACGTGGGACATTTTTTTTCAGCCTGTTAACATATCTAATCGTTTTATATGTTTTTTTCCCTAGCTAGATACACCAATTAGAAGTATATTTCCGACGGTGTACGGGAAGTCTATTTTTCGACTACACTAATAAACTTATCAAAGCCACATCCAAAGGTATAACAATAGGTTAAAATATTAGCAAGAATGGTGTGAAACATAAAAAAATCGAAAAACACAAAATGAAATGAAATTTAATTCGAGACAAAGACTACAGACAGGCGCAAAAAATGTCCCATCAATAAAACATTTGGCGGCCATTTTGTTTTTTATGTAGTTTATTTAAAAAAAACTTCCAATCCTTTAATCGTCACATTTGTAAACAAACTGATGATTAATTATCACTCTCTATGTTATTTCTGTGATAGTCGGCCATTTTGGATTTTACCCTCCTAAAAATCCTGCTATGAATATCCAGAGTAAACAAATTTTGTGTGGCTAGTCCAGACCTTATACAAGACCGTGGTACAACAATATTTTGGTAAGGAATTTGTTTTAGGTTTTTTTAGTATGTTTTAGGGATGTTTTAAAATTGTTTCATGTTCGAATATAAGTGCATGCACTTGTTTTCGAAAACTAAGTGCACCCCTCTAAATACGAATTGTGTCGCCAAATATGACATCTTAACGACAAGAAGAAATTAGTCTAATAAATCACATTATAAGAATCACCCCAGTAACACATTTAGCCGATTATTGTTACGACACCAGAATTACCTAAAAAAAACTTGGACTCATCTAAACAGATTCCTATGGAGTACCAGTCCGCGAAGAAAAACTAATGTACAAATGGGCGACAGCAGTTCACAAAGGGTGGGAGAGCGGGGAGGCGTCATCTCAGTGGAGAGAGACTCCGTGGCTGGACAAATCTTTAATCTCATTGATGTTTTTCTAACAATGATCACGTCTTGAGCCCTCCCAGACAGAGATGTAAACGCCACTGTTGACGATAGGGTGATAGCTGTGAGGATGCAAAAACGTACTATATGGAATGATATGATGGCTGGCAAGGAGACTTATATTTATATAATAAATGCAAATATTTTGTTGTTTTCTTGATATAAGTTTATATAACGCACATCCTAATGCTAATATGGTGTATAAAAAAGGCTATACGTAGGCATACCATAAATGTCGTTACAGAACAAATACGATAATTTCGCCTTTTTATGTCAAAATATTGATAATTTGCTAATTATTAAAGTCATTTCATGTTCGAATATAAATGCATAATTTTTTTCTTGAAATATTTTTTATGTTCGAATATAAGTGCATGCACCTATTTCGAAAACTAAGTGCATCTTCAAATATAAGTGCATGCACGTTTATCGTCAATGATGATGGTTTATGTCAAGTAGCAAGATTTATTCTTTAAAAAAAAAACCTAAGACTTCTTATTTGCATGTCGATGGTACTAGCTCTTTAGAGCTAATGTCACATTTTTACTATGTTCGTCTTGAAAAAATATTATCTTACCTTATCTCATTTAACATTATCAGTTATTTAACATGTTTAACATTAAAATGTTAGCGTAACTGAACGTCAGTTCTTTCAAAACATAGCTCATGCCCCTCTAATAACTATTCTATGTGATAATAAACCTTATCTTCGAGTTTTTTTTTTAAATAAGCATTCAATAAAATAATTCCTTCTGGAGCGTATCATGAATGGTTGAAACATCCATTTTGGAAGCATTTCATACCATTTTGACCCAAAACAGGATAGAGCCTCATGTCGTGTTGCTGTCGACCCGTTCTGCAAGTAAAAAATATTATAATGCCATGTTGTTGTGAGCGTAATCCGTGTTTATTTCGAGATATTCCGTATCATAAACGTGTCCTCAGTGTTGGTACCGGCGTCTTCCTGAATCTTTCACCGGTATCTACCGCGCTGCTACCATGTCATCCGTGTAAGCTCTTTCTTGACACCGTACGCATCCGTGTCGACCCCGCATTGCATCCGTGCTTGTCGACGTTACGTTACGAGATCCGCGTAGTCCTGCAGCCAACTGTGGAGTTTTGGTGCAACCTTGTTTTGGCTGAGAATTGTTTTTCTCTTTTTATTATGTATCAAATTAGGATAAATAAATAACTAAATAAGCCACTGATCATAATACAAATTTACCAGCAAACGCGAGACGTGGACCCGATGTTGGTTTAATGTTGGGTCAGCGTCGTAGAAACATTTGAAGCGAATTTCATTGTACTCCCTGGAAATAAAAGCATTGAGACTCAGATGTTGTTGTAACATTATTATTATAATAATTACTATTCGTAATGGTCAGTGTCATAATGAAATTAGAAAGAATAATGATAATGTACAAAGATATATCCCAGCAAATACGATACGCTGAACCAATACTAATTTGATATTGGGCCATCGTCTGCGACGCTGGCCCGACATTAAATCAGCATTGGCTCAACGTCTCGTGTTTGCCGGGTATAACCAACAATAGCGCATTATTAGATTATACAGTGATCCTTACAAGTCATTTTTGTCTCACCAGGTGTCCTACCACTTGTTTTTTTATGTCCTGCAACGAAGTCGACTGCGAAGTACGACACTGAATTGCCCTCATATGCATTTGATATGTGTTGTTATGTGCTGTTGCCAGGCATGCAAATATCACTTTTAAAATATGAACGTAGTCAGAGTGCTATCAAGCTTGAGCAGCTTTTTATCGTGCTATTATCAGTTTTACTGTGCATTATTGATGTCCCATGTTATTTGACTGGGACAGCCGAAAACTTTATCTTCCTTATCAGAGCTTATTCATGCTTTAATTTCATGACAACTGAAAGGGTTGTATGTGCGTCTATATATTTTGTTCAATTACCTGGCATCACATTAATACTGCGCATACATACATTTTAGTTGTTTTACATTTTTGAATTGATTCCAATACATTACCTTCTTGTCTATGGTCATATTCATAACAACTTCTACTACAGTTATAAGTCTCAAGTATATCCATACTATTTTATGGAGCAGCGATATGGTGGTGTGAATATTGTGAGAGTAGTTAAACTGTTCAAATCACTTCTAATTACTTGTAGGTTTATGCACATAATAGTGGGTGAAATACACAGAATAATTTTATTATTATTCTCGTTGCAATAAATATAGGTTGAAAATTATATGTTTACCTGATCACAGATTTCATAAGGTCTACCAATCAATGTTTTAACTTCTGCATGAGAGGGGTAGAATAACATGGGCTTTTCATAGTAGATGTATGTTGTAAAGATAAGGTTTTAACAAAGCTATAGGACTAGTTTAGGTACACAAGGCTGTCTATTTCGGAGCCATAGCCTTGGGAAACAAAATAAAATAATTCTACTACTATATTGCATATTCGTTTTTCATGTGTGATCACTATGAAAGCAAAACGATTTGTCTACGTCTTTTACAATGTGTTGATAATTTTACGTCTTCAAATAATGTATGTAATGTTAGTTTTCTGCTTCAAATAAACGATTACTTTCTACTTATTAGTTATTACTAACAACATTGGGCGAGAATTGCTCTTGACGCTCAGCTTTAATGAAGTGACATTTTTGTTATAAGTGCATGTGTTTATTATCAAAATGAACAGATTAATATTTGTGTTAGGCTTTATCAAAATGTAAGAGATGAAATTGAGCATTCTAAAAGCATCTCTCAACATTGTTATCATTCTATGAAGCATAATTATAGACAACTCTGAATAAACTTGTTAATGATTGATTTTTTTATTACGCTGCCGATATTACAATACACATCTGAAGTAGCATTAAAGCCATATTGAAATGCGAAGACATTATGTGCTGTTGTAAATAGTTTTATTATTTAAAATCATGGAGGGCAAACTGCATAGGCCTACATGCTATTTACACTGAACAGGTTGAACACTGACTAGTATAGATATTGTTTCAAATACCTCTGTAAGGCTAATTTCCAACTACTTGACGTTGTGTCTCTCTTACGCGGTGACAATAAAAATATTTGTATCAGTCGGAACCAGAAATTTGGAAATATTTATGTTGAAACACCCTTTATCCCCAACAACATTGAATAAAACTACCATAGCCGGGCTTAGCGCGTAAAGGGTTAACCCTTACAGCGCGGGGATCGACTTTAGTCGTCAGAATCTGACTTCTGTAGACGTCAGATTCTGACGTCTAAAGTTGATCCCCGCACTGTAAAAAATGAAATATTTGTAATGGCCGTAGACACAACACATAGGTATTCAAATGAATCGAGAAGAGCTAACTAAGACATTTATGATAATTTTAAATTAAAAAAAACCCTTTGGTCTCGATGTTTTTTTATAAATTAATTCAGCGCTTTAAGGGTTAAGTTGCATTTATGCAACGAGTGGTAGACATTGAATAAAATAATTCATAAAACACATCGTATAATGCAGCTTTCTTTTCTCATATTGTTAAAAAATATTAATAAGTATAGATCACATCGTATAATCCAGCTTTCTTTTCTCATATTGTTAAAAAATATTAATAAGTATAGATCACATCGTATAATCCAGCTTTCTTTTCTCATATTGTTAAAAAATATTAATAAGTATAGATCACATCGTATAATGCAGCTTTCTTTTCTCATATTGTGAAAAAATATTAATAAGTAGGCCTATAGTCCACATCGTATAATCCAGCTTTCTTTTCTCACATTGTTAAAAAATATTAATAAGTATAGACCACATCGTATAATCCAGCTTTTTTTCTCAAAATGTTAAAACATATTAATAATTATAGACTACATTGTATAATCCAGCTTTCTTTTCTCATAATGTTAAAAAATAATAATAAGTATAGACCACATCGTATAATCCAGCTTTCTTTTCTTATAAAGTTAAAAAATATTAATAAGTATAGACTACATCGTATAATCCAGCTTTCTTTTGTCATAATTTAAAAAAATAATAATAAGTATAGACTACATCGTATAATCCAGCTTTCTTTTGTCATAATGTTTAAAAATAATAATAAATATAGACCACATCGTATAATCCAGCTTTCTTTTCTCATATTGTTAAAAAAATATTAATAAGTATAGACCACATCGTATAATCCTGCTTTCTTTTCTCATATTGTTAAAAGTATTAATAAGTATAGACCACATCGTATAATCCAGCTTTCTTTTCTCATAATGTTAAAAAATAATAATAAGTATAGACCATATCGTATAATCCAGCTTTCTTTTCTCATAATGTTAAAACATATTAATAAGTATAGACCACATCGTATAATCCAGCTTTCTTTTCTCATATAGTTAAAAAATAATAATAAGTATAGACAACATCTCATATTGTTAAAAAATATTAATAAGTATAGACCACATCGTATAATCCAGCTTTCTTTTCTCATAATGTTGAAAAATAATAATAAGTATAGACCACATCGTATAATCCAGCTTTTTCTTCTCATATTATAAAAAATAATAACAAGTATAGATCACATCGTATAATCTAGCTTTCTTTTCTCATATTGTGAAAAAATATTAATAAGTATAGACCACATCGTATAATCAAGCTTTCTTTTCTCATATTGTTAAAAAATATTAATAAGTATAGACCACATCGTATATTCCAGTTTTCTTTTCTCATATTGTTAAAAAATATTAATAAATATAGACCACATCTCATAATCCAGCTTTCTTTTCTCATATTGTTAAAAAATATTTATAAGTATAATTAACCCTTAACCCTTTAACCGCCGGTGCCGCATTATATTCGGGTTTTCATTTTTTACTAGCACATTAAGTACCACATTGAAATATGTTAAAGATAAAATGTGACATCAACCAGCAAGACTTGAAAAGAGTTGACCCCCATTTTGTCAAATCTGAATAATTTTCACTCACTTGAAGTTGTGGATCGCGTCAGCGAGACACAACTTCAAGTGAGTGAAAATTTAAATTGAATAATTTGGCGGTTAAAAGGTTAAAACGCTACATTAACAACAATTCACCCACCTAAAGTTATGTCTCGCTACCACGACACACAACTTCAATTGGGTGAAAATTACTCATATTTTTTTGTTCAATTTAAGACCAAACATTTGCAAATGTTGATAAATAAACACACATTTCGTCCCCAATAACTGTTATTTAAACCGCTAACACAACGGCCTAAAAACGACTGTAGTGTGCACGGGTTAAAGACTATCGTCATTTCCATTGACATTGACGTGTAGGAATGTGAATAAAACTAAGAAGACATGTCAGGTTTGAGGAATTTTTACCCAATTGAAGTTGTGTGTCGTGGTGGACGTCAGATTCTGGCGTTTAAAGACGGTCCCCGCGCTGGAAGGGTCGAGCATTTTAACAGGATGAATATATTTGAATACTGACTCCCATTGTAATGTGAACATTTTTATTAGATGACTTGACCCTTAACCCTTTAACCGCCGGTGTCGCATATATTCGGGTTTTTATTTTTTATGAGCACATTAAGTTCCACCTTTTAAACACGTGACAAAGATAAAATGTGACATCAATCAGCAATATTTGAAAACAGTTGACCTCTACTTTGCCAAATCTGAATAGTTTTCACTCACTTGAAGTTGTGGATCGCGTCAGCGAGACACAACTTCAAGTGGGTGGAAATTCAGATTGAATAATTTGGCGGTTAAAGGGTTAAAACCTCGGGTGATCTCAGAACACAGTTTCAGGATAAATCCCTCCAGATAGAGGCTACTGTGATTCGTTTATCACGGTCATATAGTTCAACCCTTTAAGCCCTCACGATGCATTAAAACGTCATTTTACATCCCCGAAAACAAACTCAATTTTCCTACAATCAAGGGTTTTAGAACGAAAATTTCCTTGAAACTGGTTTACCAGTATATGACAGTTTTGCTTAATTTTTCATCCACCTCAAGTCCGCTACAAGTCGAGAATTGCGACAGCAATTCGCGGCTTGTAGTGGATGAAGATGACAATGGTAAATGCAGGCTTGAAAGGGTTAATTAATAAGTTTGTTTGTGAATCGAAATTCACCTTTGCAGCGGCTAGTGGACTTACGCACAGTTTAATAGTTTTGTTTGTAAAGTATTTTTAATGTAACACATCGCCGATCTGTCTGAGCTGGGTCGATACTCTAGAACATAGGTCTGCAATTTATTGTTGTAGCGGCCAGTGACTTACACTTCATTCGAGTGCCGGTAATAAAGTTGTCTGCCAGACTTGTGTAATGTAGTACAGGAATTAGCCCACGTCATTTAGCTTTCTTTGCTGAATTCACCACCGATATTAGATATGTAAAAGGAGAGACAAATTTCGTCGCTGATGCGCTGTCACGACCATCAGTGTCAGTGATACATGATGGACCAACGATAGACTATAAAGAGTTAAGTCTCGACCAAGCTAATGACGCGGAATTCACGCGTTTGAGACACTCGACTACATCCACTATAAAGTTCAAACTATTAAAATCGTTCGATAATCAATTGATCTGGTGTGATGTGTCCACGGGACACAACCGGCCGTACCTTACCGCGAAATTTCGCCGAAAAGTTTTCTCAAACTTGCACGGTTTAGGCCATCCATCGCATAGAGCTACCAAACCTTTGATTAATACCCGATTTGTATGGCACGGCATGAAGATAGATATTGCTAGATGGTGTCGTACCTGTAAGGGTTGCCAGACTGCTGAAGTTTCACGCCATAACACCCCACTTTTCGGAAAGTTCACTGAACCTACCGAGCGATTCGATCATGTCCACGTAGACATAGTCGGACCCTTACCTTATGCTGATGGCTTTAGATATCTACTGACTTGCGTCGACCGTTTTACACGTTGGCCCGAAGCTATACCAATGGTAGATATTAGAGCCGAAACGGTCGTCGATGCCTTCTTCAGCGGGTGGATAGCACGTTATGGTGCCCCTGCCACTATCACCACTGATAGGGGCGCTCAATTCGAGTCCAAATTGTGGGATAGTTTGTGTAATCAATTCGGGATTATTCGGAATCGTACCACGAGTTATCACCCTCAGTCGAATGGCATGGTCGAACGTTTCCACCGTCAATTGAAAGCCGCCATTATGGCGCACGAGTCACCGAACCCGTGGACTATCATATTACCCGCTGTGCTTTTAGGAGTTCTTTCCGCCGTTAAAGAGAGACTAGGCAGGTCAGCTGCCGAGATGATTTACGGGACAACCCTTAGACTTCCAGGAGAGTTTACTAAACAGTACATCGTCGACGCCAACACTGATTTGGAGAATTATTCAGACAAGCTACGCGTGGCCATGTCGCGTCTTCGTCTATGTCCGCCACCTGACACACAACAACACAACATTTTCCAATTCAAGGAAATAGCTACATGTACTCATGTATTCTTGCGCCGAATCGCAATTGCGCCGCCTCTGACCGCCCCTTACGACGGACCATATAAGGTCGTCGCGAGGAGTGGCAGAGTAATGAAAATCCTAGTTAAAGGCAAGGTTGAGACGGTCTCTTTAGATCGCGTTAAACCCGCACATCTTGAGTGTGAGCCTACGACAGGTACGACAATACAGCGTAAAACGCCAAGCAAACCACGGAGATCGACGGCTACCAGGACATCTAGTAGGAATCCACAGGGTCTACCTAGACCTGGTAGTGCGGACACTCCGACGTCCAACGGGACGAGAGTCAACACAAAAAAGTCGACGGCAGTCAGAAGCAATCAAAAATCGGCCACAGTCCCAAAGCAAATAGATGGTAAAGTCAACTTGTCTAACAGAGACAATACTTATGTAGCGCCGCATTCGCGAGCCCCCGCCGTGTCCCGCGCTAACGGGAACGGCGGTGGTTTACGAGCGTATTCCCGCATACCTTTACATCTACGGGGTAAAACCCCGGGTGCTGCTGACGCCGTAATCGACTCGACCAAAAGCAACCATGCGAATATCGCTAATCGCGAAAAAATTTCGACCGACCAAACAGCGCGAAAAACTAGAGTCGGACGAATAATCCAGACTCCTGCCCGGTTCGTGCAGATGGTTCACGCCATAGTTGCGCCTAACGACATCTATGGCGGGCCCAACCGCATACATCGTATTAACAATGTTTTTAAATTGTAAATGAATATGCCAGGCCTGGCAGCATTGTGTACAGATATATAAATGTAAAGACATTTTTTTTAGCAAGTTCATTGCTAAAATACGAATAGAAATTTATGTTAATTAAATGAATGGGTTGATCGCAGCTTGCAGCAAATGAATACATACATAAAGGACAGTTGGTGTTAAGAGGATGGGACAATTCATGTATAATGCTGCGATTTCAACCACCCACGCTGTAACCACACTCGCTATATTTTTTAAACTATGCTTAGTTATAAGAGGTTACATATTTTTACAACCCCGCTACTTGCACGAAGCAGTCTCCTACACGTCAGTTGGGTCCTATGTTATCACTCACCCGGGGGTAATGTAGGATCCTGACTTCGTTCAGTTAAGGTGGCAGTTATCCCCGGCTTCTCGGACGCGGGAGGCTGTGGACGACCGCCTCGTTTCCGTACCTTGGTGACGGGTGCACACAATTGCAAACCGTGCGGCTTTGGTAATTTTCCCGCACTTCAGGCGTTACACTCGGCGACTACAGACGTGCCGTAGTTCGCTCTCGCTAAGTCAGATAGGACGTGCCGTGCGCGGACGTTGTGCTTTGTTGTTGCCAAATGTCAAACGAATAAACATGACAAGTGGAGAAAGAGTTTTATGATTTGTTTGGAACCGTCGACTCGACGGGGAAGGAAGTTTGAGTTGAAATGGTGAAGATCGGGCAGATTCCCTCGTCCGCCATTGTGACCCACACTAGAGACTCCGACGGTCACTTACAGGTACTTTCGGCGCGAGGGGCTCCCCATCCCACCATATATAGACAACATCGTATAATCCAGCTTTCTTTTCTCATATTGTGAAAAAAATATTAATAATTAAAGACCACATCGTATAATCCAGCTTTCTTTTTTCATATTGTTAAAAAATATTAATAAGTATAGACCACATCGTATAATCCAGCTTTCTTTTCTCATAATGTTAAAAAATATTAATAAGTATAGACCACATCGTATAATCCAGTTTTCTTTTCACATATTGTTAAAACATATTAATAAGTATAGACCACATCGTATAATCCAGCTTTCTTTTCTCATAATGTTAAAAAAATTAATAAGTATAGACCACATCGTATGATCCAGCTTTCTTTTCCCATATTGTTAAAACATATTAATAAGTATAGACCACATCGTATAATCCAGCTTTCTTTTCTCATATTGTTAAAAAATATTAATCAGTATAGACTGCATCGTATAATCCAGCTTTCTTTTCTCATAATGTTAAAAAATATTAATAAGTATAGACCACATCGTATAATCCAGCTTTCTTTTCTCATAATGTTAAAAAATATTAATCAGTATAGACTGCATCGTATAATCCAGCTTTCTTTTCTCATAATGTTAAAAAATATTAATAAGTATAGACCACATCGTATAATCCAGCTTTCTTTTCTCATATTGTTAAAACATATTAATAAGTATAGACCACATCGTATAATCCAGCTTTCTTTTCTAATAATGTTAAAAAAAAATAATAAGTATAGACCACATCGTATAATCCTGTTTTCTGTTCTCATATTGTTAAAAAATAATAATAAGTATAGACCACAATCGTATAATCCAGCTTTCTTTTCTCATAATGTTCAAAAATATTAATAAGTATAGACCACATCGTATAATCCAGCTTTCTTTTCTCATATTGTTAACAAAATATTAATAAGTATAATTAACCCTAACAACGCTACATTAACAACAATTTACCCAATTAAAGTTGTGTCTCGCTACCACGACACACAACTTCAATTGGGTGAAAATTACTCATAATTTTTTGTTCAATTTAAGACCAAACATTTGCAAATGTTGATGAATAAACACACATTTCGTCCCCAATAACTGTTATCTAAACGGCTAACACAACGGCCTAAAAACGACTGTAGTGTCCACGGGTTAAAGACTATCGTCATTTCCATTGACATTGACGTGCACGAATGTGAAGAAAACTGAGAAGACATGTCAGGTTTAAGGAATTTTCACCCAATTGAAGTTGTGTGGCGTGGTGGACGTCAGATTCTGACGTCTAAAGACGGTCCCCGCGCTGGAAGGGACGAGCATTTTAACAGGATGAATAGATTTGAATACTGACTCCCATTGTAATGTGAACATTTTAATTAGATGACTTGACCCTTAACCCTTTAACCGCCGGTGTCGCATATATTCGGGTTTTCATTTTTTATTAGCACATCAAGTACCACCTTTTAAACACGTGACAAAGATAAAATGTGACATCAATCAGCAATATTTGAAAACAGTTGACCTCTACTTTGCCAAATCTGAATAGTTTTCACTCACTTGAAGTTGTGGATCGCGTCAGCGAGACACAACTTCAAGTGGGTGGAAATTCAGATTGAATAATTTGGCGGTTAAAGGGTTAAAACCTCGGGTGATCTCAGAACACAGTTTCAGGATAAATCCCTCCAGGTAGAGGCTACTGTGATTTTTTTATCACGGTCATATAGTTCAACCCTTTAAGCCCTCACGATGCATTAAAACGTCAATTTACATCCCCGAAAACAGACTTAATTTTCCTACAACTAAGAGTTTTAGAACGAAAATTTCCTTGAAACTGGTTTACCAGTATATGACAGTTTTCTTTAATTTTTCATCCACCTCAAGTCATCTTCATCCGCTACAAGTCGAGAATTGCGACAGCAATTCGCGGCTTGTAGTGGATGAAGATGACAATGGTAAATGCAGGCTTGAAAGGGTTAATTAATAGGTTTGTTTGTGAAATTCACCTTTGCAGCGGCCAGTGGACTTACGCACAGTTCAATAGTTTTGTTTGTAAAGTATTTTTAACGTAACACATCGCCGATCTGTCTGAGCTGGGTCGATACTCTAGAACATAGGCCTGCAATTTATTGTTGTAGCGGCCAGTGACTTACACTTCATTCGAGTGCCGGTAATAAAGTTGTCTGCCAGACTTGTGTAATGTAGTACAGGAATTAGCCCAGACGCGGATCCAGAAGGGGGGCGCAGGGGGCGCACGCCCACCCCTTTTTACGCCAAATTTTTTAAAAAGTCCCCTAATTTGGCCAAAATTGGCTGAAACAGGTTTCAGCCACAGATTGACCGCATACAAAATCGTGGGAGATTTATTTGGACTGTCATATCTGAATATAAAAAGTAGCTGACATGCAACGACACTTTTATGAAAAATTATACTCTAAGGAACGAAACTTACCAGATCGTGAACATATAAGGGAGAAACTTGATAATTTGAACATCCCCGCCTTACCGGATCATATATCAGAAAGTCTTGAGGGTAAGCTATATATGCAAGAATTAACAGAAGCTCTCAAAAATACTAAAAACAATAAAGCCCAGGTATTGACGGATATCCGATTTTTTAAGTTTTTCTGGAAAGATTTAGGAATTTTTGTTCTGAACGCTTTGCATTTTTCATATGTCACTGGGAATTTATCAATATCATTAAAACGGGGGGTTATTACATGTATTCCAAAAAAAAACAAGTGTCGATTTCACTTAAAACACTGGAGACCGATTTCACTGCTTAATGCAGTGTATAAATTGGCAGCATCTTGTATTGCAAACAGAATTAAACCAGTTCTTTGTGAAATTATTAATGGAGATAAAAAAGGATTTATTAAGGGAAGATATATTGGAGAGAATACTCGTATGGTATTTGATGCATTGTTTTACGCTAAACTCCAACAAAAACCTTGGATTACTGCTTCTAATCGATTTTGAGAAGGCTTTTGATTCGATATCTTGGGATTTTTTACACGAAGTTTTAAAGAAATTTAATTTTGGTCCGTCTATGCAGAAATGGGCTCATTTATTTTATAATGATATTTAATCGTTTGTTTTACAAAATGGTTTTCTATCCCCGTTTTTTTCTATTGGCAGAGGCTGTAGATCCACTTTCACCATACCTTTTTACACTAGCGGTGGAAATATTAGCTATAATGATTAGAAATAATAAGAAAATAAAGGGCCTCCGTATAGATGGTTTAGAAATTAAATTGGGTCAATACGCAGATGACACGCAAATTTTCTTAGATGGATCAGAAAAAGCTTTAGATTCAACATTAACAGTTTTGAAAGAATTTAGATCACTATCTGGATTAAAAATTATTATGGAGAAAACAAAGGCTGTATTGATAGGATAAATGATCAATTCTAACCTAAGGTTGTGTTCCAAATATAATTTAGATCGGGTGATATCTGGAAGTTTTAATGTCTTAGGAATAAATATGAACGCTGACTTATCTGATATTTGGGAAATTAATCTGACAAAAAAACTTAATGAAATTCGTTCTTTATTAGCTAGATGGGGGCGGCGACGGTTATCAATAATGGGTAGAATCACTGTTATAAAAAGTTTAGCTCTTTCAAAGCTAGTATATTTGTTTATATGTCTTCCAAACCCCACTTTCCATGTACTTAAAGATATTAATCACCCTTTTTATAAGTTTATTTGGCAGAATAAACCAGATAAAATAAAAAGAGATACGTTACAGCTTTTGTCTATGTCACACGAACTTCACGAGGCGCTTGATAATGGTCACGATATGCGTATTGTTTTTATAGGCTTTTGATAAGGTGTGGCATAAAGGTGTTACAGTACTGATTTAGCAAAATGGGACAAGCTTTTTCAGTTGGGCTAGCCCCGGCTAACGCAGGCTAGCCCTGGGCTAGCCCCATGTTCTCTCCCCACCCCATTTGGGGCTCGCATGTATGCGCCCAAAGTTATAAAATCCTTTAGCCGGGCCGTAATGTGCGTTTTGGTATAAGTTCATATAACTGGAGCCGCGCTCATATCGCCGGGGCTCAAGCCAATCTAGAGCCTTGGCGAATTGAGTCAACGCCTGTATGTGTTAGTCAGGCGCGCTTCTCGTCTGGGTCCAGTTTCAAGCTCGACCGGTGCGCCGGGCGAGCCTGTCTTTCCAGGTGCCTGTTTTTTCATCTTCAGTTAGGCCTATTCCAGTGGCCGTAGCTTCATAAAACCACCCATTTTCTGAATTTATACACTGAACTGCTTGTCTGATACTAAAGATAATGTCTAAATGCTAAAGGCTAAATGCTAAATGGCTAAGCAGAAATAAATGAGGACTGCAACAGGTCTACATACATATACACGTACGGACACTCAATTACTGCACGTTTAGATCAACTCAGAGCTGTTCAGATGGTGCTGAATTTGGTCAAGCTGAGCGCGCCCTGTCTTACCCAGAGCGAGCCTGGCCAGCCCGGCGAGATGACAAATGGTTCACAGCATCCATGTTAGCCGCCACACAGTATACTGCGTGCAAGCCCAAGTAGGATTTGGGCGGGTATATTTTCCTGGCCCGAGCCGTGTGGGGGCTCGAGCCCATTTCATGCGCTGGGCGCAACCAATTCTACGCCTGTCTCGCCGGGCTTGCGCCCGGGCTAATGACGGGCTGGCCAGCGTTAACGCAGGCCAGCCACCGATGAAAAATCTGTCCCATTTTGTGAAATCATTACTGTATATTTAAACTAAGAAGGAAAGGAATAGATGGATTATTGTTAAAGTGGTTTATTTCATACTTGGAGAATCGATTTCAGAGGGTTGTCATTGATGGCCAATCCTCTAATGAACTACCCGTACAAACAGGTGTCCCTCAAGGATCAATCTTTGGACCTCTGGTTTTTCTTATATACATGGATGACATAATAGATAAAATAATGTGTGATATAAGGTTATTTGCAGACGATACATGTCTACTTGAAATTGTGCATAATGCGATAGAGTCTGCTCGACGTCTTAATTCGGACTTAAAAACTTTACATATGTGGTCCATTCAGTGGTTAATGCTTTTTAATTTCATTAAAACAGTAATCTTAACAATATCAAGAAGAAAAAAGTCACTGCATCATCCGGAGCTGGTACTCGATTGCTCAACTCTCCAGGAAGTTGACCAACACTCTCATCTCGGTGTAGTTTTCAACAAATCCCTCACTTGGGATTCCCACATAGAATATATTAAAAAAAAACGAATAAAACTTTAAATGTAATGAAGCGATTAAAATACTCTCTACCACGTAAAGCCTTAGAGAAATTGTTTACTTGTCGAATGAGACCTATAATTGAATATGGTAATTTTATGTATGATAACTGTCCTAAATACCTTAGTAATCGACTAGAACAGTTACAAATGGAGGCTGGTCGCATATGTACTGGTGCTATGCGTCAAACAAGCGCTGATAAAATATTAACAGAGGTGGGCTGGGAGCGTCTAGAATGTAGACGTAAATTCCATAAATTAATAATGTATTTTAAAATGACAAATAATCTAGCCCCGCCGTATTTAACATCAATATGCCCGCCTACAATTGCCAGCACCAGTAGATATGTGACCAGATACTCTCAAAGCATTAGGGTACCCAGGTGCAAAACATCACTTTTCAAAAATTCTTTTCCGCCATCAACTATAAGACACTGGAATGGCCTTGACATCGATGTGAAAAAATCAATTAGGTTAAATATCTTTAAAAGTAAATTGGAATTACACTTGCGATTTTCACCACCACTAAATCATATATACACTGGGTACCGTAAAGCATCTATTTACCACACTAGACTTCGACTTGGTATGTCATCACTGGCTGCTCATCTCTTTCCTTATGGCTCATCTGACACGCCTTTTTGTTCCTGTGGAGCCAGAGAAACCACTCATCATTTTCTATTTGTATGTCCCCATTATTCTGTACAAAGGACTGAGCTACTGGTCGCCATACGCGACTTGATCGCGCCAAACACACAATTCACTCTTGCCTACGCTTGATGCAAACAGACTGACTATTCTTTTGTTAAAAGGATCTGATGATTTAGTTACTATAGAAAATGCTTTTATATTTAGATGTGTTCAAAAATTCATCAAATCGTCTAATAGATTTAGCTAAATTTAGCAAGTTAAGAAATATATATATTTTACTTACTACATATAAACTTGTATTCTCTTTTTCCTATCTAGCCTTCCTGTGATTTAAAACTATCTTGTTTGTCTTGTATATATAATGTGATTGTATTTTTCACTTTATGTTTTGGAGGGCCCCTTGACTAGCGCTAATAGTGCTATTTGGGTCATCCAATTGAAATAAATATGTTTACATACATACATACATACAACAACCATGTATTAGAGGAGGGTTGAGTATGGTTAACATTGAGCACTTTTTAAAATCACATAAATTAACTTGGTTGAGAAGAACTATCAGGTAAAGTCTTTCCTGGCAATTTGTATTTCACCAAATTATCAAAAAACGTCCCTTCATATGGGCGTTTGGTAGCAATTACTTACAAACTCATATTAAGTGTATAGATAATCCTTTTTGGAGATATATTTTTGCAGCTTATATTAGCCTAGTGGATAAAATTAGGATTGAATGTTTTAATGAAATTCTAAACGAACCCCTATGGTTCAATAGCCACTTTAACGATGGCCATATGTGTATACATAACTGGGCAAAACAAGGCATATTATTTATTAAAGATATTTTAACGGAAGAAGGTACCTTTTTAAAATTTTCCGATTTAAAGCAACGTTTTAAAATAAAGGGCACGTATTTAGATTATATTCGGTTGCAAAAAAACTTGCCAAAAACATGGCGTGAATCAATTAATAAAAAATCGATAGAGAATATTATGTTTGCTAAGAACACCACCTATTTTAAATTCAGTCAAATTGTTACTTGAAGACCCAGCCGGCAGTAAGACAATATATAATATGTTAACCCGATGTAAGCATTATATAGCAATATGTATAAGAAGAAGGGACAGGCTCTTGCCAAATGACAATAGACATTGGTCGAATATATTTGGATGGTCCTTTAAATGCACCAGTAATGCTCAATTAAATGTGTTTCAATATAAACTTATTCACAACATTTTACCAACTAATAGCTTTTTGAAAAAAATTGGCATATCCCAAACAGATATATCGATGGGTTAAAACAATAGTGTGCTAAGTGACATTTTTGGCCTTTAGAATAATAACCAGCTAAGTCAACTATAATATGTATAGAGTTTGAATTTATTCCAAATTCAGATTAAAACAACATATCAAGTCGACTTAGCACATTGTTATTCTCGTGAAAAGTAACACATATCAGCATAATATCTGTCCAACACAGGACCAATTCGACTTGACACATTGTTATTCTGGTGTTATATGCTCATGGGCTCTGTTTCTGGGACAAAAAACGGTTCAAGTGCACTTAGCGCATTCTTATTCTGAGACTTGTGGAGACAACACAGGGCAAATGCCTGGACTTAGTTCATTGTTGATCCAGGAACAATCTCTGTATATTCTGTGTTCCTGGATTAACAATGCGCTAAGTCAACTTGGTGTCTTGTTGATCCCAATTTTGCTTCTGAAAATCACTTTGGCAGGTAGAAAAATACTCTGATAACTTCACTTGATCTACTGTCAAATTCCAATCGCTGTGTGTTTCGTCATTATAAGTCCAAGTCTACATGCTGATCAGTGGATTTAGCAGACTGTAGTTCTAAGCAAAAAGATAAACACAATTTCGCTGTCAAGTCGACTTGACCCACTATTGTTTTAGACCATCGATATGCCGATTTTGTAAGACTGATGTAGAAACAATAGTGCATGTATTTATTAAATGTCACATAATATCAGATATGTGGAAATAATTTTTTATTTGGCTAAATTATAATTTTGAGGGGTTGAATATTTTAAATATACTTCAACCTCGTAAATATAAGGAAATATTATTTATGTTTAAGTACGTGAAAGGTTTATTGCCTGTTATATTTGAAAATTATTTTGTGACAAATGCCGACTGTCATTCGCACCCCACTCGCATTGGGAATCATCTTCGTCCTCTGCGATGTAGGAAGTCAGCAGGGCAAAAATCAATGAAATATAATGGTGCTATTCTATGGAATTCGATTACAGATTGGATTGATCATTCGTGCAGTTTTAATACTTTTAAATTTCATCTCAAAAAATATATAATAACAACTTAATTATAATTTTATAATATTCCGGGTGTGTTAACATGGTTTTTGTCCTGGGCGTCAGTTCCTTTTTGTCACTTAGCATAATATGATGTATTGATACATTGTACTTATATTTTGTTGTTTGTTTTTCTTTCTGTGTCAATAAACTATTGAACTATAACTATTGAACTATATTGTCGTATTGTGATGCTATGTTTTGTTTTGCGTGTGCAAATAAAAGCGGGTTGAAAATCCCGCAAAATATCTGAAAATATCGGGGAATAATCAGGTCGAAAATGGTTTTTTTTAGAATCAGAAATATTTCAGTTTCATGTCCGCATGCTCAGCTCAGAGGTCGCACAGTCATTAAAAAGTTATGGACATTGTTCGGACCTTGGGGTCGAGATCGCTCTCAGTCACCGCCATGTTGAATTTTTCGGGCAGAGCAAATACATCAATCCACAGCCTTAGAGAGGACGACAAAGCTCGTGATGAATCTGATGTCCGATCAGACCAAAAGTCTAATGATGTGAACCGACCGTGATGTATCTAGCATTTACATTTTAGGTGATATGATAATGTTGAAATAAGCTGATGACATATTTTTTTTTATTAAGGCCCTGTGAAGTGATTTCAGTTCATCAATACAATTAAGGTATATATCACCATGAACTATCTCATAACACACACAAAAACCGCCCATTATTGAATCTGAATTAACATTGAAACTGCATCGGGTATATGTTTCATGTTTCTTGTATTTGTACATGAGCTGAACTAGATTTCTATTCATTTCAATATACCCGCATGACATTGTGCAGAGTAGGTCTGGGGACTACATGGGGCCTTTAAGTATGCTCTTTCTCGCAATATTGCCCAAGAGTACAGTAATTGAATATTTGTACGTGGGTGTCGTTGAAGCATTCCACGTGGTACCTCAACATATCTGAGAGAGCATTTCAACAACATGCCGAGAGGCTAACAAGCTGCAAATGCATGGAGATATTTGTTTTGACTATATATAGAAATCTATATATACATATATGTGGTCTATTAATTCCCATGAACGTGATGCACTTGATTTTCTTAAGTAGTTACCTTGACAGTAATTTAAGTAAGATATTAAGTCCCATCCACACCCAGTGCGAAGTGGCTACTCTAAGTTACCAACTATTATGAGAATGCAAGGTTGAGATTCGGCGTTATAGTGTCAGGTTATATGCTAATAAATGTCAGTTTATGATGGTCGTGATGTGTTGCTATTCTATAGTATGTGGAATATCTGTGTTGAAATGTGATATTATTATTTCACAACATATAACAGTACCATTATACATAATATAATAAATGAAATGACCGAACCAATAGGATACCGTGATTTTAGAATATAATGTTCTAGTGGACAGTATCTTGATATAACAAATATTGACATCAGAATGTTGCGTTATAGCATTATAATTATATGATGCCATTATAAAGGCAGAATAACATGATAACTTGGTATGTAGCATAATATACATGATATCATAATGCAACATAATCATTATCTAGAAATGAAAGTAATTTAAGTTCGCGATAAAGTATACTAATTTCAGGATTTGACATTATTAATGACATTATATGTCAATGTAATGGGATGTGTAATATAAATGATGCACTACAATATCAGTGTTTTTATTATAATGTTATTAGGATATAAAATGTGATTTTATTACTATGACAAGATCATTGACAATGTATTTATCTGAAATAAATTATATTCAGATGATGATAGGCATATATCTTGACATTGTAAATTATCTTGACATACAAGATACATAATGCAGTACATGCAATATACAAATTGGATGGCACAAATTAGCTAACCCACATTTTGACGATTTTGGGAAAACATCGCGCCGCAACATGGTGTATAGGCTAATACGAATAAATACAAAATAATACAAAAAGGTAACAAAATCAGTGACCAAATGGTCTAACCCTGAATGTGAAACACGTATATTGATCAAGTTGTTACTATCAATGACATATATTTTTATTGTTTTTTTAATGTGGGTTAGCCTACTTGTGCATGATGCCATCTACATGATATACCATACATAATTAAAATCATGTTAAGTGGCATTTTCATAATAAAACATTGGATATTTAGATAATATATATGATTACGATTCGAAATAAAATTAGAATACATTGCCAATATATGAAGATATGGGTCTATCATTCTGTTTCCCGCACCAAAACCAGAGATAAAATATCTATTATGCATGATACATGTATACAAATTATATATGGTAGCAAAAAAACACTCTCGATGGTGTAGAAACCCCAACTAAACTGACCAGCTATTAGGATATTCCAGTGCCACAATGGTACTATAGTATTTTCTAATCGAGTGGTATGTGGTTGTAGCGAATTAAGATGAATCAGTTCACGCCTAGACATTTCAGCTAAATGATCTTTACAACTTCCTAGCTTTTTCCTTTGTACCTTATCATCTGAACTATTTTTTATTTATTTATTTTATGGGTGACGCTGGTGACATACATGTATGTGATTTACATTTGAAAATGTAAATGTCAGTTCAGGCTATATGGTTTCCAAATTTATCAATTACCAGCCACAAAATAAACCCGCCCAGAAGCATACTACAATAAGCTATAACGGTGTGCTTTATCGTCTTCAAAAGGCGGTTACTGAATGCTATGAAGGTGGTCAGTGATAATTGGCAGGGAGTGGACAGAGTATTATAATACTATGTATAGGATAAAGCCTGAGGAGCTCTAAATTCTTAGCTGTGAAAAAGGCCGAGGCCGAGACCTTTTTCAAAGGTAAGAATGTAGAACTCCGAGGGTTTTAACTGACCTAAAACACATCCGACATTAATGAGGATCCCTCATAATCAACAGCTGGGTCAAAAAGAATAGATAAGATTTATTTTAAGTCGCACATAAAAACATATAACATTAGCTCTAACGAGCTAGTACAAGCGACATATAAAATAAAAACAATAAATATAACAGCTAAAACAAGCTGGTTGGCTGGCAGGAAGTCAGCATGAAATGTAAAAAAAAAATATATATATTACGGATTATATAGAAAAATACTTATAAAAACAAATAATGTAAATGAGAAACATATATTGTTAAAGGTTACATAATCCATTTTGGCACATAAAAGTAGATTACCCGATTTTATAGAAAACTTATGATGTATATGAAAAATATAAATTATATGGCTAAAAGTTACGTAAAAAACATTTGTCATTTATTAATAATTGCATAACTGTATCACATTTTCGAGGGACCTACATCTAATTTTGCTCTCAATTAAATGAAAAAATAAGGTCGCAGGCCATCTCTGAAAGTTTTGGGGTCTCTGGTTATTCTCAATGCCTCTGGCAAAGAGTTCCAGATTTTAGGGGCCAAAAAGCAAAAGGAATTTGTTCCATGTCGCACCCTCTGCACCAGAGGAATTTTCAGGATATTTTCAGAATTTCTTAAACGACAGCGTTTTTCAATCAGTTCAAGGAGGTAGGCTGGTGCTAAGTCATAAGGAATTTTGAAAGTCTGAATGGCGATGTTCATTTGTCTCCCAACTTCCAGAGATGGCAAGCGAGCTTTATTCAGGAGGGACTCATAGGAGGCGGTATGGTTGGAATAAACACATTTTAGAGCCCTCTCCTGAATCTTCTCCATACAGCGTGCATTTGGAGCACTGCAGTGATACCAGACGGCTGAGCAGTATTGAAAGTGGCTGAGGATAAAAACTCTGAAAAGAGCCAATTTGGCCTTGATGTCAAGGCAAAACGACAGTCTTCTCAGAGCGCTCAGCTGTCTGCCAGCTTTCTTACAAATTTCTTCCGTGTGTATCGAAAAATTCAAATTTTCATCAATATTAATGCCTAAAAGTTTGACTACTTTTTCAGGTTGAATTATACAGCCGTCTAGTATCACTGGGGACTCAACTTTACAGTTAAAAAATATCAACTGAAATTTTTCAGGGTTGGCTTGCATTAAGTTGATGAAAAACCACCATATAGCTTTTGCTGCCTCAGCTTCGAGGCATGATTTTAAAATTTGAAAATTTGGATGGGCAAAAGAAAGAGTGTTGTCATCTGCATAATTTGTGAGGCGTGCTCGTTTAATCAAGTAGAAAATGTCATTTATGAATACAATAAAGAAAATTGGGCCAAGAACTGAGCCTTGTGGCACGCCCTTAATGGTGGTTTTCCATGAACTGTGCACGTTACCTATCCGGACACGTTGCTCACGATCTGTGATGTATGATTTAATAATTTTGATTGACTGATCCTGAACACCATAAGCTTTAAATTTTGCGATCAAAAGGTCATGTGGTATGCAGTCAAAAGCTTTGCTAAGGTCCATTAACATGGTCCATTATGTCCATTGACATAATATTATTTTATTATTATTATGATATCATGACAAGCTAGTTTACATTTTTGTTGGGACGACCGTCTCATTATCATTTTGCTATATATTTGAAATATATCTGTATAAATCAATCTACATTTTTGCATGTTTGTAGATATTTATTATGTAATCACTGGTACAATATCGTTTTCATTATAATCTTTGACCCTTTTGCAACTTGAATATCTTGAAATTATGTTTTCTTGTGTGAAAGGTGGCCATAGTGGTAGCGGCATTTTTTTGTCTTTACTATGGTCTCCTGACTTTTATTTGTTATTTGTACTTTTCACTCTATTTGTAATTAATTATGTTTTGGTCAAATAAATTTGTTTTCTTCTTCTTCTTCTTCTTCATTAATAAAGCACCAACTTTGTGATTTTTTAAAATATCTTCACGCCAATTTTCAATAAGGGTGAGCAACGTGTCCTGACAGCCATAACCCTGCCTGAAGGCTGATAGGTGAGAAGAGAAGACCGTGTTTAAAAAGGGAGTGATCTGGTGGGCTAGAACTTTTTCAAAAACGTTTGCTAAAATTGGTAAAATACTCACAAGTCGATAATTAGATTTATTTAATTTGTCATATTTTTTGTATACAGGGATCACTTCTGCTTTCTTTAAGTTATTTGGAAAGGTGCCTTCATCTAAAGCTTCGTTTATTATGAATGAAATAACTGGGGCAATTTGTAAAGTGGCCTGTTTTAGTAATTTGGCTGGAATTTGGTCACATCCAGTTGCTTTCTTTGGATGCAGTGTTTTCAGAATTTTTAGCACGTCTTCTCTTGTCGTATGATGGAACTGAAAATTGTTGCCCTCGGAGTGTTGTTCAATTTCAATAATGCTAGGATGTTCCGTAACATCAATATTTTGATTCTGTCCAATATCTTTTAAAACATTAATATAATAATCATTCATAATCTCTGAAATTTCCTTTTGATTGTTTATAATTTTAGAATTTTCTGACAAGATTATATTTTCACAAGAGTTGTTTCTTTTAGACAAAAAGGGTTTCACAGTATTCCAGAAATTAGAATCATTTTTCTCACACTTTGTCTTTAAATAATTTTTCATGGATAACCGTCTCAGTTTCACACAGTAATTTCCTTGTTTTTTATAATCTGACCATGTATTGTTGTTTTAATTTGTTAAGAATTTCTTGTACGGTCGTTTTCTTGTCCAAATTTCTTTCCTGAGACGGGTATTCATGAAAGGGGGCTGATCAGGCCTAACCTTCTTTGTTTTGAGGGGAGCATGATGTTCTATGACCTCCTTCAAACAATCAGTAAACAATTTCCATGCATGATTAGCTTTCTCTACATTTTCACATTTAGTGATTTGTGAGGTCTCAATACTAGATGTATAATTTATTTTATTGTATTTTTTAAATGATCTATATTGGATATATTTGTCATGTTTAAATGGCACATGGAGCCTCATCATTGTTGCAACCATATTATGAAAATCACTTACAGAATTTACAATATTTAGAGTATTGTAGAAAGTAGAGGATTTATTCACAAGAATCACATCTAAAATAGTACCATGTTTAGACTTAAAACATGTAGGCCCCTTGACCAGATTATCTAAACCAAACAGTACACACATTTCTTTTAAAGCATTTGATGTTTTTTTAGTTAGATCATAATTTAGGTCACCACATATGACGTAGTTTGAATAATAGGCAGTAACATTGTCTAGTGTTTTACTGAAAATGTTTTTAAAGACAGCATCTGATGTACTTGGCGAATTATAAAATGTCACAAAAAACCATTTCTGTTTATTCAGCAGCGCTTCAATGATAAGACATGGAGAGTCTTCAGGTTCCAGGTCTTTCCTCTGGCGGGATGGTATATCAGATCTTATATACGCCATTAGGCCACCATTACGTTTACTTTTGTTTTTCCGATACATGTTGGAAAAATCTGCATAGAATTGTTTATCAGGAAAAGTGTCATCAATTTTAGTTTCAGAGAATGCGAGAAAATCAACTATGTTCTCCCTTAATAAATGCTCTACTTCGTAGAATTTTTGTCTTATGCTGTTGATGTTTAAATGAGCAATTAGAAAATTTTGTGGATGCTCCAATCTTTTTAACTTTATTTCTTGAAAACAATCCTCAAGTGTCTCATCAGAATAGCTGGTATTTTCAGAAAGACTTAATAATGAATTTGATGCCTGACTACTTTCTATACTAGAAACGTCAGATAAGTAATCTACTCCAATTACATCTTGGGCACTACTTGCATTCCAGGTTTGTGCTGCTGTAGGCCAGGATGAGTCTTGAGATTCGCCGTTCAAGACAGTTGGGAACATGTAAACATTGCCGGCAGGTGCACTGTCACTACAAAGACTGCACATCCAATTATTTGTACAGTTCGCATGTATCCAGTTTTGACAATAAGAACAAAATGTGCGCACATCCCCTGGGATTATTTGACCCTCACATACTTGGCAGTAATAATTTGCCTGGGGACCTGGGTTTGGCGAAATATCACCGGCAACGATGAGCGATAATAAGAGATATTGCTTGCTCATTGTGACAGCTACAGTTTGTTTACACTTGCCGGCTCCGGCGTTTCTCATCCGGCCAATTAGAAAGTTTAATGATGTCATATATCTAAAGGCTATTGTTTTTACAAGCATGAATGCATAGGCAGGGTCAGTGGTGGTAACATCTTCAAACCTGTACGTATTTGGCTTAAACTGCCTCCAAAATATCAATAAAAAGACCAAAATCATGAGTGTGCCATTCAGTTGAAAAGTCCTTGCCGCCATCTTAAAATCAGACCTTACTGATTATAATACCATTAGGCCTATCATGATAATTGTTCTGTACTTGGTCAACAATAACTCTCCATTCCCGGCTTAGAATGTAGTGGTCGGACAAAGAAAAAATTGTAGTGGTGTGTGTTTAAAGGTGATCTATCACCCCTTATATGGTATGAATAATTATGTCCTTATATGGGGTGATTGACTATCATGTGACCCTCTGAGGGGGGCACATGATAGCCAATCACCCCATATAAGGAAACAGTTGTGCCCCATCTTGTGGCGACTTTGATTTATTTGTCACAAATTTATTCATACTATATAAGGGGTGATATGTCACCTTTAATAGACTGGAATGTCATTGCACTGACCCAGATTACACGCTACCCCACCCAATGCCGGCTCAATGTTGACCGCCGTCTGCGACCCTGGCACAGAATAGAACCAGCTTTAGCTGAACGTCTTTTTTTACTGAGAGAAAATATTAGTTACTGTTTATCAACTCTGATCTTCATCATGCTTATCGTGATTGTACATTACATATCATGGTATTAACATTATTATTGGGGCGTATATGCTGTTCAGCAAAATATATACTTTTTTCACAATTTGGCCGCCTATTGGAATAATAATCTTTCGACTATTTAGGAGGTTCAAATTGTCATTGATTATCTGATTATCATTATTCAAACCAAAATTATATATTTAAAAAACAACGACTGTTAAAGAAAGAAGATAAAATCCCTAAAATTGACACTTTGACTCCCCTTTTAAAACAAACACTGATTTTATAACAAAAAGGTGTTTTTACATAAGAAAACTATACGATTTATAAATTTATCCGATAAAACCAAAAAATGATTCTATATTGATTTTCCGATTTTTGATTACCATGTGATTATATGCGCAATGTAGCTGATTACGTGCAGAAAAGTCACATTTTGATGTCACTGCCTCAAGGTTGAGAACAAGTGTGTGTACACTTAACAGGCCAGATCTATGAGCGTTTGATGGGTGCTTCTGCCAATTGAACACTGTATAAACAAATATAATTTGGAATTTAGTCAGCTACTTTCCAGTCGACAACCACAACCCAAATATTATACTCACCTTAGTGTTAAAGTCCAATTGCTTTAACCCTTTAACCGCCAAGTTATTCAACCTGAATTTTCACACACTTGAAGTTGTGTCTCGCTGACGCGATCCACAACTTCAAGTGAATGAAAATTATTCAGATTCGACAACTGTTTTCAAATATTGCTGACTGATGTCACATTTTATCTGGTACTTGATGTGCTAATAAAAAATGAAAACCAGAATATATGCGGTACCGGCGGTTTAAAGGGTTAATACCCTGATGACGCTATAAGGACTAAACTTAGATAATTTACGATGTATTATGTTCAGCTTGCCACCCCCCTCCTCCAGTCGTCCAGTCATCCAGATCATGATTCGCAGAGCTATATAAAGTGTAGAGTCTTGTTGAGTTCAAAGAAAAGGGAGATACGGTTCCGCTACAGGGTAGCTATGGCACGTTGGAATCTGGTGGTGGTGGTGCTGGTGGTGATCCTTTATCAACCAGAAACGACACATGCTCATGGTCGTTTGAGAACTCCCCCCAGCAGAGTCTCCATGTGGAGAGATGGCTACAACACTCCTAAAGAATACACCGATAACCAATATAACTGTGGTGGATTTGCTGTGAGAAACTCTTATTTCATATCAACCCTTCTCAGCAGACACAAGACGTTGAATCAATGTTGGTTTAACGTTGGTTCAGCGTCGTAGACGGTGGACCAACGTTAAACCGACATTGAGTCAACGTCTTGTATTTGCTGGGTTATCCCGCTAAGCTATGTCAAAATTATTCAATTTTCATGCAATTGAACTTGCAGTCTCGCTACCGCGATCCACAATGGTGAAAATTATTCTAATTGGTTAACCCTTGCACCGCTAAATACGAATAATCTGTTTTATGAACAGAATAAATCACTGTTGTTGGAAATGAATTCTGCGTTTAAACAACCAGATTTGCAAATGTTTGGTCTGAAATTAAACAAATATGAGCAATTTTCACCCACTTGAAGTTGTGGGTCGCGGCAGCGAGACACAACTTTGAGTGGGTGAAAATTAAAATTGTTTAATTTAGCGCATCAAGGGTTTATTTGAGATAAAATATTTACAGATCTTGATATTTTAGCACTCCAATCATTCCCATTAGCTGTGGATTTACCTGCTAATACAATATATTATTAGCGACCATAGTCTCGATTTGCGCTTTCTAGTGCTAATCGAAACTATACAGTTTATAGTCATTATTAAAATTACAATAACCGTGTATGTGTGTCTCTCTGTGGTGCAATTTTACCAGATATAGGCCTACCGTAATTAAAAAGTTACATGCAAGACATGGCACACGCACGACACGTTACAAAAATTACAGAAAATGTTAGTGTCCTATAAATATCATTTTAATTCTCTACCAAGGCCTATAAGCATTTTAGTTTTGAATATTGTCTAAACAATTATAATATTGCGAAGTATTATGTACTATGATGTTTGAGATGATACTGTGAATACCGATAAATTATATTAAAAAATACATTTAGTCTCACATACATGTATTTCCATCTCTTTAGTAAGGTAGTGAAAACAAGTTTGCTCGACGTTACTTTTCGACATGGACGGTCATCTGACTTTGTAAAAGAGTGCAAACTGTAGATGAAAAATGAATAATATCCGGCTGACGATGTGAGGGTAGAGTGATTGAGCATGAGAGTGTTTCCCTTTACTGACAAGATGATGGGTTCTGGGCATGCCTAGGGGGACTACCCCCAGACGGTCGGAGATATGGGTTTCACTGGACAATTTAATCATATTATTGCATTTCGCTCAGTTGCGCTATTCTCGGATACGATAGTGCGAGAGTAGGTCTAACCATCATCCCTCTCTCTACTTTTATTCATAATAATCTAGATTGGAAATTATGGTACTAATGATAATGATTAGCTGATTAATTTCGAATAGTCTATTGGGAAAGATGTACATTTAAAAACAAACTAGATGTCTAGTCTAAAAATAAAAATGTTGTGCATGGGTTGTGCTAATGTTTTTATATTTATTTCACGCAAAATATTTGACACATGTCAAATAGTGTATGTATCCCATGAACCCTATGTGGCCAAGATAAATAATGTATGCATCAATTGCACACTATGCAGATGTCGACCAGGAAATGCCTATGTAGTATATGAAGCTACAGCTCCATGTACTACAGAGACGACGTTTCCAATTATAATTTAATTCTAATGTATATGTGGCTAAATGCAAAACACACCATTTGATCATTGCCAATACATACCAGCGCGACGGCGTAGGCTACTTTTTTGTTGCATTTTTGTCGCGCGTCGCGCCGGTTTTTCGCGCCTCACATGTCGCGGTGGTCGTCGCGTTAGTGTGTGCTAAAACATACCACTACGTTATTTCTTTGTCCGACCACTACATTCTAAGCCGGGAATGGAGAATTAGTGTTGATCACGAACAGACCAATTATCATGGCAGGCCTATAGTGCTATAATCAGTCAGGTGTGATCGAGCTGTTGATAATGAGGGATCCTTATTATGGTCGGATGTGTTTTAAGTTAGTTAAAACCCTCGGAGCGCTACATTCTTAGCCGTGGAAAAGGCCTCGGCCTATTCCCCACCTTAGAATGTAGAGCTCCGAGGGCTTTATACTATACGTCTGCCACGCCATCTTCGGGACTGTCTTCGCGTCACTCGTCGTGCTCCTAATCGCACTCGCGTTCGCGTTGGTGTGGTTTGCGCTATAGAGAGATAACATATCGTTGTTTCAGCGCCAGCAAATGTTTAATGGATCGTGTGGCATATGTGGTGATCCCTACGATGGAGAGAGGGTCAGTGAAGCTGGGGGTATTTACGCCAACGGGATCATTGTAGCCAACTACGTCATGGGAGACACCATAGAAGTCCAAGTAGAGATCACCGCACTCCACATGGGGTACTTTGAATTCAGGTGAGAGAAAATAACTATGCAAATAGCGAGAGAGTCTCCGAATGAAATGAGGTTAAATATAAAACTAACAAAGCTAGGGTGCCATTCTGATGGTAGCTCGTATTACTTTGTGTCGGAATCTGTGTTTCTGGAGCTGCATGATCATTATTTTTGTCCAGTTATCTATATTTAACCATTTAAGCGCGAAGCAAAACTATAGTAAAAGTCACATTAAATATGTCACTTTGTAGGCCTAAGTTTTTCGTAAAATTCTGAGGCAATTATCATCTGATTGTCATGTAATTTGACACGCATTATTTTCCACTCTTGCGGCAACTACACTGAATATCTCATGAAACAATGTTGTGTAGTCTAGAAAAAACTTGTAAAGAGAGCTTGCAAAATTTCATGGAAATTGATTGTGAATTGTCTGAGGAATCAGCGCAAAACACACAATGCTGGTAGAAGCTGACGCCAACTTTATAGTCGGTTTTAATCCGTTTTATTAGCTGAGGAAACGTGATTTTAACCCTTTAAGCCCTCACGATGCATTGAAGCATCATTTTACATCCCTGAAAACAGACTTAATTGTTCTGCAACTGACGGTTTTAGAAAGAAAAGTTCCATGAAACTCCTTTGCCAATACATTGCAATTTTCTTGAAGTTTTTGGTCGCGGTCGCGAGACACAACCTTAAGTAATGTAAATAACGTGTCTGAATATGTATGTACATGTGCAACATAATTATGTGTGTATATAATAATACACATAATTATGTGTGTATTATTATATGTATGGATTGTATCGGTAAAATGCGTGTATGTTCTCGCACTATTGTTTTAACGGTTATTTCAGATTATGCCCTGTGAATGATTACACGGTAGAAGCCACCCTGGAATGCCTGAACGCCAATCTGTTGGAGTCACCCACGGGTGCTACCCAGCACGGTAACATCGTCGTGGGTTTCAACACTGTGTACCTTAATCTACCTCCGGCCATGGTGTGCTCCCAGTGCGTACTGCAATGGAAATATCGCGGAGGTAAATCTTTCAGAATATTAATAAATATTAACTATATTTTAACTGGTAACGTTTTACCCTGCAGATTACAGCTCGTCTAATATAACTCTGAGCTTAAAAAAATATTTTTTACCCACTTAAAGTTGTGTCTCGCTACCGCGATCCACAACTTCAAGTGGGTAAAAAATAGTTGAATTTGTTCAATTTATTAACTCGAAATGCATATGGTTTGTGCAGATTTACAAAATATTTAATTCACAAAAAGACTTCAGACAAGTGAGTAATCAACACTTTATCGCTATAATATCACTAGCAAAAATGTTAATGTTTGTTTCAGGAAATAATTGGGGTTTTTGTGGAGACGGAAGTGGGGCGGTTGGATGTGGGCCTCAAGAGGAGTTTTACGCGTGCGCCGACATCGCAATAACAAGCGACAGTGATGTCGATCCACCAAATACGACACCTCCACAAACTACCACAACTACCCCAACAACGACAACCCCGACTACGACAACAACCCCGACTACGACAACTACCCCAACTACAACAACTGCCCCTACAACAACTACTACTCCAACTACGACAACTACCCCGACAACTACCCCAACAACGACAACTACTCCAACAACGACAACTACACCAACAACGACGACTACCCCAACAACGACGACCACCCCAACAACGACAACCACCCCAACAACGACGACCACCCCAACAACGACAACTACCCAAACAACGACAACTAATCCAACAACGACAGCCACCTCAACAACGACAACCACCCCAACAACGACAACTATCCCAACAACGACAACTACCCCAACAACGACAACTACTCCAACAACGACAACTACCCCAACAACGACAACTTCTCCAACAACGACAACTACCCCAGCAACGACAACTACTCCAACAACGACAACTATCCCAACAACGACAACTACCCCAACAACGACAACCACTCCAACAACGACAGCTACCCCAACAACGACAACTACTCCAACAACGACAACTACCCCAGCAACGACAACTACTCCAACAACGACAACTACCCAAACAACGACAACCACCCCAACAACGACAACCACTCCAACAACGACAACTACCCCAACAACGACAACTACTCCAACAACGACAACTACCCCAACAACGACAACCACCCCAACAACGACAACCACTCCAACAACGACAACTACCCCAACAACGACAACTACTCCAACAACGACAACCACCCCAACAACGACAACTACCCCAACAACGACAACTACCCCAACAACGACAACAACTGCAAGACCTCCACCACCAGCACCCGTGCAAGAAGAAGAGGAAGAAGAATCACCAACGTGTCACTCGGTGGGGATATGGCAAACAGTTCCTACAATGGACGCTTGGTGTGTCACCAACTGTAACCATGTCCCTTCGTACTGCCCATCCAGCTATTGCGCCTGTGATTAGCTGGCAATGCAGAAGCAAAACGGCCAAATGCAGTCATTGTTTACTAAAAAAGTACGAATTCTAGCTTTGTTCTGCAGTATTATTGATTAGCTTTAACCCTTCAAATACTCACGATGCATTAAAGCATCATTTCGCATCTCTGAACAATGGCTTAATTTCCTGAAACCTGGTGGTTTTACAACACAAATTTTAATGGGAATATTTAAAAAACAACAGTATTTTTTTTCAATCGTCATCCACTTCAAGTCATTTTCATCCACTACAAGTCGAGAATTGCGCAGCAATTCGCGGCTTGTAGTGGATGAAGATGACAATGGTAAACTCAGGCTTGAAAGAGTTAGCATATATTATTATTGTATAATGCTTTATAGCTTTGTACGCATTTACTATAGCCTAATTGTGCCATAACTAGAATAACATAGAATAAATCAATCTATCATTTTGTAGCCATACAGAGACCAATGGTTGATATAATCATTGTGATATATCGTGCGCGGTTTTTTTATAAGATAATAAAGATAATACTGATTATTGTAAATGGATGACGTAAAATTCAATTATGTCACTATTCACCAGACTGAATAGTACATGCACTTGAGTATCCTCATAACGCTGAAATCTTTTTGTTTAAGCCATGGAGATCAAAAGGTTTTTTTTTAATTTGAAATCATCATAAATGTATTAGTTAGCTCTTTCCGCTTCATTTCAATACCTATGTTATGGATCTACGGCCACTATGCGGTTTCAATTTTTTTCAGGGCGGTCCCCGTGCTGAGAGTTAAGCCTAACAGTTAAGCCTAACAGTTAAGCCTAACAGTTAAGCCTGATCCAGCATATTCCAAATTCTACAGATCATTGTAAAGAACATAACATTACACAACCGGCATTTGTTTTTCTATCAATAGGCCAACAACCTAATTGGTTGCAACAATGCGCTGATATGTCACTTGCGTCAATGTAGCCTACATTTGATGTCACTTCTCACATTTTTCACACAAATGTTTTTAGGGCCATAGGCGATTATATAGATGTTATCTAAATGAGATTTTTCAGTTAATTATATGTAAAAATGAGTCAATAACGGCACATCGGCATGACACTTACGTGTACGTCAAATGACCTCGCCTTATTGATGCTTGATTGGTGCTTGTGACATTTGGGAAGGCGTTATTTGAACATTTCACATCTATCTTTTAGATTCACAATTTTGACACACCAACGGTCACCTTGCATTATTATTGTTGATATACAATATAATTATGTACCGGTACGTTTTATGTTACCCTGTTGTATGTGGGTTCACTATCCTAATGCCATTGAGCGCATGAAAAATGGTGATCTCTCATTCCCGACCGGAATCTCTAAAATACCCTATTGGTCCACCATAAGCACATCTATGTTTATTCTCTAAAAAAATCAAATCTACATAAATTTATACCAAATAACAATGTATGTAATTGAATAAACCGCCAAAATAATCGAACAAATAGCCAACTATGAAAACGTTTTTCTCTGGTAAACCATACTTTCACAGATACAATGAGTGAATTTGGAACTCACATGAAGTTTGTCCTGCTATATTTATTTTGAATCCTCCCCGTCGATGTACATGTTTGGATAAATACAATTATTTAGTCAAATGTGTAAACAGAAAAAATATATTTACATAATCTTGTAAGTTAACTACTGATAATATACATGATATATAGCATCTTTCCCAAACTGAGCAGCAATTTGTATACGGACTCTTCCATCCTTAGACAATCCTTTGTATTTTGGTTCATTCACGGTGGTGAGACCCTATACCTGCAATTGCTATCATATTATTATAATGTATGTACAATAAATAGTGACAGAATAGAGTTTTTGATTGCAAAACGACTGTGTAAATATTAATTATAATACGATATAATAGACATTTTGATTATCATATTTGGAATAGGCAAATATACACATAGCAATACAATTTGATGTTTTCAGAATAAACCGTTTTAAAATATTAATAATTATATATTACTATATGAGTATGTAATAAACTGCTAAAAATAAATCACATGTTGTATTATTATTATTTCGTTTTACAGAAAAATACACTTGATCACGACCCATTGCAGCATGTTTTTGATAGTTGAAACAATACAAAATAAATGTTACAATGATCTCTTCTGTGAATATTAATCAGCACCCTGATAAATTTTAAACATCTAATTATCAGTTATCAAAAAAAATAAGACTTGAAATGTGCACTAGTTCTGGGCTGGGTGAATATTACACATATCTTCGGCCCTATATTAACTCTGGTCTGTGGCGCTGGCTCAACACTTAAAATTGAGCGGTGAATAGCTAGGTAGAGACTTCACTATGCATTAGCCCTTTAACCGCCAAATTATTCAATCTGAATTTTCACCCACTTGAAGCTGTGTCTCGCTGACGCGATCCACAACTTCAAGTGAGTGAAAATTATTCCGATTTGACAAAATGGAGGTCAACTGTTTTCAAATATTGCTGATTGATGTCACAATATGTTTAAAAGTTGGTACTTAATGTGCTAATAAAAAATGAAAACCCGAATATATGCGGCACCGGCGGTTGAAGGGTTAACCCTAACATTTTCCCGTTATATTGTATGCATTTTAGATGGGATTGTTTTTAAAGGTATCTCCCAATCATAATGTTAAGTAATAATTCGAAGAACCCAATGTCTAGTTCAATTATTGCTATTTCTCCGATACTCCATTCAGGAGTATATATTTCAAGGATACGCTGTTTTGTGATACATCGTAAATAAATTACAATACAATACATGCTGGAACCCAACTTTTATCATATCCAAGTGTAAAAAAATGTTATGTGCAATATAAATCATGATTTCAAACAATACTACACCAATACTACATCAATTTGTGTCTCACTAGGTATCCATAGCGTTAACGTAGTTTTCGGGTGCAACTCTGCGGTTTTTGTAATTACTACAGATCCAGATCAACCTGACCTACAGTACGCTAAATGTGCACAAGGGGAGCATCTTATGGAGTAAGGGGGATGGTAAATAACCATTTATGGCTAATTACTCCACACAATGCCGTCATTTGTAATTTATCAATAATTCAGTCTTTATAATTCGTATCTAGCTGCTCATAGTGGTTTTGTATGCACTTTTAGGTCGGATTCATGTGACCTCGGCCAGCGGTAATCTCGGCCCCGTGACCTGGCTCACTTTAGTGATCTCGGCCCAGTGACCTCGGCCCACTTTTTCTCTCTCGGTCCAGTATGGCAACAGTTGATTATTCAGTCGATTCGTCTAATTTTGTGAAATAAAAAAAAATTGGTGAACACGGCCCATTTTAGCCTTTTCAATTTCAATATTGGCATGAGGGGATGTGGCGCAATGGCTAGAGCGCCTGACTGCCTCGCCAGTCATGCACGCGTTCGGTTTCGAAACCCGCTGTTACCGTGTGGGGTTTTAGAGAAACAACATTGTTTCCTCCTTCTCAATGTGACTGGGCGATCACGGTAATGGCTGCCTCGTCGAGTTAAAGTTGAGACCAGTGTATCGACGTTAATTTCTGTGCGCTCCTCACACAACTTTGTCAGGGTTGATATATGGTATATTAAGTTGACAACATTATTAAAATGATGATTGATATTAAATTTGCTGGCAATCATGTAGATTTTTAAATCCGTCATACATAGGTAACAAGTTTAAGACTAGCAATAGATAATATTGCATATTATACTGGAAAAAAATGCGGTCAGTCTCATAAAATTATACGTGACCTAATCCACCCGTTTAATATAAAAAATGGTAACTCGTTGTGAGCCTACATTCATCAGTGACGCTGAAAGAAATTGTGCATGTCCAACGTCTTTTGTTGTTCTCAAAGCGCACATGTCTGCGAACAAGTAGCGAATGTTGATACACGCCCAGCAACGAATTATACCATGTGATGTACCATATTGATGTAGAACAAGCGGAGCATTCGTTGTCAATTCGCTATCTCGACCCGAAACGACACACTTGGAGGGCAGCATGTGCGGCTTGTATGTGTAGCCGTGGTATTAGATAACATTCTGAGCTGAATCTCTTGTGGCTTAGGTATGCGTTAATGCTAAAACCTCAAAATGATTATTATGTAGCAACAGAATCGACGTTGTTGCACCCTATGTACAGCCACTTTAAATAATGTTGTACAATTTAGGTACATTGTTCTGTATAACAGAATTACCACTGTCTGTTGTGTTATTTATAATCATCTGTCATTCAGTAGTTAACTGGCAGGTATCTTACAACTAATTTCAACCAACCATAACCGTTTATATATTTTTTCACATATGATTATAGGACTTGAAAAAGTGAAACATGATTGTTTTGAAAATTGGTGAAACATGACAGCCATCTTAAAAAAGGGATTGATCCCAAGTTGCTTTATATGAATAATTTAATTCACTTGAAATTGTGTGACTTGAAATTAAATTAGATTACTTGGCGCTTAACGGTTGAACACCAGGAAAATGACATTGTCCTTATTTCAAGGCCTCGATCATACGCTAGATGTCAACGAGTTTGAGGGCGACAATAAGTATTTGTGTAAACTTAGTAGGGCGTGTCTGGAGAGTCTTTTGATGGGTGCTTCTGTCACTTGAACACATATAAACTTTCGGTCATCCACCTTTCAGGTGCCTACCCCATGGATTAATAATAATATGTTACCTTAGTGTTAAAAATATAAAGTCTTAATATCGGGATGACGATTCGTAGACAAAATTTAAATATTTATATTGCAGGGGGTATTCACTGTCTCTCAGCACAAGAAGTAGTCCAAACTAGTAGGCACTTGGCCTTGTTCTGAGACTTACATATATAAAGTGTTATGACGATATTTACATAATTAGATCATGCCGTTTCCAAATCCGACGAGTGCCAGATTGTAAATCTTGAACATTTTTGGCAAAATTCTAAATGTTCGCCAAAATGTAATAGAAAAATGATTTTTTATTGATTTATCACATTGGTATGTGTAATTTATGGTTTCTAGGTGATTTGGCCTCTAGAAATGTATTTCGAAGCTTGTGGAGATAATTTTACCTATATCTCACCTAAAAATCCAAGATGGCCCCTGTGTGTATTTATTTCAGGAAAATAATCTTGGTCCACCACCTAGATATGTGTAAGTTATGGTCTCTAGGTGATTTTGCGTCGAGAAATGCAATTCTCATGTAGTTTAGATAGATTGACATAGGTTTCACCCAAAATTTCAAGATGACTGCCATTTCTTCATTAAATTTTACGAAAGAAATGTCGGTTTATCACATAGATAATATGTGTGATGTATCGTTTCTAGGTGATTTTGGGTCGAGGAATGTCTTTTAGATAGATGGCCGCCGTTGTTTTTTTATGAAACATAGTAGTGTTATTAAAGGACCATACCCAGGCAAATGGCATGTTTTCGTTTTAGCTCTGTTATATTTTTTTGAGTGTTTGAATGAGTGAAGGTAACATTCCGATAGATTACAACTTTTAGAAACATCCGTTGGCAACGTAATCAGGTTTCGAAAAAGACGAATTATGACAACAATTTATGTCGGTCATTACATCCACCCATTTTTTAAGGCCTTCGCCATGTTTCATTTGTTTGAAAATTGTTTGATTATTTTCTTCTAAAGATAGTTTTTTTTTAAATTTACTAGCCGTAATCTATGCTAAAAAATATTAGTATTATGATAAGTGTGTAAGGTCTCAGATATATCACATCATAAAAGATGTTGCTAGTTTAATTACAATGTCATCGGAAAACCACAGTTTAACGGCGCTTTCCCTACGGGTCTCACACTTACAAACACGAAGGGTCAACACTTCTAAACTCGGCCAATTGACATGTTTTACATCTTTCCTGGACATCGTGAGCATCGCCAAAATACACAAGTTTTATTCATGGAATGTTCGTGGCTGGTGTAGGGACAAAAAGGAAGTACACATACATATGTAACAAAAATAAACACATGATGCTTTTAAAATTAATATAAGACAATGTGTATTTTGCATTTTATATTATCATATTATCATGCCATTATTTTGATACAGTAGCCCAATTATAACCTCAGAAATACATTTACCAGTATTAAAATAACATATTTTTAGACATGAATTTGAAAAAGGTTTTATGAAAATGAAGAAAAGTAAAATTTGCTCCAGTTTTATATGTATTTTTTGGCTATGTTTAACACATTCCCAGCAGTTGTTAGTAGCTAATAGCGAATAATACAGCTATTAGTATACCTGTATCATGGATCAGTATATATTATGTAATGTGAGGGGTTGGCGCTGCATTAATTCCACCAAGAAACAGAGACGACAAGGCAAAATTTAATGTTTTCTCTAACACAAACGTTGTTTGTGCGTAACGTGTATGTGTATGTTTATACAATAACAAAGAAATGCATAATCGTTATGTTTTTTATAACATTTATTTGGTTATTGAAAACATTTTTTCAGCTCACCGGTCACATTGCCACTAAATGTTTAATTTTTTTTTTAATGCTTGAGAATAAATTTCTCACGTGTCAATCGTTTATTCATAAGAACCTAGTTAAAGAGGGCATGTTTTTGTTCAACTGAATTTTTTTTATTTTTTAAAGCGTCATTTCAGTGATTGTGTTTTGTCATGATTGAGGATTCATTGATCATAGAACAGTTGAACCAGCTTTTTAATACGATTTAGGTCATATATTGCTGTAGTTGAAGTTAGAAAATAAATGTCTTCTTCAGGTTTTACTTCAACAACCACTATTTCCATGCCCGGGGTGTTCGTTGAGATTTTATTTCAATACTGTAGTGATTGTAACGCCTCTGCAATCGTTGCTCTAAGTTATTCTAGCTCTTGAGAAATGTAATTATCGTCCTAGTTTTTTTAAGGAACAGTATTATTTTGTGCTAATGTCGAAATTTAGGTGGTGGTACCAATAGTTTGGCAATTTTGAAGCTTCAAAGAATAAAATGAGCAGTTAACTTTTTCTTAATTTAGGCTCTGTGTTTTGTTCTGCTGTCCATCTTTGCAAAAACAGTGTTTTTAAGTCATTTTTATACATCTTGTCACTTTATAATCATCATATACTCCTTTTGTTCATTTTTTACCTCTCTAGTATGTGGTATAACATCACCGCACAACTTGATGTCATCAACTCTTGATGACATTAGTTGATGACATTATTTAGCATGATTAATATTTTAAAGGACAAATAGTATAATAGTGTGTGAATTTCAGGATTAAAGGGGTGGTGTCAATATTTCTGCAATAAAAAAGCCTCAAGAAGTTAAATACTCAATTTGCTGCTTGCAATAGTTTCCTGGATAATATTGATTTTTTTTTAGCCAGAAACTATTTGAAGAATATTAAATTTAAACTGTATGCGAATTATTAGCATTACTTATCTTCAAAAAACAACATTTTTGGGGGGTTTTGTTTTGCATTTTATCACTTTTTAATCACCAAATGCTACTTTGTTTCACTGGTTTTCCTCTCTATGGCGTCGTATCACATTTCTGGGTAGTATTGTTATGTTCAGAAATGTTTTCCATGGTTAATTATCTTATCACAGATGAATAGTAGGTCTATAATGCTATGCAAATTTCGAGATCAAGGGGGTGGCGTCAATATTTCAGAAATAGGCAAGCGCTATCTGGTAATATAAAAACATTGCTCTTTCAAAAATGTTCCGAGGTAATTCATGGATATTTTTTCAAACACTATTTAGCAAAATAGTAAATGTTAAATTTGGGGATTATTTTTCCAATTTTCCTTCGGCAAAAAATCGCCTTTTTAATGTATTTTTTTTATACGTTTTGTCACTTTATATATAATCACCAAATGTCAATTTTCCCATATTTTTCATATATCTAGGGTGTTGAATCACATCTCAGTCCATTATTTTAATGATCATAATTAGTTTCCATTCTTAGTTAGTTTATTGAACATGAATAGTATAATAGTATGCAAACTACACGATCAAGGGGGGGAAGTCATTATTTTGGCAATGGGCAAGCCATACGTAGTAAAATAAAAGTATTGCTGCTTGAAATATGTTCCCCGGTAATTTGTGGATATTTCTAGCACAATAAATATTTTGCAAAAGAATAAAATTCAATGTCAAAATTATGGTATTTTTGCAATGTTTCGTTCTAAAAAAATATGTTTTTATGTTTTTCATGCTTTTTAACACTTTATATTCATCAAATGTCGGTTTGCCCATTTTTTTTCTTTTCCATGGCTTAGTATTTTTTTTATCATAATTTATTTTCCATGAAAACATTTCTTTAAATTATTTTTTTCATTGTTATGTAGTATTTTTTTGCTTTAAAACGTCATATTTTCTTCCAGTACACACCTACAACATTACAACCGGTCTTAAAATGTGGCCAGATATATGCTGGACAAAGTACAAACGGAGTCCATGAACAAAATGGTGCAAGCGAAATTTCCACAGTAAAATTGCATGTGATAATGAATGTGAACAACATTGATGTACTTACAAATTTGGCTGAGTTTACAAAAATTACTATGAACATACTTTAAGTTATATATCAGTTGACTCGGTTGATTGCAAAATTACAATGTAGATTTAGATATGTACACAATAATTATTATATGCATGTATTTTACTTTACTTTAAAATAAAAAGTAAAATAATATTAATACATATAATATGTATTATTATTATTTACTTTTTAAAGATTCTGTAACGAGCAGGTAACCAGTGCAAAGATTTAAGAAGATGAGTTATGTGACAAAAACCAGGAGACTTTGCTGCAACCCGCGCCAAACAGTTTAGTCCGGGAGGCAGGTCGATTTATCTGACCGTCTTAGTCAGTAGAGTTTTTCAAATTTTTCTTGCATGAAATTTTGTCTAGTTTTCGAATCTTGTATTCTTACTTGCACATCGCTGTGCACAACGTTACAAATTAAAGGTTTCCATGGTAACGTCTTTTTGACAAATATGGCGAAAAAATGTGTTGTATCTCTAAGTGAAAGTCATAAGCTAGTATAATACTACTTTTAAAATATAGTAGATACGTAAAACCAATGCAAAATGTAAACAAGTACACCTGCCCCCAAGCATTATCACTAATAAAGTGGAAATGCATATTTTGACGGTTTATATTGTTACCATGGAAACCACGTTTCATAAAATAAATTGTTGGAAATATATGCATGCCATGATAATGGCACAAGTTGTTTTGTTAAATTTATACTGTGTTTTTAATTGCAATTTTGTGGAATATAAATGTTGAAATTATATATCTTGATATAAATATATCTTTATGTATCGGCACATACTCTCTACTAACCGATTTAACGCTGAAACCTGGGCACCATCCCCACCCTTCCACTGAATTCACGGAGAGGAGGGGCGCCAAAAATCGACAATATTTTGTACAATCATAAATGTCTGAGCACATCAGCAGTATCTATAGTATATCCCCTCCTAGGAGCAAATAAACGATGGGCTGTGGCTATGCGTTATTGGGATATCACCCCGAGGTCATGTTAAGGTCACCCAAGGTCATCTCAAGGTCAAACAGGTGAGGGTTAGGAAAATATCCACTTTTCACATTTTTAACCTTTCTAGTCCGACAGATCGACGCCTATTATGGGTTTGGCCCTTTTTTGGAATATAATTATTTTTTAAGGCTGATTATTGATGATCAGGTAAACTGCCAGATGATATTTTGGTAAGGTTTGAAGGTTAATGTGGTTCCCATGGAAACCACTTTTCACAAAAGAAATTGTTTGCAATATATATATGCTATGATATTGGCAAAAGTTGTTTTGTTAACCGTTTAATCTCTTAGTCTCGATTTATCTCATCGTCTTAGTTAGTCATGAGGTGGGGTTATGTGTTATTGGGATATTATACAAAGGTCATGTCGAGATCACCCCAAGGTCACTCAAGGTCAAAATGGTAAGAATAATATAAATATTCAATTTTTGGCATGTTTAAGGTATTTTAGATCGGTAGATATATATATGCCTATTATGGGCTTGACACATTTTCAGAGTATAATTATTTTTTTCAGGGCTGATTATTGATGACAAGGGTAAATATATCCAGAAACTTTTGGATGACATCTTGTCAGGGGCAAAATTAAAGGTCAAAGGTAATTTCAAGGTCAAATATAATTTTGCAACAAATGAAGGCAGGAAAAAGTGTAAGACCTTTTTTTTTGTAATTTTGACTGCCAAATTTATTTCTGCTACTATTGTTAAGATTCAACATCAAAAGGTCAATTTCAAGTTCAAGTAAGAGAAAATATGGCTTTTACCAAACAAAGCAAGGAAGACGTGTAATACCTTTTTTCGTGTGATTTTGACATGTAAATCCATTTCTGGTATTATTGTGGTGATGTTTTGGCATGATATCGACTGGCTAATCATATTCTCTTAGGGTTTTAATAATCAAACATGTTCAAGGGGAAAAGATCAATTTGGCTGTGAAAATGTCAAGGAGCAACAACAAATTACAAGCAGAGGGGCAGAGGAATTAAATGGTAATGAAACGGCATCTAGAAGCGATAGGGAGGAGTTTTAAGGGCTATGAAAGAGGCGTTTGGGAGTGACGAGAAGGGCGACGGAGAGGCGCTAAGGGATGACAGTAGTAGTAGTAGTAGTAAATCATTGCTTTACGTCACTTTTCGGCACAAAAGGTCTTTTAAGTGACATTGTAATATGAAAAAAAACAACGTTGTAGTCAATTGATGAAATGAATATTGTACAGACGATGATGTGAGGGTGGTGGTGATAGGGCATGGTGGGTTATTAAGAGCGTTTTCCTTCGCTCGCCCGATAAGGGGTTCTCGGCATGTCTAGGGGATCTACCCCCAGCCATGCCCAGATGGCCAGAGACTTGGGTTTCGTTGTGCAATTTATTGCTGAGACTCTGTGGCATTTCGCGCAGCTCTGCTATCCTCGGGTCGGATAGTCCCCAGAGTAACATTAGGAAGAATAACTCCCTCTGGGTAGCTCCATTCAGCCCACATGAGAGAGCTAATGTCAAACACGCTATTGCAGGTTATTTAAGGTTTCCATGGCCTACATCAGCGCCAGCACTGATGCGAGAGCTGCATTGGCACCGCAGTTGAGCGGAGGAACCAGGGTACGCCACTTGCAATCCGCCTGAAGATTACGGCCAGATACGAGGAGACTGCAGCGTCCCTTGGATGATTGCTGTAGACTAGTGCTTCCGTACCATGCCAAACAGCATGCAACTATACTAGCAATCATCCTAGTACCCCTAAAGGATGACAGAAAAACATTAAAGACATTGAAAAGGAGACAAATATGAACTAAAGGCCAACGGGAAGGCATTAAAGGGTAGCAAAGAGACAATACAAGGCGATGTAGATGCGTTAAAGGGTGACGAAGAGGCAATAAAGTGGTGCGTTGAAAGGTGGCTTGGAAGCATCAAAGGGAGACAAGAAAGTGTCAAATGATGGTGGGAAGGCACTAATAGGCAATGGGGATGATGCGTTAACGGACGATGGAGAGGCGAGGAGATGTCAAAGGCAATGCAGAGGCGTTAAAAGGTGACCATAAGGCGCTATATTGGGAGGCGTTAAAGGGCGACGAAGAGGCATCAAAGTGTGTTGAGGAAGTGTTAAAGATGTTTGGAGGGCACTAAAGAGCGATGTGGAGGTGCTAAAAAGAGATGAAAAGGCGACGAGAAGGTGTTAAATTGCCACAGGGAGTCGCTAAAGGTCGATGGAGAAGCGTAAAATGGCGTAGTATAGACGTTAAAGGGGAATGACGAGGCGTTAAAGGGTGACAAAAAAGCATAAAGGGCGACACAAAGCATTAAATGAAGATGAGAGAAGGCGATGGGGAGGCATTTAAGGGTGACGAAAAGGCGTTGAAGGCCGACGGAGAGGTGGTAAGGGGCAATGGGGAGTCATTTAAAACGCTGAAGCACAGTAAAGTGTGACTGGGTGCTTAAAAAAGTTGCAGAGAGGCATTAAAAATCGATGGGAAAGCGGTAAGGGTGATGGGGATGCGTTAAAGGGCGATGGAGAGGCTTTAGATGCTGATTAGAAGGCGTTAAAGAGCAATTGGTAGGTTAAAGGGCAATGGGGAGGCGTTAAATACCAACGAAAATGCATTAAAAAGCTACATAGAATTGTTAAAGGGCAATAGGGAGGCGTTAAAGGGCGACAAAGAAGCATACAGGGCAACATCGAGGTGTTAAATGGAGATGGGAATGTATTAGAAGGCGATAGGAAGGTGTTAAAAGATAATGGGGTGGCGTTTAAGGGTGACGAGAAAGAGTTAAATGTCGGTGGAGAGGCGTCAAAGGACAATGGAGAGTTATTTAAAGACGATGAAGAGGTATTAAAGTGTGATGGGGTGCTTTAAAAGGTGCCAGAGAGGTATTTAAGGTCGACGAGGAAGCGTTAAATGATGATGAGAAAACGTTAAAGGGCGATGAAGAGGCGTTAAAAGGCAATGGAGAGGCATTAGATGTTGGTGGGAAGGCATTAAAGAGTGGTGGGTAAGCGTTAAAAGGTGACAAGAAGGCGTATCAGGGTAATGAGAAAACGTTAAAGGGAGACAGAAGCGTTAAAGGACGACGAAAAACTCTAATTAATGTTGATGAAGGGGCTTTAAAATGTGACATATTAAAGGGCAATGGAAAGGCGTTAAATGGCATTACTAAGCGACGTAGAATTGTAAAAAGGGCAATGGAGTGACGCTAAAGGGTGACAAAGAAGCATAAATGGGTGACACACAGGCGTTAAATGGCGATGGAAAGGTGTTAAAAAGCTATGGGAATGCACTAAAGGGCGATGGGGAGGAATTTGAGGGCGACAAAAAAGCGTTGGATGACGATGGGAAGGCGTTAATGAGCAATGGGGAGTCTTTAAATGGTGATGATGAAGCGTTAAAGTATGACAGGGTGCGCTAAGAGGTGGTGGCGAGGCATTACAGGGCTACGAGAAAGTGTTAAATAACGATGGAAAGGCATCAAAGGGCTATTGGGAGGCGTTCAGGGCAATGCAGAGGCGTTAGATGGTGATGGGATGGCGTTAAAGAACGATGGGGAGGCGTTAAAAGGTGACAAGAAAGCGTTTAAAGACAACAAACATTAACTCATTCAAGGCGGCACTCTCAGTACATACATGTTTCTGTGGACGGGACATTTTTCCAAATGTTTACTTTTTATGACGTCATATAACAAATTATCTCGGGCTCCTTCTTGTACCGTCAAAGTAGGTTGCCTGAGATATCTCGGGCTCCGTCTGGAATGAGTTAAAGCGCGACAGAGCATCAATAAGTGATCACATGAAAGTGCTAAATGTCGAAGGAGAGGCATTAAAAGGTGATTTAAAGTCATTATATAAAGGGCAATGTGGAAGCACTAAATGCGACGAAGAGGCACTAAAAGGTGACAAATAGGTGTTGAATGGCAATGAAAAATGACTTTGAAGAATGACAAAAAGGCATTAAATTGTGACGAGAAAGCAATTTCAACACAATAAATGTTGAAAGGTGATGCAGTGGCGTTAGATGGTGAAGGGAATTAAGGCGTTAAACAGCGATAGGGAGGCGAGAACGTGTTAAACTGTTAAAGGGTGCCAGATGAAAGCGGTAAATGTCATGAAGAGGCATTAAACGATCACGTGAAGGCGTTAGGAGATGTTAAATGGCTACAAAGAGGCACTAAAAGGCGACAGTGAGCAATGGAGAAGCGCTAAAGAGCGGCGAAGATGCATTATAGGGTGATTTAGGAGGGTTAAAGTGCTAAATAATCAAAGGCTAAATAATATGAGATAAAGGACGACGCAATGTATAGAGAGCGACGGAAAGTAGGCTAAAGTGCGACGGGAAGCGTTAAAAGGGACGTGCAGGCATTAATTGGTGATGAAAGGTGTTAAAGGGCAAAGACAAAGCAAAACCCTTCAACCGCCAAATTATTCAATTTAAATTTTCACCCACTTGAAGTTTTGTCTCGCTGAAACGATCCACAACTTCAAGGGAGTGAAAATTATTCAGATTTATCAAAATGGAGGTAAACTCTTTTCAAATCTAGCTGGTTGATGACACATTTTATCCTTAACATATTTCAAATGTGGCACTTAATGTGCAGATAAAAAATTAAAACCCGATTATATGCGGCACCGGCGGTTAAAGAGTTAAAGGGCAACGAAGAGAAGAAAAAAGACAACCGAAAGGCACTAAAAGGCGACATAGCTAGGTGGTAAATGACAATGGGTAGGCTTTAACGAGTGACGAAGCGGCGCTGAAGGGTGACAAAAAGGCGTTAAAGGGCGGCGAAGAGGCATCAAAAGTTCAGGGAAAGGTGCTCAATGGCAATGGGGAAACAATGGATAAGCTTTTAAGGGCGATATGGGGTTGCGTTAAAAGGCGACGAGGAAGCGTTAAGGGTGACTGAGAGGCATTAAATGGCGATTGATGTATTAAAACGTTAAAAGGGTGATGGGGAGGTGTTGAAATATATATTACACATTTATTTTTATTTGTGGAAAAAGTTTTTAGAAATCGGGCTTTGGAATTAACTACTACCATTTTCTAGTCATTATCAAATTAAAACAAGGTATTACATTGGTTGCTCTTTTATTTGTTAGAATAATGTTTCCGCTGATTTGACCATGGAATTGACGTTTTGACTTTGACGATGAAGTTGTATCACAGCAGCATTAAGTTAAGCATAAGTGGGTTTTCCATTTTAGGTCGCTTAGGCCTACCTCTTTTCATACCAAAAAAAATGCATTACACTTGTTGTTAGCTTCTATCATATTTTTAGTCACGTTTTAAACTTGAAGATGACCTTTAATCATCAAAGTTATTAGAGAAATTGATTCTCCAATTAAAATCACATCAAACATTTGCTTAATTATTGCTAATTGTTTTTGTGAAAAAATGATATTTTTTCCCTTTTCGATTTAATGACTTTTGACCTTGAACCTAACACTGTATAACCAAAATAATGTTATAAACGAATTATATCCAGTGAGTCAAAATCTCACCAAAAAGAGGTATTATTTGTATTTTGACTATGAAGATGACATTCAATCACCAAAATAATACCATAAATGTATTTTACAGTCATAATCCCATAAAAAGAGGTATTACTCATGCCATAGCTTTATTTGGTTGCAATCATATTTTTGCTTACTTGACCTTGAAATTGACGTTTGACCTTGAAGATAACCTTGAATCATGTAAATATTATAAAAAATGCATTTGCTAGTATTAATTACACGAAAAGAGGTATCGCTCTTGTTTCTATCTTCACTTCTTGCAAACTCATATTTGATCTTGAAATTAACCTTTGACCTTGAATGTTGCCCTCTAGCGCAAATTTCTCAAGATTTCTCAAATTCACTCAACCGTTTACTTTATCATGCTTATCATCAATAATCAGCCTTAAAAAAATAATTTCACTCTAAAAAGGAGTCAAGACCATAATTGGTGTCGATCTGCCGGAACAAAAGGGTAAAAAAGTGCAAAAATTGAATATTTGTCAAGAAGACGTTACCATGGAAACCTTCAAGTTGCGGCGTTGTGCACAGTGATGTGCAAGTAAGAATGCAAGATTCGAAAACTATACAAAATTTCATGCAAGAAAAAATTGAAAAACTCTACTGACTAAGACGGTCAGACACCTGCCTCCCGGACTAGTTCTGTGCACCCTGCAGCTTAGATATATTTTAGGTGACGTTGAACAGTTACAATAGTCCAGCTTGCTACCTATCAAAGAAGTCCATTAGTTTCACCTTCTGTTTATGATCTGACAAGTAAGACACAAACAAGTCAAGGGCGATACCATCAATACCATACCAAGCTGGCAAGAGATTGGTGATAGTGCTGTGGTAGTGTCGAAAGCAGCAGACAGATCTAACAGAGTAGGCCTAAGTGCAGTGACCCTTCCCTCGTCCATAGTCAAAATAATGTCATTTTCAACTTTGAGTAAGGCCGTTTCAGTGGAATGAAATTTCTTGTAAGCTGATTTTTGGCGAGAAATTACAGAATTATCGGATAAATAATACTTTTCTCTGACTCCAGCTGCCCAGCTGTGACCAGGTGCTGAGTCAATGCTGACCCACCGGCTTCGATACTGGCTCAAAGTTTACCAACCGTCGGCTCATTGTCTCGCATTTGTTGGAGCATATCTGCTTGGGAATGATAATCTGGTTCACCAGGCATAATTTTATATTATTTTTGATAACAATTAAGCAAGTATTATACGCCCACCTGATTTTGGATACGCGTCCATTAGAAGATCATCTCTTTTTAGCTCTAAACATTTTCACTTTCTCCAGGGGCGTAGCCAGGGTTATGAACATGTGTAGGCACAACGCTAGGGGTACGGATTTACAGAGCTTTTCCGAAACGGGGAGGGAGTGGATTTTCCCCAATTCATGGCTGCTATTTTATGGGGGGAACCCCCATACCGCTGCGCGCAACCCAGCGCAACCCAGCGGACAAATTTTCCTCGGGGGAGGCCCCACGGACCCTCCCCCGAGGAAAATTTGAAAAAAAGATCGCAAATGGTGGCATCTGATTATATTTGCGGTAAAGATATTGATTAATAAATTTTGATATTTTTTAATATTTTTTGTAAAATGTCAAAATTGAATACAGCTACAAAATTAAAAATTGAATTATATCAAGTCATAATATAATTGAAATCATTTTACTCAGTGATTACATATTGAAATTTACTGATTATTTTCGGTACGATTATCCATAGATAGCCTCAACTTTTTTAAAAACAGACATGGCGGATCCAGCATTTGACTATGTAGTCTACGTAGTGTTTTTGTGTGCACGAATAAAAGCTAAGCTGGACATTCTGTGATTGATCATAAGGGGGCCACCACTCAATCGCCAGGGGGGGGGGGGGGGGAGGGGGTGGAGTGTTTTTAAAGTAAATATTTTGAGATTGAATTTTCATGAAATAAATAATTGTCTGAAGGACATGTTGTAAATAAAATATTTAATGGCCCTCAATTTTTTTTAGTCATACATAATTAGAGGCTAGAGTATGTGGAGGGGATAAAAGATGAAATAACTATTATTTTTAGGCATACAGATCTATATCCATGATTTTTAATACTATGCCAGCCGCCAGACAGTATACAAAACAGATAACCTTACACGAAAACGAAACTATACACTAAATATACACTATATATATACACTATACGAAAACGTTATTTGATCATTATTATCTGGTTACATGATTCGCTGTGATAGGCATAAATCAGCCCTGAGCAAACATGAGATGTTGAAACAAAAATGTTTTAATTTTGGGCCAGTGTCGTAGACAATGAACCAACATTAGTATAACATTGGTTGAATGCCTGCATGGGATTTCACTCTTGTCACCAGTGTCATCACGTCTGAGAAGCTAGTCAGTGTAGCATGGGATTCATGCATGTATACATGTCATTGTGCAGCCTATCATTTGTTTTACACAGTGCAGTGCAGGTACAAAAATAGATCGTTAAGAATTAGTCCCATAACGTTGCTGAAACAGAACTGCCACAGATTATAATGCCCACTCAAGGGTAAAAAAGTGGGACATTTCTTTGGACGCTCATATCTAAGACTTGCCTCGATTAATCAGGTTAATAAAAGGTTATTTTGTATACATCGTACGCTCAGTTCATTTGTAACAGTAAAATGTTATTAGCATCGATCTCATTGACTGCCTGGTTGAAAAAAATTGATTTTCCCGGGTAAAACGAATGTAGTAATCCACGGCCCCACATCTTTACGGTGTGGGCTCGTCCACGGCAAGTTTAGCGGCACTATAGTCATACATGTCATGAATTTGCACCCTGCCCAGTCAGGTCAGACCGTCAGACTACCAGTCTGACCTTGACAACAGGTGTGTGTAAGGCATGTACGAAATGGAGGGGGTGCGAGCATCATGAATATTCATTATGACGTCACCGGCTGACTGACTGTGGTATGGAGGTCACACTCAGGTCAAATTGTCTGGCCAGCAGGAGTTGGGCAGGGAAGAGGGGGGTTCTAAACACATAACACATATACGTGATATCAAGGAGTCTGCCGGTAGCAGACAACTGGATAGATGAAGATGTGAATTTGTGACTGTCATTGAAAAGAGAAACATTTAGGCCTATTGCATTTGTATCCTACTTTTCCGGCGTTTTATGCATCACCACATAAAGAATAGACTGCTAAGTGCGCATCCACATGTCGACTAGGCTAGTCTGCTAACTTGTAGCTTCTTTTTTTGATGGGTCATATTTTTTTTTTACTTTCCTTTACAATGTGTACGCACGTGCGTACTGGCGTACGGCTGGCTACGCGCCTGTTCTCGATAACTTCATCTGGTATATATATTTGGACAGTGTAACTCCATCATATACATATTCTCCAGGGAGTTTATAATCGGACATTTTTGGTCGATGTTCTTAGGTTGTTCTTCCCAGGTACAGGCTAGGCACTGAATGCCTGCTTCTTCGATATGTACATGTATTGCTATAAAGGTTCGGGCACCGCCGTGCGCTATGCGGGCCACACCGTAAATGTGCAAATATCAGAGCCAGACCGTAAATGTGTAAATATCAGGGCCACACCGTAGTCTAAATGTGTAAATATCAGAGCCACACTGTAAATATGTAAATGTCAGAGCCACATCGTGAATGTGTAAATATCAGAGTCACACCGTAAATCTGTAAATATCAGAGCCGCACCTTAAATGTCTAAATATCAGCGCCACACCGTAAATGTGTATATATCAGAGCCACACCTTAAATGTGTACATATCAGAGCCACACCGTAAAATTAATGTGTAAATATCAGAGCCACACCGTAAATGTGTAAATATCAGAGCCACACCGTAAATGTGTAAATATCAGAGCCACATCGTAAATGTGTAAATATCAGAGCCACACCGTAAAATTATGTGTAAATATCAGCGCCACACCGTAAATGTGTAAATATCAGAACCACATCGTAAATGTGTAAATATCAGAGCCACATCGTAAATGTGTAAATATGAGAGCCACACAGTAAATGTGTAAATATCAGCGTCACACCCATTCTCATTCATCAGATCCACTATCCTTCCACTAGCGTCAGCTAGTGGCCTCTGATTGATTGCACTGTAAAATGTGTTCTGTAGACGTAATTATGAATTTGACCTGATTTTGTATCTGGCCAATAAGGCAATACATGACAAAAAAGGTGTCCTTGAAATTCTAAACCACATGGTCAGGCCAAGGACTACATGTAGCCAGGCACGTGACTATTTTTATGAAATTAACAGCTTCTTTTAACCTGTTTACCAAAGGGTGGGATGGAGCAGGGAGAGATTTGACTACATTACTACATCTAAAATGTTATATTTGGTATTCAACTTGGCCTGACATCTTATGGATATTACCTAAATGTCTTTAAGAACTACCGGCCTGTTTTTTCTAACATACCTTTTATTAGTAAAGTGTTGGAAAAGGTTGCTGTGAAACGTCTGACTAACCATCTAGATAAAAATGGGCTGCAAGAAGATTACCAGTCTGCCCATAAACTCATGTATGGCACAGAGACTGCACTACTCAAGGTGAACCATGATATTTCCAGTGCTTTTGACAGACACAACTGAGTCCTCTTTGTCACGAGTCCCTCTTTACCATGCTTGATCTCTTAGCTGCATTCGATACAATCGATCAAAATCAACTTTTGCGTTTATTGCGAGATGAATACGGGATAACTGGGAAAGCTCTGTCCTGGTTCTCTACCTACCTCGAGGACCGAACCCAAAGCTTGCAGGTTGAAACAACCACATCAGACCATATGCCTCTGAAGTGTGGTGTACCGCAAGGGTCAGTTCTTGGCCCAGTCATCTTTACACTATACACTGCTCCGATCCAGCGAATAATTCGTAAGCATGGGGTAAAACATCATAAATACGCAGATGATATTCAACTCTATGTGGAATATGATCCAGCAGTACCAGGTGCTAGAGAGGAAGCAATCAGGAGACTTGAAGCCTGCATCAAAGAGATTCTCATTTGGATGTCAATACGAATGCTCAAGCTAAATGATGATAAGACAGAGATGGTTATTTTCTACTCCAAGCACCATCTGGGGCAGTATGGCCATTGTACCATCAACATTGGTGATAGTGCAATCATACCTGTCAGCCATGTCCGTAACCTTGGTGTGCAAATGGACGACCATCTTTCCATCATAAGTCAAGTCACTGCTATATGCGCGGCGTATAATTTTCAGCTATACAGGCTATCGTCAGTCCGCCGTTACCTGACTGTTGATGCCACTAAGAATGCAGTCCAGGCGCTGATTACCTCTCGTTTGGACTACTGCAACTCATTGCTCCTGAACCCACCGACATCACAAATAGCACGCCTGCAGCTTCACTCTTGTACAGTGACTCAACGCTCCGAGCAGAGCCCACAGGCGTCACTGTTATGAGAGTGAAGCCTGCAGCGTATACAGAACAAGGCTGCAAGACTGGTGACTCTGACTTCCATGCGAGAGCATATCACACCGGTGCTAAAAGAACTCCACTGGTTGCCAATAGAAAGACGTATTGTGTATAAGGTTCTGGTGATCACTTACAAAGCTCTTCATGACTGTGGCTCCAGTGTACCTGGCAGAACTGCTAGCACCCCGAGGTTTGAATAATTGCCTGCGGGGAGCCAACACATTAACATTACACCAACCCATAGCCCGAAAGAAAGTCGGTGAAGGTGCAATTGGTTTTGGAGCACCCCACCTATGGAATGGATTACCGAAGGAACTCCGTGCATCCGGTTCCCTACCGCAGTTTAAAAAGTTGTTAAAGACACATATGTTTTGACTCAATGACTGTACAGCGCTCTAACCACATAGTGGGAGTAAGCGCTATAAAAGAAACTTTAATAAATTAATAAATAAATAAATATTTAGGCCTGACGCTTTGTGCTCTTGTTGCAAACGATGGACCAACGCTAAACCGATATTGGGTCAGTGTGTCCTACTGACTGAGACTGCACACCAGTAAGAACGATGACCCAGTGCAGGGTTCATGGTAATCCACAATCTGAGATGCTGACCCATCATTAAACAAAGAGTGGTTCTTACCATCTGCTGGTATCTTTGTCTTACACAATAGCAAGTCTACAACAACACAAGTAAACGACGCATATCCAATGTTGCTTTTATGCTGGGCCGTCATTGTATAGGATGGATTAACTATTATACAACACAGGTTGATCGCATGTACAAGTCATAAAAATACTAGGCATACAATGACAACCATAGCCCAGTATAGAGGATACATAACTATATACACTTGTCTCTCATAGGTGCAAGGAATCCTCGAACTTGACATAGTTTCAGGGTCAGGTGTGGGTCCAGTACACCAGATTTTGATGCCCTATCAGAACGCAGCAATTACAGAAGAGAACGCAGCAATTACAGCTCAGCCGTGATCAGGAAAAACACATTATTCGACATTTTGGCGAAAATGATTTTTTTCAAAAAAATAGATCTTTTTTACACTAACGTTAAGAATTAGACTAGTTGGCAAAATTTTGTGTCTCATTTTCTGATCATTGTCGAGAAATTGCCCCGTCAAAATCTTCGTTTTTTCAAATTTTGCAGTAATTGATCTGGAAAAACACTTTATTTTCAGGAAAAACACATTTTAGTATATTTTGATCAGAAAAAACACATTTTTGCCAGGAAAAACACATTTTTCTGGAAAAATGTGTTTTTCCTGATCAGAATAGACTAGGCTAGGCCCCTATGATAAAATGTGTTTTTCTTGAAAATAATGTGTTCTTCTTGATCAGAATGGGCAATGGTGTGTAGGGGGGGCTACACATTTTGTGATGTCAGTGAGAACTATCACAGTCGAACACTTTTTAGGCCTATTTGTAGGCCTTCATGCTGTAGCTGCAGACGAGAGGAAGCGTAGTTTTATTGAATGTTGGTCTTCTAGCCCTAGGCCTAACGTTACATGGGAGAATATAAAAAAATGCTGTAGGCCTAAGTTTTGTCCTATATAAACAGGCTAGGCCCCTAGCGTAGATTCGACTTTATCTATATGACTGGGCCCTAGCCTGGCCTAGGCCCTATGACTATAATATACATATTAGGCCTAGCCTATAGCTATACATGTAATAGACGATATAGGCTACTATAGCCTATAGGCCTAGAATAGTCTAGCCCTTATAATTGTAGGTGTGAATATCAGGGCCTTACCTGTAGGCTATCTTGGAACCTAAAATTTATCCTACATTATCCTAGGCCTAGACTACACTTTTAGTGAAAATATTAGACTATAGGGTCTAACAGATACTGAGATAGGGCCTAGACAAGGCCCTACAATGTAGTCTATAGTCTAGTCTACCCGCCGTCAGATTAACTTGTATCGCATGTTTTTCGCCGATTTCTCAGTCAATTCTCCAGCGATTTTCATGAAATTTTGTATGGACTATTTGCGAGTCACTCGGCGACTACCGTGAAATTTTCATTGGATAATAATGTTTAGATAAAAAGTTATAGACTACCATCTGGCATGTAATGCAATACAGGGCTAAAAAAAACTTTAATTTACCAGTTTAATGGGTTCATAGAGGGACGTCGTAATTTCAAATTTACTACATGTCAAATGGTCTAACTTTTATACCACATAAAAAAAAATTATGAAAATTTTGGTCGCAGCGTTACTCGAAAATAGTCCTTGCCAAATTTCGTCAAAATCGATTGAGAATTGACTGAGAAATCGGCGAAAAACATGCGATACAAGTTAATCTGACGGCGGGTATAGAACGTTATAGCCTTATGACTTAGGCCTATGTCTATGATTAGGCCTATAATTAATAACAAAAATATTAGGCTAGCCTATATTTTTATAGACCTTTTTATCATGTGACATTATTCCATGTAGGCCTAGACTAGGCCTAGGGAGGCTAGGCTAGTGTCTATCAGTATCATAAACACACCCACAACTGAAAAGTAAAGTGCAGACATCTCAGGAGTCAAGACACATCAATTTCAATGTCAGTCACCTAAGGTAAGGGCTAAGGCTTTACTAGCTTTAGGACTAGGTCTACCAGTCCTGTTGACACCGTCACTGTAGCTTAGTGTAGGCTATGCCAAGGCTTTGCTATGATTTAATTTAAACATTAGGCCTAACGCTAGACTAGCAGTTTGTGGGTCTGCTTCACTTTAGACTAGTCTTAGACTTAGTAGGGAACAGGTAGTATTTTTAGGGGGCGTTCAAATTTACATAGCCTATGCCTATGCTATGGGATGCGTTACAAAGCGTAGTCAAACTTAAAGCTAAGCCTAAGGCCTAACCTAACGTTGAGAAGCGTTACGAAGGGGGGGGGGGGTAGAAATCGTTACTCTATAACAAGACAAACAACACCACTAGGCCTACTGTAGCCTAACCAGCTTGATCAAGCAAAATACATTTTGTTAATTTTGATCAGGAAAAACACATTTTTTGATAATTTTGATCAGGAAAAACACATTATTTTGAATTTTCAGGGAAAATATGTGTGATGTAGTAAGAAAAATGTATGTTTATCAAAATACTCATACTTCTGCGTATTATATCACTTATTGAAAGTCAAAATAGGTCTAGTGGCATATGGTCTTATGGCACAAGTTAAAACTTCAAAGTCCATTTTTTCAAAACGAGTTTTTTTCAAAAAATGTGTTTTTCCTGATCAGGGCTGAGCTGTGCTAGTGTGGCCCTGAGAAGGAGGCTGCGTCACATCGTAAATGTGTAAATATCAGAGCCACACCGTAAATGTATAAATATCAGAGCCACGTCGTAAATGTGTAAATATCAGAGCCACACCGTAAATATGTAAATATCAGAGGCACATCGTAAATGTGTAAATATCAGAGCCAGACCCTAAATGTGTAAATATCAGAGCCACATCGTAAATGTGTAAATATCAGAGCCACATCGTAAATGTTTAAATATCTGCGCCACGCCGCAAATGTGTAAGTATCAGCGCCACATCGTAAATGTGTAGTTATTAGCGCCACACCGTGAATGTGTAAATATCAGAGCCACGCCGTAAATGTGTAAATATCAGAGCCACACCGTGGATGTCTAATTATTAGCGTCACACCGTAAATGTGTAAAAATCGGAGCCACACCGTAAATGTGTAAATGTCAAGAGCTAGACACACAGTAAATGTGTAAATATCAGAGCCACATCGTAAATGTGTAAATATCAGAGCCACATCGTAAATGTGCTAATATCAGAGCCACACAGTAAATGTGTAAATATCAGAGCCACAGTAAATTTGTAAATATCAGAGCCACACCTTGAATGTGTAAATGCCAGAGCCACACCGTAAATGTGTAAATATCAGAGCCACACCGTAAATGTGTAAATATCAGAGCCACGCCGTAAATGTGTAAATGTCAGAGCCACACCGTAAATATGTAAATATCAGAGGCACATCGTATATGTGTAAATATCAGAGGCACACAGTGAATGTGTATATATCAGAGCCATGCCGTAAATGTGTAACTATTAGCGCCACACCGTAAATGTGTAAATATTAACGCCACACCGTAAATGTGTAAATATCAGAGCCACACCGTAAATGTGTAAATATTAGCACCACACCGTAAAAGTGTAAATATCAGAGCCACACCGTAAATGTGTAAATATCAGAGCCACGCCGTAAATGTGTAAATGTCAGAGCCACACCGTAAATGGGTAAATATTAGCGCCACAACGTAAATGGGTAAATATCAGCACCACGCCGTTTATGTGTAAATATCAGCCGTGGTGGTGTTATTTGTGGTGGTGGTGGTGGTATTAGTTGTGGGGGTGATAGTGGTGATCGTGGGGACTACCTAAAACGCGGCACATTTCTGACGGCACATCCTAAAAGACGGCCCATAATCGAGACACGACCATACGGCCCAACCCCTCCCCCAGCGGGCAGGGTGCCGAGTGGTGGTAGTCAAATTGATGTACACCTATTATCTTGGATGTTATGTCAAAGTTCAGACAATTTCACAATCTTTAAGGTATTGCTACATTTGGTGAAGCAATTCGTTGTTTTGTAAGATCTGCAGCGCATGTGTGTGAGAGTGAACTCATTCATGCATTCTTTGATTCTTACCTGAAACCTTCTACCCAAGTGGAAAGATTAATATTCTTAAAATTAAGATTATCTTAACTTTCTCCTATTTCCTTGGAAAAGTTAAGATAAATCTTAACTTTTCTAATGAAAATAAGAAAAAGTTTAGATAGGGTAAAGTGGGGTAATACGCCCCCCTTAAGCACTTTTCCTCCTATTTGACCAGCATTTGATGGTGTTAACCCATCAACGTTTTCTCTATATGTTTAATAGTGAGGGTTATAGGTGACAACACAAATTACTCTAATTACTCCTCTTAGAATAGAATAAAAATGATTAAGAAAAAAATCACAAAGGGGGGCGTATTACCCAGGGCTTGGGTAATACGCCCCCATGGCTGGGGTAATACGCCCCCAGGGCTGGGGTAATACGCCCCCAGGGGGCTTATTACCCCACTGTTTATTTAACAAAAATATTGTTTTTTTAGGTCCTTTGTGCAGGGGAACCATCGCATTTGATGATGACGTCAAGCAGGCCCTCTAATGAAATGTAAAAAATGATATAATATGTAAAGAATGACTAAATTATTGAAATTATCAAACCATTTCAAATGGTTGATATTGTATAGGAGACCTAGATACATACACTAGTTGTGACAGTTTTACATTTTTGTCCTGTTGGTAAAATAGGTCCCCGTAAACCTTCGCTAAGACTAAATTCGAAAATCAGTTTTACCACTACTAAGATGTATATTTTGACAATTCAGATATGACCGGTGTAAAATGTCTCAAGGGATACAAATTTGCCTTTTTCAAGATGGCCGCCATCAGCATATTTTACCGTTTTAGGTGGCATAATTGTCATGATTTGATTCAACCCCAATAAGTCGATTTTTAAGATTTCGGTGTGGATTGTATATACTTTGAAGATATTTAATCGAATGGGATGTTTTATGGACAATTTCCGTTTGATATGATTAAAGTTTACTTCAGTGTCCTGCATGATAGAAGGTCGTACAATATCACGTGAACAAAATGACACATCAAAGCTAAAAATGTTTTAATGCATGTATCTGTGTATTGTGTCACTTCAAAATTGTGAGTGTGATGCACCAAATCCTCATGATAATGATGGACCACTTGGTGTCATCTGAGGTTCTTTTTAGCCAATTTCAAAGATGGCCGCCATATTTTACTGTGTTAAGTGACAATGGACATAATTAAAATATGGCGGCCAACTTTAAGATGGCCGCCATATTGTACTGTGTTGAGTGACATAATTTGGGTGACATAATAAGAAGAGGATTAAAAAAGAGAGGATAATCAAGAAAACGAGGTGGAGGATTAGGAGGAATAGAACAAGAAAGTTCAGGAGAAAATGAATGGGGAAGGTGGAGCAGAATGAGCTGGACGAGAAGGAGGACAGAGAAGTATTATAGCAGAAGAAAAAAGGAGGTAGACAATGTATGAGGCAGAAGAGAAAAAAGAAGACGAGGCAGAAAGGGAAGATAAAGAGAACGGAGAGGAAGATAGGAGGTGGAGGAGGACGGCGAGAAGAAAGAGTGAAACGCAAGAGGAAGAATTGTTTATTCAACCATGATAAATAAAAAATGAATGAAACAAATTTATTTGTACAGGTTGGTTTGGGAGGCGTCCATTAAAACCACAAGATCCCTAGCATGGAGGCCACCCATGAATGAGAAGATGAAGAGTAGAATATCACGTGATATTTATTGATTCTTTATTGATATGATTAAAGGTCACTTCAGTGTTCTGCATGATGGAAGGTGTCCTGCATGATAGAATATCACGTGATACCCCCACCCCCTCGGAAAAAAATCTTATGTAGGGGTTTCCTTATGAAGTGGCAATATATTTAAAAAAAACAGTTTCCAATATGCCTCAGATTGCAATAGAAATCCTTTGAAAAACAAAAATGTCCCCGACCTCCTTAAACCGTGAAATATTTTTTGTCATATTCTCCCCCCCCCCCCCCAAAAATGATTATGAGAAGAACAAGAAAGAGAAAGACGAGAAAAATAGATAAGGAGGTGAAGAAGAAGAAGAGGGGCAAAGAGAAGAGTACAATTATGTAAAGCAGGAGAAAGGTGACGAGAGAATCGGGAAGCAGAGGCTAATAAATTCGGAGAGGAAGAAAATGACGAAGGAAAGAGGGATGAAGAAAGAGAAGAATGAAGATCAGAGCAAAAAAAGAAAGCAAAAAGGAAAAAAGACGAAGATGAGGAGAAGAACAAGGAGGAGGAGAATGTAGAGAAGGGAGAGGAGGAAGGAGATGAGGTGGTGAAGATGGAAGAGGAAACTAATGATGATGACAATTATGATGATGATTGAAGAGGAAGTAGAGGAGGGCGAAGGAGGCCGTGGAGGAAGAGGAACGAGAAGAGAAAGGGGAAGATACCGACGAGAAAGAAAAATAGAAGGGGCAGCAAAAGGAGATGGAGGAGATAGAGAATGGAGAGATGGAGAAGGAGGAAATAAGAAGAAGAAAAGCAAGAAAAGACGAAGTTGAAAAAAACAAACAGGTAAAAGAAAGAAAGAAAAAAAGGAACAGAAGAAAATCAAAGAGAGAGGAAGAGGAAAAGGAGTAAGTGTAGGAGAAAAAGACGGTGATACGGTGAACAAGGAGGAGGAGAATGAAAATAAATTATGAAGATGAGGACGAAGATGACACGGAGAAGATGGAGGAGGAAAAGGGTGGTGATGGAGGAGGAGGGTGGGGTGGGGAGAGGGAAGAGCAGGAGGAAAAAGAGACGGAATTAGAAAAAAGACGAAGATGATGATAAAAACGAGGAAGAGAAAGGCGTAAAAGGTGGAGGAAGACGAAGAAGTGGAGAAGGCTGACGAAAAAGGAAGAAAAATAAAGGACGTGAAGACAGGGGATGAGAAAACTAGGAGGAAAAGGACGGGAGGAAAAGGAGGAGGAAGAAAAGAAGGACGAAGACGGTAAGGAGAAGAATGGAGAAGAGAAGAAGAGAAGGAGGAGAATGAAGGAAATGAGCTGGACGGCAAGGAGAGCGGTGATTTTGAAAATGAGGTAGACAAGGACAATGTGAAGGAGAAAAAAGAGGAGGATAAGGAGAACAAAAGGGGAAAATAAGAACAAAGAGGAAGGGAAGAAGGAAGATAAGAGAACAAAGAAGAGTAGGAGAAGAAAAAGTAGAGAAGGGAGGAAAGCTGGAGGTGAAGGTAGATGAGCAGGGGTGATTTTGAAAATGAGGTAGACAAGGACAATGTGAAGGAGAAAAAAGAGGAGGATAAGGAGAACAAAAGGGGAAAATAAGAACAAAGAGGAAGGGAAGAAGGAAGATAAGAGAACAAAGAAGAGTAGGAGAAGAAAAAGTAGAGAAGGGAGGAAAGCTGGAGGTGAAGGTAGATGAGCAGGGGTGGATCCAAGGGAAGGGCCGGAGTGGCTAAACCACCCTTGGAAAAAAATCATCATCTTTATGACGGGTTTCCTTATGAACTGGCGATATACTGAAAGACAAGCCGTTCCAGTATGCCTTAGATTGCAAGATAAAGCCTTTTGAAAATAAAACAAATCACCGGGGGCAGCCGCCCGACCCCCTTAAACAGTGAAATATTCCTTTGTCGATTTTTTACCCCCCCCTACGGTAAATGAAAAGCTAGATCCGCCCATGCAGGGGGACTCATCCGTCTCCTCTTTGCTTCCTCCTCAATCTCCTATGCTTCTTTTCTTCCACTTCTTCCTCTCCTTTCCTTCCTTTTCATCTCCCTCTTCTTCTTCTTGTTTTCCTCCTCTTCTTCCCTTCGTCCTCTTAGCTTTACTCACGGGGTTCATTAAGTCATGTAGCGTGTGTATATGTTTCATAAAATAACTTAGATGCTCTATATAAGTAGGCTACTTTGTTTTTGGGAAGGTGGAAAACAGACGAAGGACAATAATAAGAATAGTTAGAATATACACATGTAGGCCTGTGGGGTAATAGGCCCCCGGGGGCTTATTACCCCAACCTCGCGGGGGCCTATTACCCCACATGACTGTAAATTGTGTGACCTCTGCATAGAGTAATTGGGTTATTATCGCCCACTAATATCCAGTTTTGTGAAATGTACAACTATTCTAACTATTTATTTTTTCTGTGTGTGAGATATTTAAGATATATATTGCCAAAATATTTTTAGGATTCTGAACACATTTTTTTATAAGAAAAAAACATAAAAACGAAAAGTGCTCGCCCTGCCCCCCTTAAACTTTTAAAAGTCACAACTATGAGTGCATAGGCACTAAGTGTCACTGCATAGCTGATAAATTGTGCATTTTGATGTAAATTATCGATTGCGTCACAGATAGAAAGGGGGGCTTATTACCCAGGGGGGCCTATTACCCCGCCCTACCCTAATACTAATTTCAAGATTCTTAGTGGGATGGACCCCTGATTTATCCCGTCTGATCCACCCCTATAGGCATTGTGTAGCCGCACAATGTTTCTTCAGGGTACATGACAAAAATGAGGTGAAGTTAACCGTGAGTTCTGGTTTGAGCACCCGAAAATTTGATTGGGGGTTGACAGCCGAAATACCGATATGACACCTCACTAGGCTGGACGACATTTAATATTCATTGTTGTAATCATACTTCGTGCATAATTATGTACATCAGTATGCATTAATTGGTTAATATACATGCTTGAATGATTATTATCAGATTAGGTTCTATCAGTGTGTAAATTATACAATATTTTGACCGCAGTACTTGAATATAGACTACATAGGCCTATAAATATTATATGGGCGCTTTGCAATGATTCATGCCAGATAATTATGTAAAAGCGCACAATAATAAAATCATCACAAACTAGTACTGGAGTTTCAATGCGTACTGAAACTATCACAGTGTCTTTCAGTTAGTTACTGAAAAGTATTTTCGCTTAACCGGTGATCAAACATTATTAGTTTGGTGGTGTCTCGCTATCAGATTTTTGTTATCGTGATTTGTTTATATCGGTGTTAAAATTATGTTTCTGTTCGCTAACTCCTTGTCGGATTCTAAATAAATTATTTGTCGCTATCACGCTAGATCTATCATTCCAACATAAATCTCCCCCACCTTCAGCCATGACAATATCTAGCCATCTGACATCACATTACCAGCATATCATGATCGCGTTTTTACTGAATTTTTTGTTTTGAATTTCGAAATCAACATGCTTCAAGTAAAGTACCCTTTAATCGCAATATTAACCCTTACAACGCTGAAATATGTTTGTATAAAGCATGAAGACCAAAGAGTTTTTTCTATTTGAAATCATCATAATGTCTTAGTTAGCTCTTTTCGATTCATTTGAATACCTATGTTATGGGTCTGCTACCATTATACACATTTTTACTCTTACAGCGCGGGGATCGGATTTAGACGTCAGAATCTGACGTCTACAGACGTCAGATTCTGATGACTAAAGGCGGTCCCCGCTCTGTACACGGTTAACTTGATTATTTACTGTTTTAAATTATATAATGTACGGACGGTAATTTTCGGGTGTTTAGATTTTCGGAAGTTTGTGATTTTGCCATTTTACAAAGTCTAGAATTCCCGATTTTTTTATTTCGTTTGTAAGCCTATTTAGCGCTCATTATAATAATTTTTGATTATTAAAATTTGCGAATCTGTCCTCCTCGCGACATTCGCGAAAATTAAAACCTCGCGAAAATTACCAGATCTACACTATAATATTGGAATTCCGTCACGTGAACATACGTTTATTTGTGTTGCTGTTATGGGTCATTCTATAATTAGGGGTAATTCTCTGTCCAAGCTCTTTAGTGATTCCTCCTGGCATGACATGTGTGATAATATTGTAGAAAATGTCACCATATGATCACTACATCAATACACAAGATAAATATTAATGTGTTCACACAAATTCTCCAGAACTGTTTTTTATATTGAACCACAATGACCACAATTCTGCTTTTTTAGGTTGTCCGAAACCCTACTTGATCACATTTACATCCCTATGTTTTGACACCCGACTGTTATAGTACACATCTCAACCTGTGAGATGCATAATGGGATATTTAGCTTCAATATAGGCAAGCACAAGAAGAAATTGCTATTATTATTACCGAGTTATATGCCATGGAATGGTTGTCCCAAAGTTTTTGTCACCCTCTGTTATCAAGACCTGCACATTAGACTTATTAATGATCATTTTCACATTTCATTCACCAGATGTCGTCCAGGGCTTTATATTTTAAATCAGACTGCAGTAGCTGAAGGATTTGTCGATGAGTGAGTTTGTTCAGATAATTAATCATTTTTATCTATCTCAGAAACGTATTCTTCACTCTAAAACTGTCATCACCCGATAGCCATAGTTACACGTAGATCGTATTGGTGTATCAAATTCAAATGATTATTACATATTGAAGCATAAACCACAGTAACATACAGCACTGTATGAGCGATAATAGATGTACCAGAATCCATAGGAGGCGGGAAAAGTATCACTCAATGTTACTGTCACCCTTCATTACCAAGAATCAGTAACAGGGTGACAATTAACATGTTTATCAAAATCAATTTCAATTTGCTTACTGTGTTGATTTTGTCTAATGATTTTCACTATTATACATACCTTAAAATCTAAAGCAAAACAACATTCTATAAAATGGGTTGATTCATTTATTCCATTTTGGCGACGGAGGGTGCCACAATTTGGTAACGGGTTGAAAATTTACCACAATTGTCAGCTCTATAGCTAGATGCTGCTGTACATCTGCTCTTACAAACTTACTATGCCTTTTGTATATAATGTCACCCGAGATTTTACACACATTCAAATCTGGAATAAAGCAGTATTCTGACATAAACCATTTCTTCCGTTCTTTTAACGGAGGGTGACCCATTTCTGTAACGGGGTGACAATTTGGTCTATTTGCAATAATTATATTCTGCTATTCATCTGTTTCTACAAAACTTGCCATGCTGCTTTAATCTACTGATACACACGATTCCACATACATTCAACAATGGAGTAAAGCAGTGATGTACAAAAAAGTATAGACCACCAATTCACTTTGTCGATGGAGGGTGACACATTTTGGTAACGGGGTGACAATTATTCGATTTTAATCAATATATGCTGCTACTCACCTGTCTTCACAAACTTTCTGTGTTGCTTTAATCTGCTGGTACACACGATTATACATGCATTCCACAATGGAGTAAAGCAGTTTTGTACACAGATCTAAAAACTATCTATTCATTTTGTCGACGGAGGGTTGACAATTTGTCAAAGTTGTCAGCTATATATATTGCTCTTCATCTGGTTTTACAAACGTACCATACTATTTTCATCCAATGACACCCGTGATTTTTTACACTTGCAAATCTGGAATAAAGCAGTATTCCAAGAAATAATTAAACTATTGATCACGCTCTTTCAACGGAGAGTGACCCAGTTTTGTAACGGGGTGATACATATGCTAGACTTTTTACCATCACATTCTACTATTCGTCTCGACTCACAAACCTGCTATTTTGATCTCATATAATGGTACCCCGGCGTTATATACACCTTCACAAATGGAGAAAAGCAGTGTTGTTCAAAAAATTATAAACCATAATTCACTTTGTCGACGGACGGTGACACATTTTTGTAGCGGGGTGACAATTTGCTCGATTTTGAATCAATAGATTATGTTATGCATCTGTTTCCACAAACGTGCCATGTTGATTGAATCTACTGGTACCCACGATTCTACTTTAATACTTTCAACAATGGAGTAAAGCAGTATGGACACAAAATGTAAACCATTCATTTTGTCGACGGAGGGTGAACATTTTGGTCAGAGCTGTCAGCTATATATGTGCTGCTGTTCTTCTTCTCTTGCAAACTTACCATGCTTTGTGCATCTATTGACATCCGTGATTCTACACACATGCACCTCTGGACTAAAGCAGTATGTAAAGAAAAAATAAACCATTTATTATGTTTTTTCAACAAAGGGTGACACAATATTGTAACGGTCTGACAATTTCCTAGATTTGTAATCATTAAATTATGTTACTTATCTGTTCCTGCTAATTTACCTTGTTGATACCATTCAATATACCCATAATAATACAGACCTTTAAAAATAGAGTAAAGCATGTTTGCAAAAAGTTTAAACCATCAATTCGTATGTCGACGGAAGGTGACACATTTTGGTGAGTAAGTAAGTAAGTAAGTTGTTTTACGTCATTTTTCAGCCAGTATAAATATAAATATATCAATAACAACTGTATATGTGTCAAATTGAAATGAATCATAAAGGTAAAACTCTCGCAGGAATTTTATTATGATCCATGCAACAATGCGAACAGTGGGATTAATGAAAACCATTTCCTTTTAAAGTTCACATATACTGCTTTTGGCTTTGAGTATTATGCCTGGTAACATTTACCAATTACATTTACATTATTGTATCGTTTCTCCTCGGCATAAGATTACTCCAAAACAATGAAAGTACAACAACACGAAAATGATACACAAAAGCGCGAGAGAGTAATTATAGCAAAGTTACTATGTATAATATTAGTTATTACATGATATACGTGATCCTCCTGAGCTCGTTAGATTCACTACGACGTTGGACCAACATTTATTCACCATTGGTTCAACGACTGACAAAATGTATTCGGTATAAATTTTTAGCTCTGAATGTTTTCTATATATCTCGCATAGTACTCCCCATTTCTGAAATACGGCATGTTCAACTGAACTGAGTGACACATGCGTAATATCGTATGTTCCAGGGAAAGCTCTGAATGACACAGGCGAAATTTCGTATGCTCCCCTGAACTGAGTCACACAGGCAAAATATCGCATGTTCCACTGAATCGAGTGACACAGGCGAAATATCGCATGTTCTACTGAAATGAGTGACGCAGGCGAAATATCGCGCACTCAGGCCTACATAGATATAATTTTAATCACATGCCGATTTGGCGAATTTATTGCTCATTTCTCATTCAAATGTCAATGGTTGAAGAACGATAGAGGCTAAAATGGATATCTAGACTTGACTAGCACTTTAACCCTTAAAGCGCTGAATTTGTTTATAAAAACCTTGGAGGACAAAGGGTTTTTCAATTTGAAAATATTATAAATGGCTTACTTAGCTCTTTACGGTTCATTTGAATACCTATGTTATGGGTCTACGGCCATTATAACTACTTTTTACTCTTACAGTGCGGGGATAGACTTTAGTTGTCAGAATTTGAACATGGGTATGAGTTGACATGGGTACGAAGGAAGGGTGTTAAAGGGTGATGGGGAGGTGTTAAAGGCTGATGGAGAGGCGTTGGTGAGTAACAGAAAAAGTTAAAGTGAAACAGAGAGCAGTTGAAATGCGACGATGAGATTTTAAAGGGCAATGGAGAGGCAATAAAGGGTGGTGGAGAGGAGTTAAAGGGCGATGAAGAGGAGTTGCTAGTGTTCTAATGTATCTACATAATTTCAAAATGAAGATCTCCCTGTGTATTTTATCTAGATATGACACATATTGCTACAGAAAAGGGATTGTTCCCTCTAAGAATGACGAAGATGCATCTATGAGATATGTTAAAGGGCGATGACAAGGCATTAAGCACTCTAAAAGGTGACAAAGAAGCAATAAAGGACGGGGAATATACACTAAAGTGTAATGAGGAAGACTTAAAGGGCGACAAAGAGGCGCTAAATAATTTTAAATGGCGATGGGCAGGCATTCAACGCGATGGGGAGGTGTTTAAAAGTTACTAGAAGACCCTAACGGTGACTGAGAGTCGTTAAAGGACGGCAGGGAAGCGTTTAAAGCTGATGGGGTGGTGTTAATGAGTGAATAGCGAAGCGACGGCAATGCTGGAAAGAAGGCCATTTTAAGTAGAGGATAACTCCCGAGGAGCTCTACATTCTTAGCTGTTAAAAAGGTCGAGGCCGAAAGCCGATGTCTTTTTAACAGCTAAGAATGTAGAGCTTCGAGGGTTTAAACTGACCTAAAACACATCCGATCATAATAAGGATCTCTCATAATCAACAGCTCAGTCACACCTGATTATTATAGTACCATGGCCTACCATGATAATTGGTTTCTACTTGTCAACAATAACCCTCTATTCTTGGCTTAGAATCTAGTGGTCGGACAAAGAAAATAATGTAGTGGTGTGTTTTAAGAGGTGTTAACTGGCGTTGAAGAGGCGTTAAAGAGTGAGGAAAAGGTGTTAAAGGGCGATGTGATGTGTTAAACCTCGCTGGAGATGCACTAAAGTGTGATGAGAAGGCCTTAAAGCTCAACGAAGAAGTGGTAAAGAGTGACAGTACTGCGCTAAGCGATGGGGATGTGTTGAAGGGGCGATTTGGGTGCGTTAAAGAGCGACGGGAGACTCTAATGAGCAATGGAAAAGTGTTTAAGGATGATGTGGATTCAATAAAAGGCGACGGAGAAGCATTGAAGAGCAACGAAAGAACACTAATAGTCCAGTCAATGTATGGTAAAAAATGACCCAACCTAGAACTAATTGCAACAGATTTATTTTTTATGGCAAAGTATTCAGAAAACATTCAGGGATTCCAGAAAAAAAGTCTACAGAAATATATGTGGGGGAACATCTTCAAAGCACCCTTTGAAGTCGACCTCCCATTTAACACATGTTAATTTCAAGTAGAATGTTCTGCCTAGCTTTAAACTGATTTTATATCTATATTTATCAAATTGTCTATTTATATAATGCAAGCTCATATCACTTTATAAGTCTATATCGCCATGTCCAATATCTAAAACACTTTACTGAGAGCGTTCAGACAATTAACACATTGAACACTAGACTCCAGCTGTCCACCTTTGTTCAATAAAAATATGAAAAAACCCACCACAAATTACATTTACCATGACTGTGTGTTTTCACCTAAGCCCTGATCGAATGTTCTTGTTTCAGAGGTGCATACCAAATATGACAGTATACTGAATATGGTCGATGCGTGGTGGTGGAAGTATTGAGCATAATGTGTGTTTAATAAAATAAAAGTAAATAAATAAAATAAAAACAAAGTTAAATGAGTGCGGTTTTAGGCCGCCTTTGTGCCCATATGGGCTAAACTGCCCCAGGAGAACCACATAACAACGATACAGAATGCTCGTATAACATGCATCCTATTGGTATTTCAATAGGGGTTGTCAAATTATAATGTACTATTAATTTATTAGGCCCCACGTTGTCCAATGCACTAAATACTGGCTGAGAAGAGGAACTCCATGCACTTTCAATTTTTTTATCGGAGGTACAACGTATTATACTTGTAATTCCTATCTGCTTTTGCTAAAAAATCATAGAAATGCATTCTCCATTCAAAATAAAACAATTTTATATTTGTATTATGTATAAATTATTTCCTCCTATTTTGTTACATTTGTTATGATACCTTGACCTTTTGACACTGAAGATGGCTTTGAATCATCAAAATAGTATCAGATTTTTTTCCAGTTAAACTCACACCAACAAGAGGTATTCGCCTTGTTCCGATTTAGATTTGTTAAAAATCAAATTTTTGCTTACATTTGACCCTGAATAATAACATTTTGCTAGAAATGGGATTATCCTGTTGAAAACGAAGTATCACATTTTGTTCTCACTTGTATTTGTTAAATTTTTTTATTTTATTTTTGGTTTTGCAATTGACCTTTTGACCTTACATATGACCTTGAATGACCAAACTAATCACATAAATAGAATATCCAGGCAAATTTAAAAGATGTATTACACTTGTTTCTAATTATATTTGTTAAAAATCACATTTCCACATTTTATATATTAAAATTCAATTTTCGACCTTCAAGATGATCTTAATTTACCATAATACTCCCGGAAAATTATTTTCCTGTCACACATACACCAAAAAGAATAGACGCACTTATTCCCAGCTTTATTTGTTGAAAAGTCAAATATAAAAAATATGGTCAACGAATGGAGGCGGCCATCTTGGATTCATGGTAAATTGGTGTATTTCAACCAATCTGATTTTGGAGGATTTTTAATATGTTTTTCCTTTGTTGCTTCTGATTTGGTATTTTTTATAACTATAATATTTATTATTTAAAAAAAAAAACAGATTTGGCTTTTAAAAATATGTTCCCCCAATATATTTTTGTAGACTTTTTATATGTTATGTAGATACCCATGTAGAGTGATATGCCATCAAAATAAATTATGTTGCAATTTGTTCTAGGTCAAAGTTCAATTTGACTGGACTATAAGGGAGAGGGGATTCAAGGCAACAGGGGTACTATTGTGTTAATGTATTACATTTTTGGTAAGCGTAATTATTGGCGGAAATCCTTGTGGTCATGTTTAATTTTTAAATTATTCCGGAATTTCATGTCTGTCGAAAATGTTCTCCAATTTATTGTTTGACCCTGCAAAAATGGGGACATCTTGTATTTTACTCACAATGCAATGTCTAAAGAGCAATATAGTCACACCACTTTGTCCGGCATACCCGAAAGCCCATATTGATAGACACCAAAATCGTGGATATGCTTCTCTTCTGTAGAATATGATACTAATTTATTGTTTGAACTTGCATAAATGACGGCCATCTTATATTTTACGCCGCTACTGACAGCTCTTGGACTATGGTTTTGGGTGATAGGAACTAATTAGGTTCTAGTCTTCTAGCTGGTTGGGATTGTCTTTCAAGGACAATAACGAATTTGCTTCTATTCTGTCGAAAATGATTTAAATTTATAGTTTGACCTATATAATCATTTCTGACCCCATCACTATGTCGAACATGCCAGAAAACCGTATGGTCGACAGCAAAAATGATGAATTTGCTTCTATGCTGCCAACAATGACATTGATTCATTGTTTGACCTTGTACAAATGGATTTTACCCACAATGCAATGCCCAAAGTTTTTTTCACCACACCACTATGTCGGGCATGCCCGAAAACCCAGTAGTAGACACCAAAATCACGAATCTGCTACTATTCTAAAGAAATTGAGAATATCTAACACATTTTTCTGAAAACTCTTTTTTTGAAGAATATCTGTGCCAAATTTCAAATGTCAATTTAAAGGTGTTTTTAGTTACAAAGCCCACCATTACATGTGTCAATACGTCGTCTATATTGAAATTTATGCCCAAACCACGGTCATGGCGGCCATCTTGGATTTTTGCAAATTAAAAATTTTCCCCAAGGTTTTCTCTCCGGCAACCAAGCTAAATTTGTTCTACTTATCCATGTGACTGCGAAACCACCAAAAACAGTTTATGGAATAAATTACCTGCTAGAATTCGTTCATGCACAGTTTTATTTGGTTTCAAAACGAAATTACTCGAACTTTTCTGCGTCAAAACAAAAGTGCCTATGCAATTCTATATTAGCGACAGAACAGACCAAATCAATTTCAATTAGGCTGATTTTTTCTTCCCTAAATGATAATATATATACCTAATCATGCAGCGAAAGCCCTTTATGCAGTTGCAGTGTTGTTCCTGAAACACCACAACACTACTTTTTTGATTGTTCAAACTATCAACCATCAACGCCAATAATTATTTAGTTCAATTAATAATTGTCTTTCTCCTTTCTACAGGTTACCCACTTTCCCTTTAAATATCGATACAAGGTAGTCCGATTAATAGCAATGACTTTCTCACCACTGAAGTTTTTTTAAATTCCTTCATAACATTGCTAGATTTATATAACTACTTAATGCCACTATGTCTCGCTCCACTGGTGAACACAGGCAACATAATTATCATGTATTCATAAAATGTCATAATGGGCATGTGTTTGTGATTATTCATTGTTTTCTTTCGATGTTATTTTATTGGTTTGCAGGAGGACACCATTCCATTAGCTTTTTGAAGCTACTATGCAATCCTATTGAAATAAATATGTTTATACCGATGTTGGCCCAGCGTCGTAGGCATTGGTTCAACGTCTTGTGTTTGCTGGGATATATGCCCCCATGTAGATAACATGGAAATACTGTTTAACTTTAGTTTAACCCCTTAACCGCCGGTGCCGAATATATTCGCGTTTTCATTTTTTATTAGCACATTAAGTACCACATTTTAAATATGTTAAAGATAAAATGTGACCAGCAATATTTGAAAAGAGTTGACCTCCATTTTGTCAAATCTGAATAATTTTCACTCACTTGAAGTTGCGGATCGTGTCAGCGAGACACAACTTCAAGTGGGTAAAAATTCAAATTGAATAATTTGGCGGTTAAAGGTTAAGTATAGTTATAATGGCTATTTTAAACATATCCTGTGTTTGTCTAAATATACGATGGCAAGCGTGATTTTAGGTGTAAATTAACATGTGATTTTAGAGAGCTAACCTTGTTGTAAGCTATGTGTACATATACATTTTTATATGTACTAATAAATCCCAAATGTCTGGTAATTGTGTCAATAAAACATCTATCTATATATGGAGAAAAAAGCTCTATCTATACTGTGTAATTTGACGTAACATTGATAACATATTTTTATCAACAATCAATTGGATAAAGCACCTTGGACTTTGGCACCACTCAGCTACCACACTCATGTTAGAACTCATTCTTGATAGATTTTTTTACAGTAAATCGGTATAAACATAATAAAATATTCAATAATGTCCTAATTGACAAAAACTATTCTGTGTAAGGAAACATATTCAAGTTGATATATATATACAAGGATTTCTTGCATATTGTGTTGTTTTTAACAACAGCGTCTTTTTTGTTAATAACATCAGTCGCATATCAACTGGTACATAAATATGAAAAATGACAATATAATGTAGCATACGGCAAACACAAAACATTTGCATAAAATTTGCACAACGTCGGCCCAACGTTTTCACGTTGGTCCAACATTGTACAAATGTTATACAAATGTTTTGTGTTTGCTGGGATACGGCATAGCCCCAAGGTGACTGAACCTGAAGATACACACACATGCATGCACCTCTTCTGGACTTTATTAGATCGAGATTAATCAGGTGGATAATCGGTGTATTAAAATCGGCAACATTTCACCTACATATGTATGCTCAGCTCCTTTTCCGCTATGCAGTGTTAAATTTTGAGAGCATTTATAGACCATTGAGGTGAACATCGCTCTCAGTCTCTGCTATCTTGACAAGCGTTGATTCTCTAGAAAAAAACGAGTAAGCTTAATTATAGCAATCCACGGTTCATAGTGTGCCGCAGATAGGGTAAGTGACGAAGATCACTCAGGTATTTACTGCCTGTACCTGAAGAGAACAACCTAGCATCATCGACCTAAAATGGCTGATTATAAAATCCCTGGAGAATATGTATATGATGGACTTACACTGGGCCAAGCTATGCCAGCTGAAGTTATCGAGGAGTTGAAATGTTTACAGCTAAAAGAAGGTGATATTCTGATGGACGCGTATCCAAAATCAGGTAGGCGTATAGCTGGTTTGCTATTAATAATGATACACTAATACCTGGTACATGTAACTCAATATGGCTATGTGAGCAAAACACATTTGACAAAAGTAACCGCTGTAGACATAAATTACCCATTTAACAGAGAATCACCCATAAACGATTTGACAGCCTTGTCGTGAAGTTAGACCGACGCCTCATATTTACTGGCATTTTAGCTGCCGATTTATTCAAGTTTACATGATTATAATCATAAGACAATGATTATGAACTGAACACTATGATATTTTTAATTCTTTTTTCCCAATTTATATAGTAGGCCAACAATCATCGCTGTCGTTTTTTATTAGAACATCACCATAGCACATCACCATTAAGTCTTATCAGGATGTAATAATAGGATGTAATAATATGAAGATTTAGATGTTATACTCCTTTACTGATAAAGATTATACAGTATTAGGTTCAATATAATACTTTTGCATAAGCTCACCAGTATCATTTTATTTACTTTTTGCTATTGTACACAAACACGTACTTTACTCCACTTTACTATAACTTTTTATAGATTATTATGTTATAGGAATGATGTGGACCGAGGAAATAGTTTGGTTGATACAAAATCACACGAATAAGGAAGATGCTGACAAAATAAGACTGGACCAAAGAATACCTTTTGTGGACATTAAACGTGTAGGTGAAGAAGATTCCCGTGTGAAAGCTTTACAATCAGCGCCACGTCCTTGGCTTATTAAATCACATTTTCCAGCTCGGATATTCCAATCACAGATTGACGCAGGGCAATGTAAATTTATCATTATCATGAGAAATATAAAAGATGTCTTGCTGTCATATTACCATTTTTACAAGGCCAACCATACCTTTGGTTTTTTCACCAGGTCATTTGAAGATTTTTTTGAGTTATTCAGGAGTAAGCGTCTTTGCTATGGTGATTGGTTAGATCACTCACTAGGTTGGTGGAAATACAGAAATCACAAAAATGTATTAATTCTGACATATGAATCAATAAAGAAAGATATAATAACTGAAATAAAAAAAATATGCCTATTTTGTGACAAGTTTTTAACGTCAGATGAAATTGATTTTATCGTCAAAAGAACAGATTTCAACACAATGAAAAACAACCCAATGTCAAACTATGTTCTGAGTTTGCCTTCTTCCTTCTACGATTCGTCTATTAGTCCTTTTATAAGAAAAGGTGAGGTCGGTGGCTGGAAAACGTACTTTAATGACGAGATGAGTGCATTTGTTGATGAACATTATATAAATAAAGCGGGAGAAGAAGGCCTGGAATTTGACTGTACATTGTAACGTAGTTTATTGATTTGTGCCCTATTGCTTGAAACTTGACACCATTGATACATGTGAAATGTAAAATATAAATTTATATAGTTGCGTGTGTATTTGATATAGTTAGATAAATCATTTTACTACATCTACATCTACCGGGTGTGTGCAGATTCCCAGCAGACACAAGACGTTGAATCTTTGACCAACGTTAAACCAACATTGATCCAACGTCTTGTGTCTGCCGGGTTGACTATTATCAATGACCAAATTCATATAAAAAAAATTCCACTGTAAATTTGGTTGCAATGTGATTTCAGATTGCTATAACGTCCCCTTGTGTGTTAAAGGGTGTGTCTGCCCCTTTGTAAAGCGGCAGATACACCTTTTTATATCTAAAGGGAAGATGTATTATCAGGGGTGCTGAAGGTGTTCGAGGTTTATGTCAGCACAAAACTAGATCTAGCTTGAAAGCAACAAATAACTTTGTCTGGCAGCATCTAAGCAGTTAGTAGACACCCACTGGGCACACGACGTTGTTGCGACGTTAAATCTACGTCAAATGACTGTGATTTCCCGTCGCAACAACGTCGTGAGCCCAGTGGGCAGAAACATAATTTTAACACCGATCTAACACCGACCAAATTCGCAATGACAAAATATCGACAGTAATAGACCAAACTGAGAGCATGTTATCGGGTTTGGCAAAAATAAAAAAGGCTAGACGGTGGAGATATTTCAAATTATTCATTTGCGTGAAAACAAAAGGGCCTATGCAATTCTATATTACCGACAGAACAGACCAAATCCATTTATGTCAAATTAGGTTTTTTCTTCCCTAAATGATAATATATAAACCTAATCATGCATCGAAAGCCTTTTATGCAGTTGCAGTGTTGTTCCTGAAACACCACAACACTACTTCTCTGACTGTTCAAACTATCAACATCAACGCCAATAATTATTTAGTTCCATTAACAATTGTCTTTCTCCATGTTACCCACTTTCGCTTGAAATATTGCTACACGGTAGTCCAGACCTAACAGTTAATAGCAATGTCTTTCTCACACTGAAGTGTTAAAATTCGTTCATAACATTGCTAGGTGTATATAACAACTTATTGCTACTCTGTCTCGCTGTCTCTTAGGGCGGGGGCCCTAGGGTAGTGGTTAGCACCGCTGCCTTTCACGCCAGAGTCCGGGGTTCGGTTCCCGGTCTCGGCGGTTTGAAAGAAACAAAATTGTTTCTTCCCCATCCACGTGTGAAAGTTAGTATTGTGGGGAGCCTCCGTGACCGAGAGGTAGCGTGCTCGGCCTCAGACCGCCAGGGCTCGAATTTCGAATCCTGTGTCTGGAGGACAGTGTCATCTCAATCATCTCACCATCCTCAGGAGGTTCTCCTGGCCCAGTTTAGCCTATATGTGCACAAAGGTGGCCTAAAGCCCGATTCATTTCATTTTGTCTCGCTCCACTGGTGAACAAAGGCAGCATAATTATCATGTATTCATAATATGTCATAATGGGCATGTGTTTGTGATTATTCATTGTTTTCTTTCGATGTTATTTTATTGTTTTGCACGAGGACACCATTCCATTAGCTTTTTAAAGCTACAATGCAATCCTATTGAAATAAATATATTTATACCGATGTTGGCCCAGCGTCGTAGGCATTGGTTCAGCGTCTTGTGTTTGCTGGGATATATGCCCCCATGTAGATAACATGGAAATACTGTTTAACTTTAGTTTAACCCTTTAAACGCCGGTGCCGAATATATTCGCGTTTTCATTTTTTAATAGCACATTAAGTACCACATTTTAAATATGTTAGAGATAAAATGTGACATCAACCAGCAAGATTTGAAAAGAGTAGACCTCCATTTTGTCAAATCTGAATAATTTTCACTCACTTGAAGTTGTGGATCGCGTCAGCGAGACACAACTATAAGTGGGTAAAAATTCAAATTGAATAATTTGGCGTTTAAAGGTTAAGCATAGTTATAATGGCTATTTTAAACATATCCTGTGTTTGTCTAAATATACGATGGCAAGCGTGATTTTAGGTGTAAATTAACATGTGATTTTAGAGAGCTATCCTTGTTGTATGCTATGTGTACATATACATAAATTTGTAATGACTAAAAAATTCCAAATTGTGTCAATAAAACATCTATCTATATATATGGAGAACAAATCTCTATCTAGACTGTGTAATATAACGTAACATATTTTTATCAACAATCAAATGGATAAAGCACCATGGACTTTGGCACCACTCAGCTACCACACTCATGTTAGAACTCATTCTTGATAGATTTTTTTACAGTAAATCGGTATAAACATAATAAAATATTCAATAATGTCCTAATTGACAAAAAATATTCTGCGTAAGGAAACATATTCAAGTTGATATATATATACAAGGATTTCTTGCATATTGTGCTGTTTTTAACAACAGCGTCTTTTTTGTTAATAAGATCAGTCGCATATCAACTGGTACATAAATATGAAAAATGACAATATAATGTAGCATACGGCAAACACAAAACATTTGCATAAAATTTGCACAACGTCGGCCCAACGTTTTCACGTTGGTCCAACATTGTACAAATGTTATACAAATGTTTTGTGTTTGCTGGGATACGGCATAACCCCAAGGTGACTGAATCTGAAGGTACACACACATGCATGCACCTCTTCTGGACTTTATTAGATCGAGATTAATCAGGTGGATAATCGGTGTATTAAAATTGGCAACATTTCACCTACATATGTATGCTCAGCTCCTTTTCCGCTATGCAGTGTTAAATTTTGAGAGCATTTATAGACCATTGAGGTGAGCATCGCTCTCAGTCTCCGCTATCTTGACAAACGTTGATTCTCCTGAAAAAAACGAGTAAGTTTAATTATAGCAATCCACGGTTCATAGTGTGCCGCAGATAGCGTATGTGACGAAGCTCACTCAGGTATTTACTGCCTGTACCTGAAGAGAACAACCTAGCATCATCGACCTAAAATGGCTGATTATAAAATCCCTGGAGAATATGTATATGGTGGACTTACACTGGGCCAAGCTATGCCAGCTGAAGTTATCGAGGAGTTGAAATGTTTACAGCTAAAAGAAGGTGATATTCTGATTGACGCGTATCCAAAATCAGGTAGGCGTATAGCTGGTTTGCTATTAATAATGATACACTAATACCTGGTACATGTAACTCAATATGGCTATGTGAGCAAAACACATTTGACAAAAGTAACCGCTGTAGACATAAATTACCCATTTAACAGAGAATCACCCATAAACGATTTGACAGCTTTGCCGTGAAGTTAGACCGACACCTCATATTTACTGAGATCTTAGCTGCCGATTTAGTTTACATGATTATAATCATAAGACAATGATTTTGAACTGAACACTATGTTATTTTTAATTCTTTTTTTCCCAATTTATATAGTAGGCCAACAGTCATCGCTGTCGTTTTTTTATTAGAACATCACCATAGCACATCACCATTAAGTCTTATCAGGATGTAATAATAGGATGTAATAATATGAAGATTTAGATGTTATACTCCTTTACTGATAAAGATTATACAGTATTAGGTTCAATATAATACTTTTTCATAAGCTCACCAGTATCATTTTATTTACTTTTTGCTATTGTACACAAACACGTACTTTACTCCACTTTACTATAACTTTTTATAGATTATTATGTTATAGGAATGACGTGGACCGAGGAGATAGTTTGGTTGATACAAAATCACACGAATAAGGAAGATGCTGACAAAATAAGACTGGACCAAAGAATACCTTTTGTGGACATTAAACGTGTAGGTGAAGAAGATTCCCGTGTGAAAGCTTTACAATCAGCGCCACATCCTTGGCTTATTAAATCACATTTTCCAGCTCGGGTATTCCAATCACAGATTGACGCAGGGCAATGTAAATTTATCATTATCATGAGAAGTATAAAAGATGTCTTGCTGTCATATTACCATTTTTACAAGGCCAACCATACCTTTGGTTTTTTCACCGGGTCATTTAAAGATTTTTTTGAGTTATTCAAGAGTAAGCATTTTTGTTATGGTGATTGGCTAGATCACTCACTAGGTTGGTAGAAATACAGAAATCACAAAAATGTATTAATTCTGACATATGAATCAATGAAGAAAGATATAATAACTGAAATAAAAAAAATATGCCTATTTTGTGACAAGTTTTTAACGTCTGATGAAATTGATTTTATCGTCAAAAGAACAGATTTCAACACAATGAAAAACAACCCAATGTCAAACTATGTTCTGAGTTTGCCTTCTTCCTTCTACGATTCGTCTATTAGTCCTTTTATAAGAAAAGGTGAGGTCGGAGGCTGGAAAACGTACTTTAATGACGAGATGAGTGCATTTGTTGATGAACATTATATAAATAAAGCGGGAGAAAAAGGCCTGGGATTTGACTGTACATTGTAACGTAGTTTATTGATTTGTGCCCTATTGCTTGAAACTTGACACCATTGATACATGTGAAATGTAAAATATAAATTTATATAGTTGCGTGTGTATTTGATATAGTTAGATAAATAATTTTACTACATCTACATCTACCGGGTGTGTGCAGATTCCCAGCAGACACAAGACGTTGAATCTTGGACCAACGTTAAACCAACATTGATCCAACGTCTTGTGTCTGCCGGGTTGACTATTATCAATGACCAAATTCATATAAAAAAAATTCTACTGTAAATTTGGTTGTTGTATCTAGAGCATCTGCTTGCAATGTGATTTCAGATTGCTATAACGTCCCCTTGTGTGTTAAAGGGTGTGTCTGCCCCTTTGTAAAGCGGCAGATACACCTTTTTATATCTAAAGGGAAGATGTATTATCAGGGGTGCTGAAGGTGTTCGAGGTTTATGTCAGCACAAAACTAGATCTAGCTTGATAGCCACAAATAACTTTGTCTGGCAGCATCTAAGCAGTTAGTAGACACCCACTGGGCACACGACGTTGTTGCGACGTTAAATCTACGTCAAATGACTGTGATTTCCCGTCGCAACAACGTCGTGAGCCCAGTGGGCAGAAACATAATTTTAACACCGATCTAACACCGACCAAGTTCACAATCACAAAATATCGACAGTAATACACCAAACTGAGAGCATGTTATCGGGTTTGGCAAAAATAAAAAAGGCTAGACGGTGGAGATATTTCAAATTATTCATTTGCGTGAAAACAAAAGGGCCTATGCAATTCTATATTACCGACAGAACAGACCAAATCCATTTATGTCAAATTAGGTTTTTTCTTCCCTAAATGATAATATATATACCTAATCATGCATCGAAAGCCTTTTATGCAGTTGCAGTGTTGTTCCTGCAACACCACAACACTACTTCTCTGACTGTTCAAACTATCAACATCAACGCCAATAATTATTTAGTTCCATTAACAATTGTCTTTCTCCAGGTTACCCACTTTCGCTTGAAATATTGCTACACAGTAGTCCAGACCTAACAGTTAATAGCAATGTCTTTCTCCCACTGAAGTGTTAAAATTCGTTCATAACATTGCTAGATGTATATAACAACTTATTGCTACTCTGTCTCGCTCCACTGGTGAACAAAGGCAGCATAATTATCATGTATTCATAATATGTCATAATGGGCATGTGTTTGTGATTATTCATTGTTTTCTTTCGATGTTATTTTATTGTTTTGCACGAGGACACCATTCCATTAGCTTTTTAAAGCTACTATGCAATCCTATTGAAATAAATATGTTTATACCGATGTTGGCCCAGCGTCGTAGGCATTGGTTCAGCGTCTTGTGTTTGCTGGGATATATGCCCCCATGTAGATAACATGGAAATACTGTTTAACTTTAGTTTAACCCTTTAACCACCGGTGCCGAATATATTCGCGTTTTCATTTTTTAATAGCACATTAAGTACCACATTTTAAATATGTTAGAGATAAAATGTGACATCAACCAGCAAGATTTGAAAAGAGTAGACCTCCATTTTGTCAAATCTGAATAATTTTCACTCACTTAAAGTTGTGGATCGCGTCAGCGAGACACAACTATAAGTGGGTAAAAATTCAAATTGAATAATTTGGCGTTTAAAGGTTAAGCATAGTTATAATGGCTATTTTAAACATATCCTGTGTTTGTCTAAATATACGATGGCAAGCGTGATTTTAGGTGTAAATTAACATGTGATTTTAGAGAGCTATCCTTGTTGTATGCTATGTGTACATATACATAAATTTGTAATGACTAAAAAATTCCAAATTGTGTCAATAAAACATCTATCTATATATATGGAGAACAAAGCTCTATCTAGACTGTGTAATATAACGTAACATATTTTTATCAACAATCAAATGGATAAAGCACCATGGACTTTGGCACCACTCAGCTACCACACTCATGTTAGAACTCATTCTCGATAGATTTTTTTACAGTAAATCGGTATAAACATAATAAAATATTCAATAATGTCCTAATTGACAAAAAATATTCTGTGTAAGGAAACATATTCAAGTTGATATATATATACAAGGATTTCTTGCATATTGTGCTGTTTTTAACAACAGCGTCTTTTTTGGTAATAAGATCAGTCGCATATCAACTGGTACATAAATATGAAAAATGACAATATAATGTAACATACGGCAAACACAAAACATTTGCATAAAATTTGCACAACGTCGGCCCAACGTTTTCACGTTGGTCCAACATTGTACAAATGTTATACAAATGTTTTGTGTTTGCTGGGATACGGCATAACCCCAAGGTGACTGAATCTGAAGGTACACACACATGCATGCACCTCTTCTGGACTTTATTAGATCGAGATTAATCAGGTGGATAATCGGTGTATTAAAATCGGCAACATTTCACCTACATATGTATGCTCAGCTCCTTTTCCGCTATGCAGTGTTAAATTTTGAGAGCATTTATAGACCATTGAGGTGAGCATCGCTCTCAGTCTCCGCTATCTTGACAAACGTTGATTCTCCTGAAAAAAACGAGTAAGCTTAATTATAGCAATCCACGGTTCATAGTGTGCCGCAGATAGCGTAAGTGACGAGGCTCACTCAGGTATTTACTGCCTGTACCTGAAGAGAACAACCTAGCATCATCGACCTAAAATGGCTGATTATAAAATCCCTGGAGAATATGTATATGATGGACTTACACTGGGCCAAGCTATGCCAGCTGAAGTTATCGAGGAGTTGAAATGTTTACAGCTAAAAGAAGGTGATATTCTGATGGACGCGTATCCAAAATCAGGTAGGCGTATAGCTGGTTTGCTATTAATAATGATACACTAATACCTGGTACATGTAATTCAATATGGCTATGTGAGCAAAACACATTTGACAAAAGTAACCGCTGTAGACATAAATTACCCATTTAACAGAGAATCACCCATAAACGATTTGACAGCTTTGCCGTGAAGTTAGACCGACGCCTCATTTTTACTGGGATTTTAGCTGCCGATTTAGTTTTCATGATTATAATCATAAGACAATGATTATGAACTGAACACTATGATATTTTAAATTCTTTTTTTCCCAATTTATATAGTAGGCCAACAGTCATCGCTGTCGTTTTTTTATTAGAACATCACCATAGCACATCACCATTAAGTCTTATCAGGATGTAATAATAGGATGTAATAATATGAAGATTTAGATGTTATACTCCTTTACTGATAAAGAGTATACAGTATTAGGTTCAATATAATACTTTTTCATAAGCTCACCAGTATCATTTTATTTACTTTTTGCTATTGTACACAAACACGTACTTTACTCCACTTTACTATAACTTTTTATAGATTATTATGTTATAGGAATGACGTGGACCGAGGAGATAGTTTGGTTGATACAAAATCACACGAATAAGGAAGATGCTGACAAAATAAGACTGGACCAAAGAATACCTTTTGTGGACATTAAACGTGTAGGTGAAGAAGATTCCCGTGTGAAAGCTTTACAATCAGCGCCACATCCTTGGCTTATTAAATCACATTTTCCAGCTCGGGTATTCCAATCACAGATTGACGCAGGGCAATGTAAATTTATCATTATCATGAGAAATATAAAAGATGTCTTGCTGTCATATTACCATTTTTGCAAGGCCAACCATACCTTTGGTTTTTTCACCGGGTCATTTGAAGATTTTTTTGAGTTATTCAAGAGTAAGCGTCTTTGTTATGGTGATTGGCTAGATCACTCACTAGGTTGGTGGAAATACAGAAACCACAAAAATGTATTAATTCTGACATATGAATCAATGAAGAAAGATATAATCACTGAAATAAAAAAAATATGCCTATTTTGTGACAAGTTTTTAACGTCAGATGAAATTGATTTTATCGTCAAAAGAACAGATTTCAACACAATGAAAAACAACCCAATGTCAAACTATGTTCTGAGTTTGCCTTCTTCCTTCTACGATTCGTCTATAAGTCCTTTTATAAGGAAAGGTGAGGTCGGTGGCTGGAAAACGTACTTTAATGACGAGATGAGTGCATTTGTTGATGAACATTATATAAATAAAGCGGAAGAAAAAGGCCTGGAATTTGACTGTACAATGTAACGTAGTTTATTGATTTGTGCCCTATTGCTTGAAACTTGACACCATTGATACATGTGAAATGTAAAATATAAATTTATATAGTTGCGTGTGTATTTGATATAGTTAGATAAATTATATGAATGGACTACATCTACCGGGTGTGTGCAGATTCCCAGCAGACACAAGACGTTGAATCTTAGACCAACCTTAAACCAACATTGATCCAACGTCTTGTGTCTGCCGGGTTGACTATTACCAATGACCAAATTCATATCAAAAAATTTTCACTATAAATTTGGTTGTTGTATCGAGAGCATCTGCTTGCAATGTGATGTCAGATTGCTATAACGTCCCCTTGTGTGTTAAAGGGTGTGTCTGCCCCTTTGTAAAGCGGCAGATACACCTTTTTATATCTAAAGGGAAGATGTATTATCAGGGGTGCTGAAGGTGTTCGTGGTTTATGTCAGCACAAAACTAGATCTAGCTTTATAGCCACAAGTAACTTTGTCTGAGAACATCTAAGCAGTTAGTAGACACACACTGGGCACACGACGTTGTTGCAACGTTAAATCTACGTCAAATGACTGTGATTTCCCGTCGCAACAACGCCGTGTGCCCAGTGGGCAGAAACATAATTTTAACACCGATCTAACACCTATCAAGTTCACAATGACAAAATATCGACAGTAAGAGACCAAACTGAGTGCATGTTATCGAGGCAAAAATAACTTTCAAAAGGCTACACCAACAAATTACTTGAAAATATTGATTGCGAAATTCAGGAGTGCGATGACATAAACCAGGGCGTAGAAGTCATGACCGCATGAGACATCTCAACTGAATAATATTTTGAGGTGATTAAATAATATTTTTTGTTTATTATATATATATATCCGACGTGAATCATTGGAAAGCATCGGTATAATCATGATAATATTTGCACATGTATGTGTGTATTTTTAACACACAATTAATGTATATTTAGATAGAGAAATGAAATGAATCGGGCTTTAGGCCACCTTTGTGCACATATAGGCTAAACTGGGCCAGGAGAACTTCCTGAGGATGGTGAGATGATTGCGATGACACTGTCCTCCAGACACAGGATTCGAAATTCGAGCCCTGGCGGTCTGAGGCCGAGCACGCTACCTCTCGGTCACGGAGGCTCCCCACAATACTGACTTTCACACGTGGATGGGGAAGAAACATTTTTTGTTTCTTTCAAACCGCCGAGACCGGGAACCGAACCCCGAACTCTGGCGTGAAAGGCAGCGGTGCTAACCTCTACCCTAGGGCCTCCGCCCATATTTAGATATAGAAAAAAGGGGCAACTCTTTATTGGTAAGATGTACAAAAGGACTTCTTAGTCAGGGATCAATAGATAATTCAACTCTTTAAAATTACATCTGGGAATAACTTTAAAGTAATAATTAAATGGTCCATATTTTTCATCGCAGTCTATTGTTTTTGTTTGTTTCACTTTAAAAGGGTATTGTATGTTTAATGTAGGCATGAATCATGTTTTTTTATTTATTTGGCGGCACAAAATATGCGACTTAGGTTTTTTCGATTACATTAGGTATTCTTTTCAAACAGAAGGTTTACATCATATTTGTAATATTTTGTTTATACACGATTCTCAAACAACTCCTGTAGGTATACTTTTTTGTTAGCAACATGTTTTCTTACACTTTGTCGCCTTTTGCAGTGCAAAACGTCCTAAATCATATTATGTTGTTGTTATTTTTTTCTTAGACTTGAGTTGAGTTAATCAACTTACGCAACCGAGTGTTTGTGTCCGGACATAATCAATGCTAAATTGACACAGTTTCCAAATAATCTTTCTAGTGGCACGAATTGATTCTACACCCATAAAATAGAAGTTCAGTTATGGTTTAAATACAAGATTTTCGTAGTTTCGACGGAGGCAGACTTGGGAAAACGACTACCCTTGGTTTATGGTCTAGTTTGTTGCCAGGGTTGTCCACTCAGAATATGATCATAGGAGAGTATATATAGGCCCCTATCAATATATCATTTATGTACCATAACGTTCATAACATTATTTCTCCATTTTCTCAAAAAAGTACTCCCCCCAACCACAATTCACATCACCCAGCAAACTCGAGACGTTATTCCAATGTTGGGTTAATGCTAGACCAGCTCTGATCGTTACCGTACGAGTTCCAATTTCCAGACAACTATGTCTTATTCTGTTTAATAAACATATGAACAACCATGACAGATATCCTATATAAGATTACCTTTCAATTCTTCATCGTCTCCACAAAAATGACAATTTTCTTGAGGTCTATGTCTACAATCTAAAAATGTCAATTTCAATCACATCAATATTATTGCAGTCTTGACGAAATCTACATGTGTCACGAAGTAAATACTTGCACTTGCGCATACGGGCATCTATACAAGAAAGGCTATATTAACTCATTCAGTTTATTCGACATAAAGTTCGTGTTGTCCTTATATATATTGGGAGTTGTCAATATTTCTGCGCATGTTTGGATATTATCTGGCAAGAACGTTGATAATATATCATGATTTTCGCAATATATACTCGTGATAGATGTAAATCGCTCAATTACGGATGTTAAAGCTAATTGTGTCACATTTTTGGAGGAAGCATTTTTCTATCGAGTTCGAACAGATTACACGTAATGCATTAAGAAATGAATTTCATTGTCAACTTGTGTCGTCTGACATCATTGGCCAATAATACTAGATACAGGGCTGGTGCATCTTCTGGAGTTTCTTTCGTTTTAAATGGACCACATTTTACCAAAAAAAGCTTTTTCGTTTTGCTATTTTGAAAACCACTTATCTGAAGGAAGAATGTATAGTAGGCCTATGTCACATATGGTCATTTTTAACCAAATTGTCATTTTTGTCTGCCAAAATGCTGAAACTAACATGTACGGATGCGACCATAACTAGCAAATATAATAATGGACATGTAAGTCCCTCTCCATGGTCTGTTGGCACCCGAGATTGCTTTACAGAGGGCTTATGTCGACATCAAGCCGCAAAACACGATATTTTACATATATCAAATGATCTAGTGAAAATTACATGCGCGTAATTTGGGTCTGCAATCAGATGACTTCTCGCAGAACTTTAATTTAAGCATGTCGGGTTTCTTCAGAGAGGTAAAAAAGACTCTATTCCCCTTAAATGGTTGGCATATTATTCAGAAAACAATAATTATATTGTATTTATATAAATCCTTCAGCAAGTTATATCGACAAGTGCTATTGTTTTGCGTATTTTTCACCAAACAAAAAGTGTACAATGACAATCGTTTTTACCCCTCGGCCCGTTGGGCCCGAAGGGGTATTGTCGTCCCCTTCGTGCGCCGCCGCCGCACACACTCTTTTGGCTACTACTCCAACATGGTTCAACAGATTAAATTCATAATTCATACAAACATTCAACCCCTCCCTGCACTTTTTTTATCCAAGGTCAAGGTCAAAGGTCAAGGTCAAAGATTTAAAAAAAATCTTGTAAACGCGACAACTTGAAAAATAATTATTGGATCTCTCCATTTTTTTACGTGAAGTTACCCATGAGTATGGAGATCACCTGGTTAGATTTTCAGCTTTCCAGCGATAATCAAAATAGCCGCCACCTGGCAACTAATTTTTTTTTTGCGACTTTTTTTTTTTTCTTAATTCCCTTGAAACCTGGTATATATAGGTTTTCAGGGTCTGCGAGGCTGTTGGCATTATCCGTTTTCGCGAGGCTATGGCGGCCATCTTTATTTTTAATTACAAAATTCCTTATTAACGCGATAACTTGAAAAAAATTTATTGGATCTCTCTAATTTTGTATGTGATGTTGCTCATGAGTATGGAGATGACATGATTAGATTTTCAGCTTTCAACCGAAAATCAAAATGGCCGCCACCTGGCGATTAATTTTTTTCTTTAATGTTTTTCAGATTTCCCTCGAAACCTGCTATATATATGTTTTCGGGGTCTGCGAGTCTATTGGCATTGCCCGTTTTAGTGTGCGACTGAAAACGAGGCTATGGCGGGCATCTTGATTTTTTAATTTAAAAATTCCTTGCTAACACAATAACTTGAAAAATAATTATTGGATCTCTCCAATTTTTTATGTAAAGTTAGGCATGAGTATGGAGATGACCTGATTAGAATTTCAGTTTTCCACCGATAATCAAAATAGCCGCCACCTAGCGACTAATTTTTTTTAAAACTTTTTTTTCAGAATTCCCTTGAAACCTGGTATATACAGATATATATAGGTTTTCGTGGTCTGCAAGTCTATTAGTATTGTCCGTTTTCATGGGAGACTGAGAACGAGGCTGCGGCGGCCATTTTGGTTTTATCAATATTAATAAATCGTTCTTATTTTCAATTAATTGTCTTGAAACCTGGCATATATAGAGTCACTGCATGAGCCGAGGGGTATTTGAGTGCTTGCACAGTATTTTTTTTATATTTGTCAAATTAAATGCTTAATTAAATACACACCAACAGATGACATTTCCATAATTGAGCTATTACTTTAAGCTTGTGGCTTTGCGATTTGTAATTTTAACATTTGCAGAGGCGCTAATAATTATTACAATTATGTAGGAAAATAGTTTGCACTTATAAAGCGTCCCATCGAATAATTACATCATGAACACGACATAAAACTGGCAATGTTTAGCAAGCAGCGTTTAACAGCCTGTTAGCAGAGACATCATTACGAATACCTGATTGATCTGATGCTTTTAACACGTTGATTGCCATTATCGCCTTTTTAGGAATATACATCGCGGCTTGTCAGCTGTTTCACCAATCATCATGCAAATTGGATATGATGGAAGAACGTAAAACAATTTTAACCCAATTGAAGTTGTGGGTTGCTACAGCATGACACCATTTCAATCTGGTACGGTAAGGAATGTACACATCTGATTTGACGCTTTAATGGTTAGGATAAGAGAACTGACTAACAACAAATAACTGACTAATGCTGTTATGGATCGCAAAGTAACTGTTATATACATGTAGGTGTATAAACAATTGATCCGCTCCCTACACCAGAGCTGTTGTCGGTGACCAATCCACCATTCTTGGTATATATCATTGTGCTGCTTAAGGATGAGTAATTATGTACATAATATATGTGTAAGCTTACTGACGTTGTGATTTGTGATTTGTAGTGAACTGAAATTTTCTTCGGATTGCGGACTATCTTTAGGGCTAGGCTACCTTTGTGCAGTGCTCCTGACGACTTTCAGAAAAATGGGTAATCACCTATTTTAAATAAAACATTTGATGAAGACTGCATTGTCTAACAACATTGAAATGGTGTGTTCCTGATTGATTCAATATGTGTTTCTTACTTGACTACCTTTTTATTGTGAACCTGGGTTGGCGATATAAAATCTACACAGGCAGTTTTGTAAGCCTATGTATTTCCATGACGTCAGCGTACCTATCCGAGTCTTTCACAACTACTAGTCCTGGCAGTCAAATATGTTTATTTTTTGGTTTTAAATTTGTAGGTTGAAATATAGCTAGAAGTAGGCCTTGGGCCTATCATAATGATAATAGGACTGTTCACACAACCCATTTTTGTTCATTTTCAAGATAAATGATTGTCGTAGATTGTAATCCATTTTAAACCACCATAACAAATACATCAAAGTTGTATTCTGTGAGCTGTGCAGTCAATGACATGCAGTCAATGACAATTACCTACGTGTACGGATCGAATTGAAGCAATCCAAAGCAGATAAAGCTCAATATGAACACAACAAACCTCACCACATATGAATGGGACTCATTTAAATTATTTAATTTTGTCACAACCCCAATCTTACTACAAGTTGCATTTCTTGGTAATGCCTTGACAGTGTCGATCATATTGAGGTTTGCCTCACTGAGGAGTATGAATAATACCATTATTGCCAGTCTAGCCGTGGCAGACATGATGGTAGGATTTAGCGGTACAGCTGTATTTATACTGGAAAAGGTGTTTAATGGTTCCATCTATGCATTATCCAGAAAACTAACAGTTACAATTGTAGCAAAAATGTTTTACCAGGCTTCAATTTATTCGTCAGCTATTCACCTTATATCCCTCAGTGTAGAGAGATCTATCGCGATATTCTTGCCTCTCAGGTACACTTCTATCGTGGGTAAAACTTTTATAAAGGTATTTTTGGGAATAAATTGGCTGCTCGCAATAATTTTGTGTGTTATTTACATTACAGTGGAGTTAATATTTATTTCATCGACAAATGTTCATGTTTTTGTAATGTATATATCGATTACTACAAATACGCTGTATTTTACCATTTTATTCAGTCTGTTGGTAATGGGCCTGAAAACAATTATGATAGTAAAAGAGAAAAGACGAATCTTACCAGGACAAGAACTACGATTTAATCGCAATAAAGGGATAAGCAAAGCAACAAAGATAATATCGTTAATATTATTAGGCTTTGTGATCACCTACACACCAGTCTGTTTATCAACCATAGCGACCTCAAATTTGGAAAATATTGATGTTAATTACTTTATCACATATCTAAATCCACTGTTCACCAACTTATTGCTTGCTAATTCATGTTTAAACATCATAATATATTCTGCTACATCAGTGAAATTCAGAGTGGGATATCAATTGCAATTGCGTGATTTATATCGAGCATTTAAAAAACCCTTTCAAATATGTTACAAATAATAATATTACCGGTATGTGGCGCAGCAAATATAATATGATAGAAGAAATAGATGTAGGCCCTATTAGTTTAAAAATAAAATTATATTGAATCAATAAATTCAAAACATTAGCTAATAAGGCGTCTAATATTATGTGTTTAAAAAAACAGCCTCTATACAATCATGACAATAACTAATAATTTATGCTATATTTTAATTTAAATGATACCACTGGAATCTCTTTTCATAGGTAAAGCACCAATATGCCCAAGTAATAAGACCAACTTTAAAAACAGCTTGCTCCAATGTACCTCTTACTTCAGTTCATGAGTAGTTTACACAATGTAAATTTATTGTTGGACCACTGTCAAAATATTTCTCTGTGAGATACTGCTCGGTATATTGATAAACAAATTGAATTCAAGTGTGTGAATATATAGTAAGATGAGTGGTTTATTCAATGTATTAATCCCACATGCATTATGTAGCGCTAAGAATATATATGTTGGTTAAACTGCATCATCGCAATGACTATAAGTATTGTGGTTAACAGTGTGTATTCATTTATTTATTCATTCATTCATTCATACTACAAAATAACAAAATGCGCGATTCTCGTTGCTATAAACGAATTCGTGCTGACATAATATTGGTATGGGGAACGGTCAGATACTCGTAAATGGCTTATAATGACGCTTAATAATGGTGATAAATATGCTAAGGTGATATTAATAAGTACCTTGATGTTATCAGTTCCCACTTATTAATACAAAATGTTTATTTCATGTGCTTATTTATAATGATTCCACATGTATCAATCGATCAATTGTTATTTTTTTAGGAATTGCTACACATTTCTGTTGTTGATAAAATATAATAAATAGATTCTATACCATGTGTTAACTGTAAGAGCCAACGATTTTCCTATGTTGCCATTTAGGAAATTAACATATCGTCGCCTCGGAGCTAAAGGATCCTATCTTACACTCGTCAGAGTGGCAGATAGGATCATTTAGCTCCGAGGCGACGATATATTTATTCTACATAGAATTATATTAAATTGGATTCAGGTAGCTCTAGCGAAGAATATACAGTTAAATATACGACTTGCCTTTGAAATAACATAATTTTCAATATTAAATTACAATAGTTATAACATTGATTCTTGCGGGACATCTGTAGATATTTAAAAAATATTTATTCATTTGATCTTCCAGTTGGAACAATATCATTATTGTAATATTCCTACATGTTATCAGCTGTGGTTGATGGGAACATATGTCGATGATTTGACATGTAGCCACACAATGTTTCCTATTTTAATTATCTCTAACAAATTATTTATTTAGTAGATTTGTTTTTATCAACAGATTTTGCATAGCTTATTTGCTTATATATTAGAAATGCATTTTTAAAAGAGACTGTTTAAACGTTTTTTTAAAGATACCGCTCTTTAAATTAATGAAATTATCATTTAGAATATCTTTAGAATCTAAATGTGATACTGCAATATTCCTATTTAAAATTTCTCGTCGTTTAATAGACTGTAATATACCCTTTGTTATGCACTGCTAATTATAAAGAACATTTTCGTAAATGTACATATTTTCGATACATTGTAAATGTTTTTGCTTTTGTTTTTTCTTTGCTGCTATGAATATTTTATTTGCTATGTTATAATTGTATTAACGGCATAAATTTGAATCTTAGCTTACTTGTTTGTCTATTATGTTGTTGTTAATAATCAGTTTTAATGGTATTCATTGATTCATTCTAATGATAATTTATCTATGTATAGACCTTTTCATTCAGATTGTTCAGTAATTGTATGTGTGACATTATAGTCACGGGGCTTGTGCGCGTAAAAGAGCCCATATCTGCCAATTATGACCAGGAGTTTTAGTATAAAATCTGGGTTAATGGTTTCTCAAGAATATATATTTTTTAGGAAGCCTAACAATTTGACCCCAGGAAATCACCCAACCCCCCCCCCCCCACACCCGTCCGCCTAATTATAGACCGTAATTTGCCATAGCTTTGTCAATTTTTGTCTAGATATTAGAGTGTATTTTGGGCTATAGACAACAGGAATCGATTTGACGTTGCTAAAAATGCATATTTATCATATGTTATGTGCTATCATTGCTCGGCTTTGCTTCGAAAATCTCCCCCTTTAACCCTTCCCATTTCTGGGCTGATCGTTCATTATTTGCGGAAATAAATTGTAAAAAAATGATTAATTTCAGGTCATATTTACAAAGTCATAATATGACTTTGTAAATATGGCCTGAAATTAATCATTATTTATATCATTCGGATATTTTTCCAACACATCATCGGGATATCGAAATGGATATCACTGTTGGTATGGATTGGGGTTAGATTATGCCGGCACAGTATCCTAAGGTTCAGACTAAGGTCATTTTAAGGTTACCACTAGGTCAAATCATACTCAAATGCACAGAATTACTTGCATTTTTGTACTGTTCATGGCATTCTACTGAAGATCGAAACGTTGGACACCAGTATATATATGCTGTCTAATTTCAGCTAATCACTCTCCCAATATACGTTAGAGTAGTTTATTGACATACCTGGGTCAAATAGGGGTGGTTATCTTCTGACTTATAATGGTAAGGGGGGCACCATTCAATCTCCAGGGGGGGGGGGAGGCTCGAGTAATTTTGAAATAACTATTTTGAGATTGAATTTTCATGAAATAAATAATTGTGGCAATGTTGTAAATAATATTGTAAGCATGACTGTTTTAAATGAATATTTAATGACCCTCTAAAAAAAATTTGACACAATTCAGATTCATTAAATGACACAATTGTGAAGCCTTGCTTCGCTCGTCTTCTTAACCCCCACATCAATACTAAGCCTACTATGGGATCCAACTTTGTAGACAGAAAAATATATCTTAAGAAAGTGAAATAAATATTTTGCTCGAGGAAAAGTGTGAAATAAATGAAATATTGCAGACAGGAAGTGAAATAAATAATGTGTCCAGTTCGAAAACTCAAGCCCCCCGTCATAGTATTGAATGGTGGACCCTAATCAAATGATACACTGTTGAGAGTTAGTGATCTGCTATTTCACGTTTTGAGTTGAGAGGTCAGATGGGTCAGAACACAAATTACAATACAGGTGCTCTATGAAATATAGATGGAAATGTTCTGGTCGAATAAAAAATATGTGACGTAATGATATGAGAACAATAATTAAAAGAAAGTATCACATAAGGTTATGTAGGCCCTATAAAAAATTACGTCACCTGTTTGAAATGAAAGTTGTAGAAACTAGTTTGTTTAAAATGATTGAATCTTTGTTAATTAGGATATAGGCCTACTAGTGGTCTGTACATTATTACCTAAATAAAATTATTTTCTAAATATTTTACTTCCATCACCTTCTTATATTTCTTGTGAAACGTTCATAAATTACAATAAAGTGTAATTAAATGCATCATGTATACAAATACATAACCGTGTGATGTCACTTCATTTCAATTTAATGTTGCACTTGTGAGTTATTACTTAAGCTCATAATGATAATATAATGATATTGCACTTATATCATTATTATTGTGGGCAATCGATGTGATTTCAATATAAGGCCACACTGTTTTACTTGATCATAAACTAACAATATGAGATCATGATCTGTATCTGTATATTACGTGGCAGTACGCACTATTGTGCTATCGCGCCACGGGAGTGACTTAGCAAGGCCTGTTATCATTTATGATATAATTCATAGCCTTATGTGCATGCCAAGTACTCCACTTTTCTAGGGTCTCGCCGGATGGAAACTGCGCCTACGTCCATTGAGGTTTTTTTTACGTCCAGCCCAAAGTCAGTCAGACGAGCCATCTGATTTACGTCGTTCTCTGAGCCCCACGGCACGACATCGCTGCATGATGTCCTAGTGTATACGGCACCTGGCAGTCCCAGGCGGTCACCCATCCAATTATGAACCGGGCGCGACGTTGCTTAACTTCATTGATCGAGCCCACACCGATGAGACAACGCCGTATTCTGTATATCAATAATCTTGATCCATGATTACTTTGAGAGATCAGCATGTGAGGACAATATGGTCTAAACTCGAGGGTACACTTTTAGTTAACCCTGATCTCATATTCGTCAGTTAGGCCTGATATGCTTGTGTTCTTACAATGAGGTCACATCGAGGTCACTGTAAACTACATTATATATGTATATATAAACATAATAATATATAATATATTTTGTCTACTTTTATGTTTTATTTTTCAAGGTATATATAAAAACCAATGTTTTTCAACAACAGACTAAAATGTGTTTATTCATGTTGATTTGACAAAGCTTTTTCGTTTTGCTATTTTGAAAACCAATGATCCGAAGGAATAATGTATAGTATGTCACATAAGGTGATTGTTAACCAAATTGTCATTTTTGTCTGCCAAAATGCTGAAACAAACATCTACGGCTGCGGCCATAGATAGCATATATATGGACATGTAAGTCCCTCTCCTTGGTGTGTTAGCACCCGACATTGCTTTACATAGGGCCTATATCGACATCAAGCCACAAATAGTAGGCCTGTTATTCTGAAAAACAATAATTATATTGTATTTTTATAAATTCTTCAGCAAGTTATACCGACAAGTGCTATTATTTTCATCAGAATGTAACTTTTGCGTAGTTTTCACTAAACAATAAGTGTACAATTATTGTGATTTGTAATTGACCCAATTGTAACATTTGCAGAGCCTCTAATATTACAATGATGTAGGAAGATAGTGTGTACTTTTATAAAGCGTCCCATCGATTACTTACACCATAACCACGACAATGAAACAATGAAATGTTTTAGCATGCAGCGTTAACCTGTTAGCAGAGACCTGGATACGAATACCTAATGATCTTATGCTTTTACCACGTTGATTGCCATTATCGCTTTCTAGGGCTATATACTCTACATCGCGGCTTTAAAACGTCAACTGTTTCATGAATCGTTGGATATGATTGGCTTTGGATGGAATGACCTTAAGCAATTTTCATCCAATTGAAGTTGTGGCTTGCTACGGCATGACACCATTTTAATCTGGTAAGGATTGTACACATCTGATTTGACGCTTCAATGGTTAGAACAGACTAATAACAAATAAGTGACTAATGCTGTAATGGGTCACAAAGTAACTGTTATATAAGTGTATTTATTTTAAACAATTGATCCGCTCCCTAGAGTTGCTGACGGTGACCAATCCACCATTCTTCGTATATCTCATTGCGCTGCTTAATGATGAGTAATATAGGGCTACTATTTTGTAGTGTAAGCCTATTAAAGTTGTTATTTGGATTAGTGAACTGACATTCTCTTAGGATTACGGACACTCTGTGGTGCTGACGACTTTCAGAAAGATGGTTAATTGTCTATTTTAAATAAAACATTTGATGAAGACTGTATTGTCAACAACATTGAAACGGTGTGTTCCCGGTGGATTCGATATGTGTTTCTAACTTGGCGACTTTCTGCATAGAGAACCTGGGCTTGCGATATAAAATTCACATAGGTAATTGTGTAAGCCTATGCCTTTTAATGCCGTCAGCGTACGTATCCGAGTCTGTCGTCTAGGCGATGAACATTGTCCTCATCTTATGAAGTCAAACCCTGCTCTGTGGCTACGTAGTCAGATATGTTTATTCTTTAGTTTTATATTTGTAGCTCGAACTATGGCATAAGTAATGATAATAGGACTGTTCACACAACTAATTTTTTGTTAATTTTAAAGATAATTAATTGTCCCAGACTGTAATCCTTTTAAAATTACCATGAAAAATCCATGAAAGTTGTATTCTCTGTGATCGTTAATTTCACATGCAGTCAGTGAAAATTACCTGGGTCGAATTGTAGCGATCCAAAGCCGGTTAAGCTCAATAATAACACAAAAAACCTTACCACATAGAATGTGATTCATTTAGTTGTTCAATTTTGTCACAACCCCAATCTTACTACAAGTCGCATTTCTTGTAATGCCTTGACAGTGTCGATCATATTGAGGTTCGCCTTACACAGAACTATGAATAAATATTGCAGTCTAGCCGTAGCAGACATAATGGTAGGACTAACCGCCACATCTGTATTTATACTGGAAGTGATGTTTAATAGTTATATATATGCATTGTCAAGAAAACTAACAGTTGCATTTGTACTAAGAATATTTTACCAGGCTTCTATTTTTTCGTCAGGTATTCATCTAATATCATTAAGTGCAGAGAGATCAATCGCTATATTATTGCCTCTTAGATACAATTCTATCGTGGGTGAAACTTTTATAAAGGTGTTTTGGGGAATAACGTGGCTGATCGCATTAATTTTGTGTGTTATTTACATCACAGTGGGGCTAATATTCAATTCACTGACAAATGTTAATGGTTTTTTTTGTAATATATGTAACGATTGCTACAAATACGCTGTATTTTACCATTTTATTCAGTCTGTTGGTAATGGGCCTGAAAACAATCATGATAGTAAAAGAGAAAAGCCTAATCTTATCAGAACTACGATTAGATCGCAATAAAGGGATAAGCAAAGCAACGAAGATAATATTGTTAATATTAATATACTTTGTGATCACCTACACACCAGTCTGTTTATCAACCATCATGTTTTCAAATTTGGAAAATATTAATCTGAATTACCTTATCACATATCTAACGCCACTGTTTACCAGCTTATTGCATGCTAATTCATGTTCGAATATCATAATATATGCTGCTACATCAATGAAGTTCAGAGCGGCATATCAATTGCAATTGCGTGCTTTATATCGAACGTTTAAAAGGCCGTTTCAGATATGTTACAAATAATAGCTGCAAAGAAAAATATTATGTAGCACAGCTAATATAATATGATAATAAGAATTATATGCATTATTTTAAAATTTAAATTATATATTGAATCTATAAATACAAAGATCTGTTAATAAGGCGTCTGTGTTAATATGTGGTGAACAGCAGCTCTATGCAATAATAAAAAATATAGCATTTATTTATTTGACTTTCCGGCTGGAGCAATATCTTTATTGTTTATGGAGCAAAAAAGTATGTTATTAGCTATGGTTGACGGGGACATGTCGATGATTTGACATGGTCAATTGCCTCCCAATGTTTCCTAGTTCCTTATTTATCTCTAACAATTTCCATTTGATTGGGTGGAAAGATCGATTTTTTTTTGAATTCTTAGTATCCTATCCAAGTTATTGTATCCCCAAAGTGTGATCCCATAGTACAAGTGTGGAAGAATAAGACTATTGTCCAATGTTTGAAACGTGATTCACGTGCCCTTCTCATTTTAGTTGTTTTTATGTGAAATCATGACCAAAAAATTAAAGGAGGTTATGTGTTCGATTTGTATGTTACTAATTTTTAGGCCACCTTTGTGCACATATTATAAGCTAAACTGGGCCTGGAGAACCTCCTGAGGATGGTAAGATGATTGTAATGACACTGTCCTACAGACACAGGATTCGAAATTCGAGCCCTGACGGTCTGAGGCCGAGCTCGCTACCTCTCGGTCACGGAGGCTCTCCACAATACTGACTATTCCAAGTTAATCTTTATTGTGCGTTCACCAATATTCTTTAATTCTTTTTTATTTGGTGTGCACATTATTGTTGTGTCATCTGCGTATGTCAGTATTTTAAAGTATGTAGATGTGTGTTGCATGTCATTTATGTAAATAATAAATAACAGAGAGCCTAATATTGATCCTTGGGGTACACCGGTTAAAGTTTTTTGTGAAGTTGACTTGATATGGTCTAGTTGTACAAATTGTTCTCTATTCTCTAGGTAATTTTAAAGCAGTTTAGTTCGATATTGAGTATACCGTAATATTGTACTTTGTGGATTAATATGTTGTGGTCTAATGTATCAAATGCTTTTGAGAGGTCTAAGAATAAATTTAATGGAATCAATTATAAATCTATATCTGTTAGAATTTTGCCTATTGTATGTAGCGCTGCTAATTCTGTTGAGTGGTTCGGTTTAAATCCGTACTGGTGTTTGTATATTACATTGTGTTCAAAAAAATAATTACACAGCTGATTATAAGCTACGTTTTCTATAATTTTTGATATGGAAGGGAGAAGAGATATCGGTCTGTAGTTGGTCATGTCTGATATATCTCCATACTTATGAATTGGGATAACTTTAGCCAGCTTCATATTGTCGAGGAATATTCCTGTGTACAGGCATTGAATAATTAATAGGGTTAGTGGTTTTGCTAGTGAATTTGATAATATATTGAGTATTTTTTCATAAAATTTTGTCGTGGCCAGAACTGTTTTTGAATTTCATTTAGGAAATTATTTTTGAAACATTTTCCTCCGATACAGTTTTAAAATTAAAAACTTGTTCATTTTTATCACACAAATAGTTTGTAAATTATTTCATGTTCGTCTTTTTTTATTTTAAATGCGAGGGTAGGGCTTAAGCAATTGAAAAACATCATTAAAACTGTTCGCAATGTCTTGTTTTTTTGTCACGGATATGTGCCGAAATGGTAACGACACACACACACACACAGTTCCTTTCATTAAAACACTCTATTGAAGTGGTACAATAAAAATAATCAATTAGTGTAGCTGTACGAGTGCCCAAGCGTGTGGGTAGGGTAACTTTGGGTACGAAATTGAGGGTGCAAAGCGAATAATAAAATTGATTAAATTTGAGCTTCTCTTTAAGTTTTAGCAAATACTTAGTTTAACATATTTTTTTTAAATAAGATACCGCGTTAAATTAATGTAATTGTTCTCTGTATTCATATTCCATGATACTTATTAGAATAAAAATATGTTTCTTTACTATTTCTATAGAAAAAGTGTCGTCGTTTAATAGACTTTATTATACCCATTTTTTTATGAATAAATTCGGGAAAAGTAGTTTAATTTCGGTACATTGAAACGGTTTTTACTTTACTACTATAACTATTTCATTTGCTATGATATAATTGTATTTTAGATATAAATGGCGTTTATTTGCTTGTCTGAATGTGTTGTTGTTACTATATAAGTTTAATATGTTATTCATTGATTCATTCGAATGATAATTTATTTATTCAGTTGATTCAGTAAATGTACGCGTGATCGATTATAGTCAGGAGGCTGCACATAATAGAGCCCATATCTGACGATTATATATAACCAACATGTTTTAGTATAAAATCTGGGTTAATATGTTTCGCAAGAATCATTGTTTTAAAAAACCAAACAATTTGACCCCGTGAACCACCCCCTCCCGATTATAAATTGTAACGTGCCTTATCATATCACTTTTTTGTATATTCGAGCAATTTAAATTAGAGTGAATTTTGTGGTTTTAGACACAAAGGAATCTATTGGATATAGTTTAAAATGCAAAATTATCATAATATGATAAAATTAATATTTCATATTATGTTATGTGCTATCATTGCCTGACTTTGCTTGGCATATCTTGTCCTGACTTGTTTCTTCAATAATACGCATGACGATGTTTATCACAACACTGCAGTGTGTGTTTTTGTTTTCAAACTGGAAGTTATGTCTGCCATGGTTAATGACTGCCACACACTGTGTTAGCCAGCGACCCGTGCACCCGTCTATTGGACGGGTATAAAGGTAAAATGCCGGGCAAAAATTGTCCGAATTACACTATAAAGTAGGAAACACACGGGTAGTTATGTAAAAATTAGGAAAAAGCCGGACAGGTGTCTAATTCTAGCTATCACAACTATTACAGTCCACTGTCTGGAAAGCCGGTAAGAACTTCATTGTAGACTACACAACGCCTACTTCATAGTAAGCCTTTCTGATTTTACACAGACTGCAATTTGAAGTGCTCCCTTGATATATGCCAGCTGATATGGGCATACTATATATCATACTTATATCTATATGGGGCCCTTAACGCACCACAATGTTTATAGTTTAACACACAATAAGCTTAATTAGATATTTTATATCAGTTTCAATTGACAAAGCAGGGAGGACTTCTGCTCTACACAATCATTCCTTGATGTCTAAAACCCCAAAATTTACTATAACTTAGATATGGGTGGGAAAGGTTTTCTCGAACTCACATTTTTAAGCTCATTCGAAGAAATGTTCCTAGAGAAACATATTAACCCAGAATATATAATAAAAAATGTTTGTCATAATTTGCAGATGAATGTATCTTAGCCGTCTGATTATTAATGGTAAGCAGGCAGGTGATACATCATGGGGAGTTATTGATCTGTTATTTCATCTATGATAAAAATAATTCAGAGCTCAATTCATAATAAAATTGTCAACATGTAACGTTACTTACATCTGTTCTATGAGATAATATAGATGGTAATGTTTTGAGCGGATAAAAAATATATGCCGTAATGATATGTGGGCAATTCAAGCACGCAGCCAAGACAGAACAAGACATAACTGATACTTTCTTCTACTTGACCTTGAAGTTGACCTTTTCACCTTGAAGATGACCTTGAATAATTACAATTATTTCAGATAAGGATTGCCCAGTCAAAATCACATAAAAAGGAGGTATTACACATGTTCCTTAGCTTTAGTAGTTAAAAAATTGTATTTTTGTTCACTTGATCTTGAAATAGACTTTTTGACCTTGTAGATGACCTTTAATCTTGAAAATAGTACAAGAAATGGATTGCCCAGTTAAATGCAAATGAAAATGAGGTATTACACATTTTCATAACTCTATTTGATAAAAATCGTATGTTTGCTTACTTAATTAGCTTGAAATTGATCTCTTGACTATGTGACAATATTTTGCAATGGGAACATCAAAATTCGTTTACCAGGCACCCTAAGGATTACAAAAATATAAGTTAAAAAAATATATCTTTCCGGTGGTCGTGTCCTCTCCTTCCTACCCTACTACCGCCAGTTCAGTCCGTAACTTAGGTGGGATGTTTGACACAGAGATAGCTATAAGAACTCAAATTAACACTTTATGCAATGCAGCACGTTATCACATCAGGTCGATTGGTACAATTCGGCGATACCTTGATGAGGAATCCTGTGAAGAGGTTGTTCACGCGTTTATCACCTCGCGACTCGACATGAACAACTTACTTTTAGCCGGACTACCAAGAACGTACATGTACTTCTAGCGAAGCTGCAAAGATGTCAAAACATTGCAGTTAAAGTCATCACCCGCACACCTGCTACCGGTCGCATCACGCCGGTATTAACCCTTTAACCGCCGGTGCCGCATAAAATCGGGTTTTCATTTTTTATTAGCATATTAAGTACAACATTTAAAATAATATTTTACCCATATTATGTTAAAGATAAAATGTGACATCAACCAGCAAGATTTGAAAAGAGTTGACCTCCATTTTGTCAAATCTGAATTATTTTCAGTCACTTGAAGTTGTGGATCGCGTCAGCGAGACACAACTTCAAGTGGGTGAAAATTCAAATTGAATAATTTGGCGGTTAAAGGGTTATTGAATCTGCATTGGCTACCTGTTACTCGATCAGCGCATTGAATACAAACTTTTGCTGTACGTAGGCTATATCGCGCTCTGGTCGAATGGAATTGCTCCTGCGTATATTACAGAACTACTCCAGCCATACATACGTCGCTGTTTGAGATCGTGTGATAGCCATTCACTGTGTGTTCCACGTACAAGACATTCTTGGGGTGATAGGGCTTTTAGCAAAGGTGGCTCCTCTGCTCTGGAATATACTGCCACTAGATATCAAATCCACGTCATATCACTGACTCTGTTTAAATCTACGCTGAAGACAATTTTAAAAAACAAACATTTTTATTAACTTGTTTTGTTGGAATAGCGCTTCAGAAGAAATAATAATAATTATTATTATTATCATATGGCTACCACAGGTCCTTGTAACCCCAACAGGGGGTGAATAGGTAGCCTACAAACAAGTGAATTTTAAAAAAATATACTGATCATTTTCCATGAAAATATGGGAACAAAATCTACTTAAAAAAATACACTGCATGGTAGGGGGCCTACCATTCTAAAAATAATGGAATAGAATGGAATGGAATGGAATGGAATAGAATAGAATAGAATAGAATAGAATAGAATAGAATAGAATAGAATAGAATAGAATAGAATAGAATAGAATAGAATAGAATAGAATAGTTTATTGACACATAAGAATACACACATGACATGCATGACCAACTTAAAATATCAATTGGGCCAAAATGGACAAAGAATCATAGGATTATTGTGTCCTAGCTATAATTACGTAAAATTAATTGCTACAATAGAAATGAGAGCAAAATAGGTGATTATGTGAAAATATGTATATAAACAATAAATAAAACATAACACAAATAGAGATGAACCATAAAGGAATACTCCTGAAATATAACAACTGCTGTTTCAGCCAAAATAAAGAAATAAAAAATGTAGACAATACTCAAATAGACGTTTTTTAAACAAAGAGAAAGATAAGTTTACATCAAGATTTGAAAGTATATCATTCCAAATTCCTACGGCCAAAATTCTAAGAGATTCACTTGCAAGAACAGTTCTATATTTAGCGGGACGAACTTTATCTGCTTGTCTTGTGTTGACTTGGTGAACATCTCTGTTATAGACATACATGATTGAAGATTGATGGTAATAAATTATGTTCGCACTTGTACATAAAAACAGGTATTCTACCGTATAAAAATAGAGCTTTTTAAATTGAAGTGTTTTTAAATGTATAAACAAAGGCTCGGAGTGCGCTAATAACGGTGAACAAGAAAAAATGCGCACAACTCCCTTCTGTAACTTAACAATCATGTCCCTGTAACAATCTTGGGTGTTGCCCCATACTTCAATACAATAGTAAAGATACGGATACACAAATGAAAAGTACAATGTTCTTAGTGTTTCTTTGTTCATAAATTGTTTCATCCTATTGATTATTCCTATCCCCTTACTGACTTTAAGTCTTTATATAGTTTAGATGTTTAGACGAATTCAAATGACAGTCAATAACACCACCTAGAATTTTAGTACTTTGCACTTCCCCAATACATTCGTCCATTATTTTTAGTCATAGTAGGTACAGATTTATGTTTAGATCGAAATAAAATATAATGTGTTTTCTTCACATTAAGGGATAGTTTATTTGCTTTTAGCCATTCAAATAATTTACATAATTTTTTATTCATCATTTCCGATAAAACATCTGGATCCTTACCACCTAAAAATACATTGGTATCATCAGCAAAAACAATATAATATAAACAGCTTCATACAAGGTAGATATCATTCACATACAAAAGAAATAATAGCGGACCAAGAATGGATCCCTGTGGGACCCCACATGTTACGGTTTTCATTTCTGATGTATCATTATTATATTCCACATATTGCGATCTGTCAGATGAATAATTCCTAATCCAATCTAGTGCAATCCCCCTAATCCCATAAAATTTAAGTTTTTTACATAAAAGAGAGTGGTTAACACTCGAGAAAAATACCTAGTACATAATCACCTTCGTTCAATGCCTGATATATTTTATCATTTAAAACTATTATTGCAAAATTCGTTGAGTAACCTTTACGGAAACCAAATTGATATTTATACAATAATGAATGTTTGTTTACAAAAGATAATAATCTATTATACATTAATCGCTCTAAATTTTTTGAAAAATGGAAGAACAGACACGGGTCTGTAGTTAGACAGCTGGGAAAGATCTCCACCTTTGAAAATTGGTATGACTTTGGCCTTTTTTATTATAGATGGAAATACTCCTTGCAATAATGATGCATTAAATAAATTTTTAGATGCTCGACAAAGTGATGACAGGTGTTTTTCACAACAGCGGAGCTAATAGAGTCCCAACCAGGGCTATAATTTTTTAATGCTTTGATAATTCTACTAATTTCATATTTGTCCACAGGTTCAAGGAAAACAGTACTAGTGTTATTAATTGATTTCACATAATCAGTTGGGTCAATATCAGTGTTTCCAATTTTACTTGCTAGTGTTGGTCCAATATTTACATAGAAATCGTTAAAACCATTTGCTATGCGCTTTTGCATTTGTAGTTTGTACACCATTATTTATGAATTTATTTATAATTCTTGAACATTTCTTTTTGTTTATTATTTCCTTAATAATTTTCCAAGACTTTATAATATTACTTTTGCTATCACTAAATGATACATCAGAGTGGTCCTTCTCAGCTTGTTTTAGTATTATGTGTAAATTATTTCTGTACTTTTTATATAACTGTTCGTTTGCTGTAGTAGGGTGTCTAATATATTTTATGTATAATTCATTTTTACATTTTATACCTTTTTTCAATCCCACTGATAACCATTGCTTTCTATTGATGTATTTTTTTAATTTGATTATCTTTAATGGAAATACTTTGTCATATATACATTTAAACATGCCATGAAAAGTAGAAAACGCAGTTTCTACATTATTATCGTCCAAGACTTTATCCCAACTCACGGTGGCCAGAATGAGGTGAACAGGGACGGCAGGGTGTACAGGAACGAAAATTTGGAAAGTTATTGGGTGTGTATGCCTAGGCCTCTATTCTTCTAAAGCATACAAGACACATGTTCTCATTTTTGGACAATCACCCAACTATGTGTGTTGTTAGGCCTACAATTTTCAACTTTTTTGTCTATATGGCAACCGTAATTTTTTCACATAGGTTGTATTTTTTCTGTGGAAGCTAAGATCTGACAGGGGCGTCCCCAACTTTCCGATATAGGGGGGGCGGGGTCAAGAGGTTATTTTTTGAAAAAAAGAGTGTTCCCAGGGCTTTCCTCCCGGAAATCCCCAGAAAATTTTGAAAATCTGCAGCTCAAGGGAGGGGTCAGGACCCCTCTGACCCTCCCTCTGTGCACGCCCCGATCACATAGGCGAGTGATTATCCAAAAATGAAAACATGTGCCTACTTGTAGTTTCTTTGGTAGAATACACACTTCAATAACTTTCCAACTTTCCGTTCCTACCCAGACATCACCGAATGCCACCTGTTGCCAGTGGTGGCCCACCACACGGATGTCAAGCTGATAGTGGGTGGCCCACTAGCTACATTGTTTGCCGGTGGTGACCCACTGGTGATCCATCGTACAGTGGCCATCAGTGGCAAATCCAACCCTCCGATTGCCGCCTGCGTGCCACTGGTAATCCACCAGTGGCTTTTTTGCCGCTCATAGCCACTGGTGGACCATTGGATTGATGGTATTGGTATTGACCCCGCCGTTCCTATTCACCCAATTCTATATGGCATTGTCTTCTAAAACGCCAATATGAGTGCAATAATTTTGTAGGCCTGTACATATGCTATAGGCCTATAGGCCTTATTGGTCAGGAATTTTGCAAGGGTTTCCCGGTGTGATCGACTGGTGCTTCCCCCATAAAGTGCGTCCCCCTGGGGTTTATCCGCATGCGTGTCACCCATGGTTACGGCAATGTTTACTTCCTGTCTTATCCTGGGCTGGTTGTTCCCTCATGTATTAATTTTCCAATTAGACCTACGACTTCCCTCTATGAACTCATTAAACTGGTTAAGCACTGAAATGCATCAGCCTACATGCCAGACAGTCTAACTTTTGAACTATTGAATATGTTTTGATGATAATTTCACAGCATTTGGCGGGTGACTTTAAAATGATCCTTGCTAATTTTCATGAAAAGCGGTTGAGAATTGACTGGGAAATTGGCGAAAACATGCTCTACAAGTTAATATGACTTTTAGTTTCACTAACGTTATAATATCGTATAAAAATTTAAATAACAAAAATCGATGTAGGTCTAGGCCTAATTACCTTTCATCTAGTACTAGTCTAACGTTAGTCTCAATGTCTAACTGAGAGACTAAATCAAATTCCGCGGACTATTTTAATTAGGGCTATATATAGGCCTACATTATTTGCTACACTATTTATTATCGTCACTACAGTACAAATACAATTAGAACAGAGCGTTCTCCCCTCTCGGCTGAATGTTTCTCCCTTGAGATTCCCAAAAAATGACATTTGAGAATAATTAAAAAAAAAAAAAAAAATTGAAAAAAGTCAACATGAATTTAGAATTAGAACAGAGCGTTCTCTCCTTTCGGCTAAATGCCCCCCTCGCGATTAAAAAAAAACAGATTTAAAATCAAAATTTGAAAAATAATTTAAAAAAAATGTTTTTTTTTTAAAAGTCGACATGGATTTACAACTACTGACAGTTCTCTTCTCTCGGATGAGTGTTCCCCTTTGTGATTCTCCCAAAAATATTTTTCGAAAAAATGTCAACATGGAGTGTTCCCCACCTTTCAATATAAAATGAATTTTGAAATAAAAAGATATTTTTTAAAAGTATTTTTAATTTTTTTTAACCTAGCTAGTCATCATATACTAACTGGGCTGAGTGTCCCCCCTCAATATGACATGAATTTTTAAATAGAAATAATTGAAAAAGTCATTTCTTCAAACCTAGCTAGTCTATATCGATCATACACAGAGCACTGTGCAGCCTGTTTCAACCAGACACAGACGGCACGCGTGTATCATAATGCGGACATCTCTCCCAGCAAACACGAAGACTTGACCCTATGTTGTTTCATTGTTGGTCCAGCACCGTTGGCGGTGAGCCAATAGTGAAACAGCATTGGGTCAAATCATCGCGTTTGCTGGGCTCCACACAGGTGTCTGTCTACACCCACCCCTCCCCCACCATATTATTCTCGCCAGCCGATCAGGGTGCTTTTAGCAAGACAGCCGGCCAATCACAAGCTTACTAAAATACTTGAAATTGAGAGCGGGGGACATATGACGTCAACCATCTGCACATTTTAACATGCGAAGTAGCAGTGTCTAGGGCGGGCAGTGTATATCGATCATAGCTATACCTACACTGTCTATATCAAAATATAAAAAGGGATTTTAATAAATGACCAAAATTGGTCAATCTTTTAACAATTATATCTTTGCCAATTTTTCAGATATTGTCCATTAAGCCTGATATACCATCGGAATCACTTACTAATCTAGTATATTAGCTGTTATTGTCATTAAGTGATAGCTAAAAAGCAACTTTATAATATATAAAAGGTAGGCCTATTAGTTGAATAAAAACTTCAATATTTTGGGCACAGCGTCGAGTTGACTATCGGATTATAGTGGTTGGAAAATTATTTCCAGTGATATAATTATTTTTACTGTACCTTGAATACTTGTTCTGTTATTAATGTTTCAACGGGGTTTTCAATGCAGATATTTATTTATATGCGGTTGCGGTTAAAATAACTAGTAGTGCACCCTAATTGGCTTTACAAGGTGCATTACACAACAACCTAACTCTTGTTAGTGGATAAACGAGGTTTGAAGAACCAGCACAATACAAATTCTTATCTCTGTCAATTTTTGTGATATAAATATGTAATAAATATCTCCAGGAAGCTTATTTAACACTGAAAACAATAACATAAACACGCCTAATATTATGATAGCACGTAAACTCACAAAGTTTCTTATTAGGTGGGCGGGGTATAACAGTGTTAGCGTGGCTGAGACAGTCAGTCAGAGAGGTCTAGCTGGTATTTCCCCTCAATATGCATGACATTCATTTTAAAATCAAATGAAGTAAAATAAATATTTAACTAGCTAGTCTATATCATACACCATCTGAGCTGAGTGCCCCCCCCCCTCAATATGACATGAGTTTTAAAATGAAATAGATATATATATAATAAAAATAAATAAAACCTGGTTATCTAGTCTATATATATCATAGGCTGCACTATTGCTGGGCCGAGTTTTCCCCTTATAGTAAGACAGGAATTTTGAAATAAAATGAATTAAAAAAATAGCTAGTCTATAGGGCCTATCATAGACTAGCAGCGCTGACTGTTCCCCCCTCAATATGACATGAATTTTGTAATAAAATAAATAAAAAAATATTTAAAACCTAGCTAGTTTATATCATACACTAAAAAAATAGTATGACATGAATTTTGAAATAAAATGGGTTTGTAAAGACTATATTATAGGCCTACATTATCTGGGCTGAGTGTTCTCCCTCAATATGACTTAAATTTTGGAATAAAATTCATTTTCAAAAAATATTTAAATCTAGACTTAGCATGTATAGGACTAGGCAGAAAGTCATTTACAAACATTTCGTCTCCAATATATTGGTGAAATAAATTATATGTACCTTAAAATCGGTGATTTTATTTTGGTTTATTGTGACCATATGATGTAAACATGTCCATAGACTAAAACTGCAAAGTTTTTTTTCATTTTTGTGCTGCGCATTTACCAGTTAGGCCAGATATAGAGACGAAATTCCTGATTTTTTATTTTGGACAACCATGTCAAAAATAAGAAATACGGAAATTTCGTCCCTATATCTGGCCTAACTGTAAATGCGCAGCACAAAAATAATAATAAAAAAACACTTTTGCAGTTCTAGTCTATGGATATGTTTACATCATATAGTCATATTAATAAGCCAAAATAAAATCACCGATTTTTTATGATTTTAGCCTGAGCCAGTCCCTTTAAATAAATTATCCATAATTGCACTTTTGTTTCTTTCGTTCTTAGTTCTCACCCCTGCGTGAACATTACATTACTACCATGCAAAGCCAAAAGCCAGTATCTGATTACTTTACAAGTAAGCAGATACTGCTTTTCAGCTTTTCAGCTTTTTTGTCATTTTTATAAATACATTTTGTTTTAACCCTTAAAGTGGGTAGTAAGTGAAATAAATATTTTTATATGTAACTTATATTTTATTTCACTATTTTATATTGAATAAATCGTTTTACCATATAAAATCTGTTATTGTTTGTATACTGACAATATTTCCATTCGATCCAGCAAACCTATACAATGCAACAACATTATTTTCATACATTATTTTTGCTCCGGCCCCTTCTTTTCCACCCTTAAATTTTAGCCCCAAAAGTCTTCAAAATACATTCAAATCCTGTAGTAGGTATAATTGATCCAAAATCATCTGCCTTGAACTTTTTACAAAAAATTTCATTATCAAAAGAAAATGACCTAAGTAACCCAAAATAGCCTGTAATAAGCCCACAACAATTTAATGATTCCCCATTATTTTGTATGTCATTTATTCACTGCTATGTGATTGGATACGTATAGTGTATGCTCATGGATACGTATGCTCATGGAAACCTACAAAAGTCATTGAATTTCACTTTTCTTCTAAAAATCATAGAATTAAAAAATACAGCCTGTCTAGATATTTATAAAATATATCCGCATTAGTTTTTAAGATCTTCATTGCATCTTGTACAAACTAAGAGGCATACCACAACCTTAATAAAAAACTATACTAACTATGCAGTAGTGATATGTAATCTACCCAATTATATACATGTATAACTTGGTATTTTTTCTGGATAAAAAGTACTTGTATTTTAAGAAATTACCGTAGAAAAAAATGTGATCCAGGAGTAACAAAGCTGTACAAAACACAAAATTTATAGCATTTTGAATTTTGTCGATAATTTTCATTTCTTCAAATTATACACCTTTCCCAGTAGCAACACGCCACACACTACAGTGACTAAAAGCTGAACTATTTAGTTGGGAGTCCTGTCACACTTCTATTACGACGCGCACACAGTGATTAAAACTGAGCTATTTAGTTGGGAGTCCTGCATATGCGCAAAATCAGGCAAACAGTGTATTAGCAAGTGCATAATCATGTATAATTTGTCATAATTAGATACCTCAATATATCTATATATTAACAGCAGATAAAAAAATGTTTTCAGGAATATTGTGTTTTCGGTCAAAAAAGTATACTCCCTATGTAAATCTGTCACATCCATCCCATCTTTGTAAACCACGAAACATAATATTTCTTCTCAATTTGATAGTCATCAGCTCATAATTACACAAACTTGGCATGGATAAGTATTGACACAATTACTGACACAATTATGACTTGTCCCATTCGTTCCCCACCCTTTCATGTCCATTCCTGAAATTATATGAGGCCACTCGTGCACATTCCAATCTATTTTATTTTACACCTCTTTTGTATTTGTCTCAAAAGTAGTAGCTTACTAACAACATTAGATTGGGAATTGTGTTCTGCATTTTTTAAACAGTACACGTACAATCAATTTGATCATTTTTCTTCCAACATGTCAACGGACTAAACCTATCATCATTTTTTCCTTTCATATTAACTTCTCAAAACTCGACATTATAACTTGAATTTCACTTGAAATATCTCTTCAATAGACAATATTGCCTCCTAAAAAAATCCTTCAGCACTTAAAAAATATTTTGGGTGTGACTATTACCATGTGATGCCTTGCATCACCTATCGTACTTGTCTGCAGTGGGGTGACGTGTTGTTGGCCTCTATGTACAGATAATTCAGACCTCAGAGGCTAGGTCAGCTATTGAGGTCAGACATGTTTTATAAATGATGTCATTGCTGGCCAATCAGCATGCAGTATGTCCCAGGAGGGGAAATCCTTGAGAGAAATAGGGCATACCATATTTGAAGATGGATGTCAGTAATTGTGTCACATTTTAAATGATGTCATCGCTGGCTAATCACTGATCAGGATACAAACCCTTCTCCACAGAATAATGCTTGTTACCGGGCCCTGTAATTTGCATAAGTTGCGCCCAATCAGAACAATAGCTGATTGATTATGCTGGACAAGGGTCATTGCCGATCAGCCAATAACATTTCTGTTTGGACAGACTTGAGTACTAACCTACTACCAGTAGTTGATGGAACGTCAACATTGAACAGTCTTGTTTTGTATCAAACTGGTATGTGAAGCTCTATGCGTATTGATAGGGTCCCCGAAACTAAGGCCAATGGTCAGATTTATAATTGGAATTTACCCATCTATCAGTTAAAATAGGGATAAACACTACTTAATGTAGGCTATGTATTATATATGGGTCTGATCACACTAAACTAGGCCAAAGGGTTATATGATAAGACAAAAATAAAACACATTATATACTATTTTTTTTTTGCAGTTTCTGATAGTACAATATCTGTAGTTTGTTGCTGAGAAGTTGCGAGTTAATTCGCTCGATGTGGAACTCAGGAGATGCTTTTTTGACATGAATACTATGATACCTTTGATAAATTTTTGGTTTTCATATAATAATGTTGCCAGTATTGAGCTAATCTGGGCGGCCACACGTGAAGATGGAAGCAAATTACTGACTAAAACAGGGAGTGTATTGTACGTATGTTATGTTTGACAAGTCACATACGTGATTCTTCCCAGTAGGGCCTACGTGATTGCTGACATGATTATGAGCGTCAGTATCAGATCTATACATTTACTCTCCACAAGTGACTGAAAATTTCAATAATCACATACGTTGCTAGCAGTCAAATATCACGTACAAAACTTTTCTGTTATGTCAAATGTCACATACATTTTTGACCTTCCTAGACTTAACCTTTTATAAAAGCAACAATTATCGCTCAGGCGGCATAATAAAAATGTACCTGTCATTAGCTTGTTTGTCCTTGAACTGATATCTACTCTGTACGCCCCACCTTCGACGTACCAAGGAGTACTTGAACAAAAAATAAACAGACTTTTTTTCGGTAACTTACGTGATTTGTTGACACCCACAACTTACCACCTTAATATCTCACACATGGCAGCACGTTTTGATTTGGCAGCAAGGCTGCTTCAAAGAACCATTCACCAAGTAGCCTAACTTTTGCACACCCTTGCATAGCAATTGACTCATGTAAGAAATGGTGATGTGTGGTTAAAGATAGTGGTAACGTACGTGATGCTCAAAATGGTTTGCATCCCTTCAGAAACAAATGATTATTAAAAAGCCAAGGCTTATATAATACAGATGGCCTTCCATCGAAATAAATCTTGACACTTCAGAGTAGGCCTACACGTTTTATATCTGTTTTCTCATTTCAGAGAAATTACACAAAATGATGAGTAGGCCCAGCTATACTTTCTTGGGAGATAAAAAATATTTGACTGAACGTCACGTAGGCCTACGTTACCTTTGTGTTCAGAACGCATAGGAACTATGTAAAAAGCATAGAAACTATATGAAAAACAGCTAAGTATGCTGTAAACAATGTGCATGATGTCTGGCGATGTAACGTTTGGCAAAGGGAAAAACGCACTTAAATAGTCATGAACATAATTTAACAACAAAATCACAAAGAATGAGCCAATATATGACATTTTTTATGAAAAGTACTCTCCATAGTGTCTATTTCCTACCCACCAAATATTAGGCCTACGGTGGTGAAATAAATATAAATATCGATAAAATGTGTTCAAACACGACAACCCTCAGAATCAGCTACTGGCCTTGTTTAGTGTGACAAGACCCATATTATACACTCTATATTGTGGTCAATAGGGAAGGCAGGGGGGGGGGGGGGGTAAATAACCTCTTCAGAGGGGAACACTCAGGCTCAGCACAGCTGAAGGCGTTTCATGATATGGGGGAAGTGTGAACACCCAGCACAGTAATGAGGGGGGGGGGGGGAGTACCTATTCCTTTATCCGTTAGTTGGGCCTTTTTTTAAACCATGATTCGTTATTGGGGCTTGTATAATTAGCTGTGATCTGTGATTTGGACAATTACCTGTTACTGTGATTTGATCCCTATATATGCCTGTGAAGTGTGATCTTTTCGAAAATTAAACACCATTCGGTCGAGACGAAACGAGGCTCGATGAGATCAGACATCTCCCGGTTGACTCAGCAAATTTATCCTTTTTTTCACTATTTAGAACCACTTGTCCGTTGCTCCCTTGTTTAATCTAAATTATTAAACCTGTGGAGAAGTTATAAATTAACAAATTAGATTATTTTTCGATCCCAAAGCTGTAAATTTTCGGTCTTTTATTGATACGATTTTCGCTGGCTCATTTCGAACTGTGCACCGTGTGATCACATGACACCCAAAAACAAAATGGCGGCTCAATATGTAAACATCACCGCCGTCATGAAACATTTTCTGGTTGTGTTTGCAGCCAGTTTAGTCCTCACGCGAATTGAGTCAGAGGACATTAGAGGTGTGAATTACCCTCACAAAATCCCCTTTCTTTCTCCATGATTACACTCTGTACAGGGAACATTATATTCATTTTACATCACTGGTACTTGATTTCGGCCCCCCGGCAATATATGTTTATGTTTTTCTCAATTCTCGCATTTTTCGTGGGGTAAAACCTATTTTCAGGCTATGTCCTAGTCTTGGATCAAGTCAGCCCAGCCCACCTAAGTTAGATTTTGGTTCAGCTTTATTTTAAATTTTACTATCTGGCCAGGTTGAAGTTAATCCAGGTCCTCCCATGTCTGGAAGCCTAAATTTGTCATCGATCTTCCCATGTGGCTATTGCGAAGACCCGGTCACATGGGAGCAGCGTGGAATTTGCTGTGATAGTTGTGATATGTGGTTTCACAAAGATTGCGTCGACATGGGATCTTTCACCTTCCTGGCATATTCCACAACAAACGTCTTGTGGATATGCTGTCGACGCAATCATCCAAATTTTGATTGAAATTTATTTCACTCGTTTGAAATTGAAACCACTAATAATTTTAACAATCTAAATTTTAGTGGCTCTGAGAACGTCAATTCACCGAATTCAAGAATCATCCAGCTGCAAAACGCGCATGCCTGGGACGGTCAAGTGTAGGCCAACAGTAGCCTATTGAGTACAGATTGACAACATTAATATAGCCACTGAACTGATTACAAGATACTACTCAAACGAGACATTGATCCAATGCTGTTTTAATGTTAAGCCAACGTCTGCGACGCTGGCCCAACATTGAACCAACATTAGGTAAATGTACAATGTTTGAGAGAAAGTCCTCCTGCCCAACAAACACAAGACATTTGTATTTCGACGTTGGTCCAACATTGCATAAAGTCATACAAATGTTTTGTGTTTACTGGGTGACAATACAAGCTTGGGGGTCAAGCAGTTTCTAAATCCCCGCAGTAATACAGTCAGTTTGTTTGCAAGTAGGCGACCAAGTGGGGGCAAAGGTCAAGGGCTTTGAATTATTAACTCATAGATGTCGCTCAAGTATATATGAACTTGCTGTGATTTGAGAACTTGCTCTTAATGAGGCTTTGGGTATGAAACGCATATTTAGTATTATTATGGAATAGGGCCTTGGCCTACCCACGGGAACTATTGCCTTCTGGGGGACCCTTGTCCCGCGAATTTGGACAGTTGACTACACCTTTCATATTTCGCTCCCACACAGCACAGTATTCCAATTCCCCCCTTTAGGCCTAAAAACCATCAAAGAAACTGGCGTACTTTATTAATAAATTGCAGAAGCCTAAAGGGGAAAGTAGCAAATTTTTTAGCATCTCAAAATTACTACCAACCTGATTGTATCCTCGGCACTGAATCTTGGCTTGACAAGGATACCACTACCAGTGAAATTTTCCCTCCTGAATACCAAGTTTTGCGTAAAGATCGAAATTCGAAAGCCCGAGGAGGAGGAGTCCTTATTGCTGGCAGAAAACATTATGACATGACCCTCCTCCCTGATTTAGAAACCAACTGTGAAATTTTCTGGGCGAAAGTTCAGATAACGGCATCAAAATCCTCAACCCTCGGGTGTTTTTATAGACCTCCTGACTACAAAATTAATACTTCAGAAGAACTTGTGAAATCTTTAGGGAAGCTATCAGGCAACAAATTAGGAGCTGCTGGACCTCCTTTTCAGAAAACAGTCCCAGCCGTTCTGTTAATGAAAATTGGTTGAAACTTAAATCCATCCTAAATCCTGGACAAATATATACCAACTAAAATGACTTCCCCTCGGGAAAAATCTACCTTGGCTATCCAAATCACTCCTTGCATCTATTTGGAAAAAAATATCTTTATATAGCAAAGCCAAGGGTACGAATAAAGCTGACCTTTAGGCACAATATAAATTATGTAAACGGCAGACCCAGCGTGCCATCAGGTCTGCCAGGTGGTCTTTTTTGAAAAACAAACTTTCTGAATCTTTAGAACAAAAAAAATCAAAACCACTCTGGCGTTATATTAAACGTCAGGATGGAAATGGTGTCTCTCCCTTCAAGGAAAATGGCCAGCTGCATTCAGATAACAGACGTAAGGCCGAAATACTAAACAACCAATCTTGCTCAGTTTTTACCTCGGAAGACCCCAAGAATTTACCTAAATTACCAGGACCACCGAATACTGAAATGCCTAAATTCGAAATTACCTTTCAAGGTGTAACTAAATTACTTGATCGTTTAAACGGCGGAAAGGCATCCGGACCAGACGAGCTCCCGAACTTGATTCTGAAGAATGCTGCCAACGAAATATCTCCCTTTCTTAAAATTATTTTCCACCAATCTCTACAGATGGGCAAATTACCAGATGACTGGGTAGAGGCTAATGTTGCCCCTGTCTTCAAAAAAGGGGATCGGCACTCTCTGGCAAACTACAGGCCGATATCCCTCACATGTGTTTGTGCCAAATTACTCGAACACATCATTTGTAAACAAATTATGTCACATTTTTCGGAAAACAAAATTTTAACACCTGTACAGCATGGCTTTCGATCAAAACACTCATGCGAAAGCCAGCTTTTGATTACAACTTTTGAATTTATTCAAAATTTTGAAAGCAAGACACAAACAGATGTTGTTGTCTTGCATTTCAGTAAGGCCTTTGACGTTGTCCCCCACCAACGCCTCTTGCACAAACTTGACCACTATGGAATTCGGGGGACAACTCTTAATTGGATTCAAAATTTTCTGACCAATAGAACCCAAATAGTAGTAGTTGATGGCAGCTCTTCAGAATCAGCTCGCGTGAGGTCCGGTGTGCTCCAGGGTACTGTTCTCGGACCCTACTCTTTTTGACCTATATTAACGACCTCCCTTCCACGGTCTCCTCGCAGGTTCGTCTCTTTGCAGATGACTGCCTCCTGTATCGCCCGATAAAATGTCGAGCAGATCAGGAGCAGCTGCAGAAAGACCTATCTGCGTTACAGGACTGGGAAGATCGATGGGGGATGTGTTTCAACCCCTCGAAATGCTCGGTCCTGAGGGTGTACAGGCCGAAAGCAAAAAACCTGGAATTTGAGCACACCCTTAAAGAGTGTACAGTGCTGTCTATGGTACTGTGCACTAAGGTCATTTGAAAAAAGAGGGGGGGCATAGTCCCGGCTTCCGGCTTCCTTCTGTCGCGATATTGCCCCAATGTGCAGAAAGCGATGTAAAGCAATATTCCCTCCCTAACAATGCTCCACGCGCAGTATTCACCATTACCGATCTGCAAAGCCGAAAGGCAGTATCTGCTTACTTGTAAAGTGAGCAGATACTGCCTTTCGGGTGGGGTGGTACGCGCAATCCCAGTCAACACGATACATCGAACTGGTGCAAATGATTTTGGTCCAGCGTCGCAGACGGTGGGCTAACGTTAAAACAACATTGGTTCAGTGTATCGTGTTTACTGTGCTACTATAGACATTTCATTTCCGACTGCCCATATAGGATATGATTATAAATTCAAATCACATACAAATTCAGAAGATTTTGCTGGACTTTTGTGAGCAGGAAATAACAAACATTTTGCACATTGATTATTATTATCGAAAAAATGGTTAAAAACACAACAAATTAAATAACCGTTGAAATGGCTAAGCCTATGTTGCATAGTTAGGCCTACAAGCAAACGTATAATGTGTATGTACCCATAGCCTTACATTTATGTATTCTATGTCGTGTCTTATTCATCCTAGATATTATAATATTGATATGTAGTAGGCCTATAGGCTACGACAATATTGATATCGTTGGTGTGTTGAAGAAGCCTCATATCTGTATAAATAATATATAATGCGTGTTCTTTTGGCAATAGGACAAAATTTTCATAAATTATATTATGTATATTGTAAATTTGTAATTTGCAGACATAGGCCTATTGTAAAGTCTGTAAAGTAAATAAAGTTCCTTGAATAATATTTCTTCACGTAAAAAATCAACAGCAGCGCTGCTCTGCCAAACCCTAATATATTATTGCCTTCTTTGCACATTGAATCAACATAGTATCGCGTATCGAAGGCTTCCGTGGTGTCTCCTTCGTTTTGACTGTAACCGGAAGTATTCTGTACGAATCTCTGGATAGGATATCGGGTTCGGATGCCGAGTACGTGGCTGTGCATAGTTGCAGCCATTCGAACTGTTCACATTTTGCAGTGCCGCCTATAAATGGGTGAAACCAAACATTGGGGTTAATTTTACATAACATTAGTGTCCCCAAGACTTAAAAGGTCCGCATTTCCAATTAAATATAAAAATATTAAAAATAAATGGTTCAACGTCACGTTTAGGCATTATTACTTAATAATGTTTAGATTATTTGTAAAAAAAAAAATATATATATGGTTTTTTAAGAGCTCTATGTCATGGAAACGTTGAAAATGGCATGTCCCCAGAGAAAATTCCACTATTTGAAACTTCACTTTAGAATACAAATACACAATATAATTCTAATAAATCCATTTCATGGCTAGACATTGTTCACTTAAACTAATCAATGACCAAAATTCGACTTAAAATTGATATCGATATATATAATTTTGATGAATATACATGTCCCCGCATTTGCACTCTACTCCGTGACCATCATTGTAGCATGCCCCATCAAGTGAATAATCAAGAACTAAAATTATATCAAGTGTAGTTTGACACACTGAAAGGCCTTATACACGTTTTTCACCTTGAAAGAATTTATATAGTTGAGTGATAAGTTATTCGAAACAGGTATTACCAAAACGTTAGAAAATATGCTTTTGTTTTTACTACTCCGTTCCTAGCATTGTGGGTCTAAAAACGAGTTGGTTTTATGCTTGCATGCCTAGAACAGTTGCTATGGGGATTTTCTCCACCCAAATGATATATCTTTAAATTATTGCCCATATTATTTTCATTAATCCCAAGAATACTTTTTATTTTACTACTCCGTTCCACTCTACTCTGTTACCAAGAAAAGGGAACAGAGTAGTGAATTGCCAAATTTTATGGGTTTTACAGTCACAATGATTGATGATATAGTCTATTAAAACATGGCTCGTTGTCCCCATATAAATAAAACACGCATTTATGATCGATGTTGCGATAAAAGAATATACAGTTTATATTTATGTCGAGCCAAACATTTCGTAACGGACTTGAGTATTTTTTGGCTTGGTAACGGAGTTGAAATAAGGATTTTTGTTTATCCCGTCAATTTTTCCTAAATTTTTATTAGTTTTGACATACAATTGTTTAGTAATCTGCTTCAATAAGGATATCACGTTTAAAAGTGTGATGTCAAGCTAAACAAAGTAACATAAATTTTGAAATGGTTTGGATTTGGTAACGGAGTAGTAAGCGGAATGTTATAAAAAAAAAAAAAATGACGTTTTTAAAGCAAAAAAAAATTTCTAGCGCAGCCAGTGACTTTTTCATGCTCTAATGGGATCAGTGCACCAAACCCATCAAGTGGTTTTCTTCCTCTTTGATGGTCACCTCACTGCCATGTTTGATGCTACAAAATTACCCCAATTTTTAGTTTCACATATATGCACTATCATAGATGATATTCTAAATAAGTATTCTTAAATAAGTATCATAAGGCAAGAGCTCAGGTCATTCCGTGGAAGTCGGGTATGACATTAAAGCAATGAGAAAATTGCTGGCTAAATATGACAGTTCAATGATGGTTGTTTAAATGTTCAAGGTCAATGCGAGCATATCACAAAGGGGTCAGTCCATGCCCCTCTCCTCTGGAGGCTGGCAGTCTCAAGGCTGATATCAAATTCACGTGGGTGAACATTTTAATCAAATTTGTTAATTTTGAGACCTAAGCTTTGCTTTTCTTGTAAAGTAACCAAATTGTATGCAGAGCTAATTTCTAGCTTAGCATCCTAAATGTTCGGCCCCACCAAACGCCGCGCCGCGCTTTAAAAAAAGATAAACTGTAATATTTATCATTGCAGGGGCTACACTATACAAGCTGCACCGCGCCGCGAAATTAAAGCTGGGAAAAGTTTATCTTACATGGCGCCGCGTTCTTCCGGCGTTGCTCTGTGGCCAATCACGACAGCCAGAAGAGTCACGTGTCGTAAAAAACTCCCCCTCCATGCATAATCAACATCCCAAAAACAGGAGTTTCGCGCGCAGCGCTGCTCCTAGTGGGGCTGCGTATGCCGAATTTTGTGGCGTGGCACAGCCCGGCTCAGCGTGGCGCAGCGTTTGGTGAGGCCGTATTTTTATGCCTCACTTTTTGGTACAATTTTCTGCTTTGAAAATGGAGTATCACAAGGTATCACAATGCCACTGAATACACATGAGATCTGGCCATAAGATCAATGAGACAAATATTCAATGATTCAACGATAATAAATGGTGTTTCCGTTCTGCCGCGCAGAGCAGTATTGTCATGCCGTCATTGCTCCTGAAAAGACTCCACATTCTACTGGTCATTCTGCCAGACAATCAGCTAACACTGGCATGGCAATCTATCGAGGCTCCAGATGAATGTTCAGGCCATTTCTGAAAAATCACCTTCCCAAAGTAAATAAAGATAAATTGAATTCATCAGTTCCCACTGGGCACACGACATTGCTGCGACGTTGAATCAACGTCACGGACGTCGATTCAACGTCGCAATAACGTCGTGTGTCCAGTGGAAATGTGTCTTGCAGCCCCAGGTTTTGTAGAAAGACAAACTGTTGTGGTTGTGTTGTTTCCTGTGTTTTTCTTTAACAATACGCACAGCAATTGGAATATTTTGGAATTGGAATACCCCCCCTCCCCCCTCAAGAAGTAGACCGACGACCTTGGCAGATTATTCGTGTATTCGTAGAATGGCTCGCTTTCGAAGTTTTCATTGTCAAGCCATAGCAATCAATGTATTCTGCTGTGCAAAGCCAAAAGGCAATGACTGCTTAATTAGATAAAGTAACTGCTTACTTGTAATTTAGCTGTTAATGTTATGCCCCTTAGTAGGGGCCTACTGTATTTTAGCTTACCAGCTTCCCACCGCTGTAGTGGACGTCATGTTCAAGTAGCGATATGCACTTCAATCTAATTGCCCCACCCTGTAGAGACTTCAGTTGTATTCGTTCTCACTCTACCCCTGAATGCGATGAGTAGTGCAAGAGCATTAGTGAAAAAAACACAGGAACCTGGAATAAAATTGCAGAAAGCTGATTTTTTCAGGAATGATACCTGGACATCTCCCCAGACGAATTCCGAAGATGCCCCAAAAATCCCCCTTGTGCATTTTTTTAAATCCAAGATGGCCGCCACCATGTAACGCCATTTTCGAAAAACAGGTGTATACCCTAATTCTTCACCTTGGTAGTTAGGAAAAAAATATTTTGGTGACTCTACTTATGTTTTAAGGCACAAAGAGTTGATACAGATGATCAGGAATGATATCAGCACTTTTCTCAATACCAAAAATCCAGGATGGCCGCCATATTGTTCTGATTATGTTAAGCGATCTCTTAAAAACACACGAAAATATGAGATATCTATCTCGTTGTTGAACCTAAAATGTATTTTTTGGCCAAGCCCATGGAATATAACACTTATTTAGATCACCATTATTTTTTTATATTGAATTTATCAACATAAATCCCACATAGTAGTTAATTAAAAATAACACCAGGTAACGCCATTAAAAAAAAAGGGTTATACCCCAATCCCCCACTTTTGAAGATAAAACAATGATTTTCGTGTCTCTACCTATGTTTTAAAGTACAAGGAGGTTATCCAAATGATCAGAAATAATATCAGTACTTTTCTTAATACCACAAATTCAAGATGGCCGCCATAATATTTTGTTAAGCGATCTCTTAAAAAACCCGAAAATATGCGATAACTATCTCGTTGTTGAAACTAAAATTTATTTTTTAGCCGAACCCATGGAGTCTGGAACTTATTTAGATGACCATATTTTATTATATTGTGTTTATAGACATGAATCTCACATGGTAGTTATAGTTAATTCTACCATGGTGGATGACGCTTTGGAGTGTTTTCGAACTGCTTTCCCACTAGAAATGTAGATTGAGATTTGTCAAGTTAACAAATTAATCTCAGGTAAATAATGAAATTATTGCGTTTCAATCATCCGAGCTGTCACAGTTTCTACATGTTTGGCCAATACAAAAAGAGCACATCGTTGTACAATATAGTCTAGATTTGTGAGATCCCCCCCCCCTTTAAACAAGCCACTCTGCACCCGCAACTCACTCTTTTTAGAACTCTTTCTGGGGCGACTGCTCTTTCAGTTTGCGTAGCTTACAAACGACCATGATATAAAATCCGTTCCCAGACTGTAGATTCCACACCCTCCTGTACAGCAAAATATGCTCTGTATCATAATTGAGTTTAAACACGCGGCATTCATCCAATGCTGTTTTAATATGGGCTGGCCGTCTTCGACGCTGGCACAAAAATTAAACAGAATTGGATTAATGCCCCGTGTTGGCTGGGGCAGTAGGTGACGTTGAAGGGAGGCTTTCTAGCAAAAAATCAATTACAAGATAAGGACTTGCGCCTCACACGTTACATGTACATGACATCTGTGATAATCGTCCTGTAACAATGCTCTTTTAAATACTTACTTTTGTCCTTGATCTGTGAATGTCAATATGTTTAATATCATGAAATATATCATTTAAATATCAAGATATTACATTTTGAATATTAGGATATATATATTTCGTAATGAAGTTATGGCATTGTATGGTGTTGTAGTGAGATGATTTTACATCAGAATATCGGAATATGACATTAAATTAATTGATGTCACAGTTTATCGTCAGGATATGATCTCTTTATGTCACGATAATATGAGGACAAGAAACATTAACGTCATGATATGGTTTTGTAATGTCCAAATATTGCTCTTTATTATAGTAAAATGACGTTATGATGTCTGGATACAGCTTTATAAATGCAGGATTTGGTGGTTAAGCATCACGGTATGGTATCAAAGTGACAGGATCATTTAGTGTATTGTCACGATATTAAATATCATGATATAGCATATTAACATCACAATATGACATTTTAGTATAAGAGGAAATGAAAGTAAAAGAGGGCAAGGCCACATGCTGTTCAAAGAGAACGTGTCTTAACGCTATCTAATTACTTTCCATTTTATTGAATCTTCCGAAGTGCTTTTGTTGTTGGCAGTTTTGGAGTACCGGTATATGAGCAATGTAGAGGCCTTTACTTACTGAATTATATTGCGATATATATGTTGAACTGACATGTGCCAGCCTGATATTGGAATGTTCTATGTCGATTCTGTATTACCATATGGTAACGTGCGTCTGTCAATATAATGTTATTGAAATGTTATACCTTGCAGCGACAATATAATATCCTGACATTAAAATGCCATATCCAGACTTCAAAGTGACAAAGCCTGACATTCTATGGTCACATTAAAATATTGTAGTGTCATATTCAGTCCTTATAATGTCACATTAGAATGCCGCCAAGCCCGCCATATCTTGATTTAATAATGTCATATCCTATCATAAAAAATTGAATATCTTGACATTCAAATCTTATTGTGTGATATAAAAGGACAAAATTTGGACATTATAATATCATGACGTTAAAGTGTCATATTCTGATAAATTACAATCCAATATCCTGGCATAAATATGCCAGATCCTGACTTCGAACTGTTTATTATACAATATTCGATATTAAATAGCATGTTTGTCATTATAATGACACACCATCACATTACAATGCTATATTGTGACCTCAATGTGTCATCTCATCAATGTATAAAGTCACATCATAATATTCAAGTACCATATCCTAATATTCAAATGTCATATCCTGACATTAAAATGTCATAGTGATGGTAAAATGATATATCACGAAATTGTAATGCATTTCGTGATAATATGATGTATATCTTTTCATTTTAATACAGCAACGTTATGTTTAGCCACTATATACTGCATTTATAAAGCTGTATTGAGCCATCATAACGTGATTTTGCTATATTAAACACCAATGTTTGGACATTATATTACATATCATGATATTAAAGTGTCATATCCTGATATCATATTCATATATCCTGACATAAAACTATCATATCCTGACGTTAAACGTGTTCAATCTGGTGTAATATTGTACTTATCTCTTATTATGTACATTCACAATAATAATCACAACTAATACTTAACCAAAATCGAAAAACATTTTATATAGGCCTACTATATAAAATACCTACATTGAAATTAGTCGCTGTGTTTGAAACTGGAATTTCTTACGCTATCTCAAGCTTCAAATGAATGAAAAATACTCTTATATTTAAAGATGAGAGATGTTAGAATTTTTAATCAATGATTTATGACATATGATATTTTGTAAATTTGATCAATCTATATCTATATTCCCATATGAAAAAGCAGTTGGACATCGCTTAATCGTGGCATCTGCGCTAAAAGAGCTAACCAATATGGCAGCCATGTTGGATTTTGTGTTGATAAGCACATTCTATTTAAAAAATTGGTGATGGAAATATATTCTAGATTCCATGGCCCTGAAAAAAAGTTTCAACAACATGATGATTATGGCATGTACGTGATTTTCTGAGGGGGGGGGGACGCTTCACATAATGGTCGCCATCTTGGATTTGTGGAGATAAGAAAAGGAATGATATCATTTCTGATCCTGTTGATGAGCTGTTTGTGTAGAGGCACCAAAATATTTTTTTTTAACTGCAAAAGTGAGGAATTGTGGTATAGTCCTGTTTTTTTTGAAAAAATGACGTTATATGGTGTTACATAACATTAAACTACCGGTATGTGGGATTTATGTTGATAAATTCAATATAATAAAATATTGGTGATCTAAATAAGTGCTAGACTCCATGGGTTTAGACAAAAAATACATTTTAGTCTCAACAACGAGATAGTTACCTCATATTTTCGTTTTTTTAATTAAGAGATCGCTCAACATACTCAGTATATCAATATGGCGGCCATCTTGGATTTTTGGTATTGAGAAAAGTACTGATATCATTTCAGATCATCTGGATGAACTCTTTGTGTCCTCAAACATAAGTAGAGACACCTAAATATATTTTCGAACTGCAAAAGTGAGGAATTATGGTATACCCCTGTTTTTTTCGAAAATGGCGTTACATGGTGGCGGCCATCTTGAATTAAAAAAAATGCACAAGGGGGATTTTTGGGGCATCTTCGGAATTCGTCTGGGGAGATGTCCATGTATCATTCCTGAAAAAATCAGCTTTCTGCAATTTTATTCCAGGTTCAACCCTAATGCTCTTGCACTAGAGGCCTTTTCCACCTAATTGAGCACCCCTCTCCACGCGACTCCCAACTGTTGGCCCCTCCCCTAAATTTCAAACTCTGCCCAAAATTGTGAAAGTGGTACATGTAGAACAAATATAGCTTTTATTGCAATAAATATGTTACACATACATTTCTAATTCAAGTATGTCATAGCATACATATTTCACCATAAATAGAGACACATATAACGTTCTGAATTATTTTCTTGACTTTATATTAGCACATTTAATCTCGAAATTACGTATTTTTTTTCAAAATGAAACCACATATTTTGAGTGCGTTTTCGTTCATAAGTCGATAATTAGGGGGATTATATCGACACAAAATCACAAGAATAAGAGTTTAGCCACTGTTTAAACTGTTTTATTAGCTGATGTAATCCCCCGTTTTAGGCTCTAATTATTCAATTTTTAATCAGAGGTGGCAATATTTGACTGTATAATCCAGTTGTACACACTCTATTATTGTGTATTATAGGCTGTACAAATAACATTTCGCAGATGGCAAGGACACATTGCTGCCTCAATGTTGGGCCATTATCATCAGCGCTGTCACAACGTTGGAACAAGCGTTGGCCAAGTTCTCGCATCGCTTCGCGTATACTGTCACTTGGCTTGATGTTCCCAGGCCAGACGATGCCGTCTGATTGCCGGCGCGTTGCGATTAGCTTTGATGTCTAAGCTTGGGGGGTGTCGCACGAGAAGCACGTGTGTCCTCCTGGAGTGGGGTCCCAAATAGGTAGACACAGGCTCATATCTGGCATGGTGTGGTGGGAAGTACACCCTGCACGCAGGTTGAATAGCCCCCACTCTCCAGACACCTGAATACCATGACCACACATCGTCTATAGATGATAATTATTGAACATGTACCCACGTCAACACGAACCCATTCAATCAGTTTGTTGTATGGAGTCCCCACATCCGTAAATCGAAACCCAAGTTTCTCATCGCCTTACCGAATACATGTTTACTGCGCTAAATGTCGAATTTTTGTACTGCATGCCTTTTGGCTTTGCATGGCTTCCAACTAACGGTAATAATTCTCTTGCTAGTGCTCCTTCCATTTCCCCATTACCATAACTTAGCCCTTTATTTTCGATTTATCATTTTCTCCTCGGTGTTTGGTCACGTGTATTCCGGTATTCCAACTAAAGCCAAATTGTATTCATGTCCCTGTTAAAACAACAATAAATGTTTTGTCGCGTTACATTAGTGGCTGATGATTAAGACTAGAATACATATTAACATATCAACCACTTAAAGCAAGGTTGCACCGCCAAATCAGTAAACGACACAGCTAGACCTGTAGACGTTACATATAATTATATCTCTGACGAAAAAAACCAGACCATCATGAGAAGTTGTAGATGGTCATATGGCGATGTGACTCGGGTTGTAGATTTTAACATGTTGAAAACTGCAAAACATTATAAATCAATTGGTTTAATCACGGAGAATGATTAAACCAATCCCCAAGCCCACCCTATACTTACCTCAGCAAAAATTATTTTATTATTAAGAATCACTTGACAATTAAATCATGTGACACTTGTAAAATATTAAAATGACGGTCCATGTAAATGATATCATATGATTTCTCTGGGTGTGGATTTTTTTATCGGTGCCGATTTTTTATCGCAAGGCTCATATTCAAGGAGATAACAAATTAGGCTAAGCTCTGTTGGTTTATTTGAAATGAACGACAGACACCAAAAATTATCATACTCACACAACATGGGGTATATAAAAATAATGTAATGCTAAACGCGTGTATGCTGACTATAGAGTCTACAAGTTTCAGATTTGTTTTCGAATAATAAATAAGATTTCGTTGCCCTCCCTAGAGCTGAATAATTTTCACTCAATTGAGGGTGAAAATTCCAATAAAATAACTTGGCGGTTAGAAGGGCTAAACCCCCACGATGCATCAAAGCATCACTTTGCATGTCTGAAGAATGACTTAATTTTCTACACATGGGGGTTTTAGAACAAAATATTCATAGTTATTTTAATAATGACGATATTTTTTTTTCATTTCCCACCCACTTATGGCATCTTCATCCACTGATGAAGATGACTATGGTAAATTCAAGAGTTTTATGTTTCTAAATTAATATGCCCTTACAGCTCACCTGACTCGATCGTAAAATTTTTAGCTTGCAGCCTGTCTGTTGAATTAATAGCCACACAGGCTTTGTGGAATACAAGTCTCTTTAAATGTTAGCCTAAGATGACTGGCCGGGAAAACATGGAGAATCATGGCATATAATACATCATGAAAACACACCCCTTCGCTTCAACTGCCGTACAACTAGAGAGAGTGGCTTGTTCAACCGCCTAATTCGAAATGTACAATAATATAATATACAAGAGATTACACAGTACAATACCGGGGTATTTGGTATTTTAGAGGGGTGGCACAATAATTTAGGGCTTCGTCCATGTTAACCGTTATCTCACTGAAAGTTTCAATCACTTAACGTGGCCCACAATTTCTAGAGAGTGTGAATTCATGGGATTTGGGCAAAATGAAGCTTATGGTTTGTGTCGAGCAAAGCTAAAAGGCAGTAACTGCTTACTTGTAATACTTTGTACTCGGACCTCCTTAGACTTACTTTACAAGTTATCGGTCACTGCCATTTGCTATGCAGAGAAGTATTGTGTTGGACAAACTTTGCGCCTTTGCTGGATCAATGTATCACAATAAGTCTTGACAGGCCAAGCGTACATAATTCATGTAGGAAATATGTTATAAGCTGACTCGTTTCCCTACATTGATAGCCGATGTCCAACTGGATAATAATAATGGTTAATCCTACATTCAATGACATTGTCCAGGGGGTAAATCTATCAACCTTGGCTTGATGTTCCCAGGCCAGACGATGCCATCTGATTGCCGGCGCGTTGCGATTAGCTTTGATGTCTAAGCTTGGGGGTGTCGCACGAGAGGCACGTGTGTCCTCCTGGAGTGGGGTCCCAAATAGGTAGACACAGGCTCATATCTGGCATGGTGTAGTGGGAAGTACACCCTGCACGCAGTTTGAATTGCCCCCACTCTCCAGACACCTGAATACCATGACCACACATCGTCTATAGATGATAATCATTGAACATGTACCCACGTCAACACGAACCCATTCAATCAGTTTGTTGTATGGAGTCCGCACATCCGTAAATCGAAACCCAAGTTTCTCATCGCCTAACCGAATACATGTATACTGCGCTAAATGTCAAAAGGCAATTTTTGTACTGCATGCCTTTTGGCTTTGCATGGCTTCCTACTAACGGTAGTAATTCTCTTGCTAGTGCTCCTTCCATTTCCTCATTACCATAACTTAGTCCTTTATTTTCGAGTTATCATTTTCTCCTCGGTGTTTGGTCACGTGTATTCCGGTATTTCAACTAAAGCCAAATTGTATTCATGTCCCTGTTAAAACAACAATAAATGTTTTGTCGCGTTTGATTAGTGGCTGATAATTAAGACTAGAATACATATAAACATATCAACCACTTAAAGCAAGGTTGCGCCGCCAAATCAGTCAACGACACAACTAGACCTGTAGACGTTACATATAATTATATCTCTGACGAAAAAAACAAGACCATCATGAGAAGTTGTAGATGGTCATATGGCGATGTGACTCGGGTTGTAGATTTTAACATGTTGAAAACTGCAAAACATTATAAATCAATTGGTTTAATCACGGAGAATGATTAAACCAATCCCCAAGCCCACCCTATACCTACCTCAGCAAAAATTATTTTATTATTAAGAATCATTTGACAATTAAATCATGTGACACTTGTAAAATATGAAAATGACGGTCCATGTAAATGATATCATATGATTTCTCTGGGTGTGGATTTTTTTATCGGTGCCGATTTTTTATCGCAAGGCTCATATTCAAGGAGATAACAAATTAGGCTAAGCTCTGTTGGTTTATTTGAAATGAACGACAGACACCAAAAATTCTCATACTCACACAACATGGGGTATATAAAAATAATGTAATGCTAAACGCGTGTATGCTGACTATAGAGTCTACAAGTTTCAGATTTGTTTTCGAATAATAAATACGATTTCGTTGACCTCCCTAGAGCTGAATAATTTTCACTCACTTGTGGGTGAAAATTCCAATAAAATAACTTGGCGGTTAGAAGGGTTAAACCCCCACGATGCATCAAAGCATCACTTTGCATGTCTGAAGAATGACTTAATTTTCTACACATGGGGGTTTTAGAACAAAATACTCATAGTTATTTTAATAATGACGCTATTTTTTTTTTCATTTCCCACCCACTTATGGCATCTTCATCCACTGATGAAGATGACTATGGTAAATTCAGGAATTTTATGTTTCTAAATTAATATGCCCTTACAGCTCACCTGACTCGATCGTTAAATTTTTAGCTTGCAGCCTGTCTGTTAAATTATTAGCCACACTGGCTTTGTGGAATACAAGTCTCTTTAAATGTTAGCCTAAGATGACTGGCCGGGAAAACATGGAGAATCATGGCATAAAATACATCATGAAAACACACCCCTTCGCTTTAACTGCCGTACAACTAGAGAGAGTGGCTTGTTCAACCGCCTAATTCGAAATGTACAATAATATAATATACAAGAGATTACACAGTACAATACCGGGGTATTTGGTATTTTAGAGGGGTGGCACAATAATTTAGGGCTTCGCCCATGTTAACCGTTATCTCACTGAAAGTTTCAATCACTTAACGTGGCCCACAATTTCTGGAGAGTGTGAATTCATGGGATTTGGGCAAAATGAAGCTTATGGTTTGTGTCGAGCAAAGCTAAAAGGCAGTAACTGCTTACTTGTAATACTTTGTACTCGGACCTCCTTAGACTTACTTTACAAGTTATCGGTTACTGCCATTTGCTATGCAGAGAAGTATTGTGTTGGACAAACTTTGCGCATTTGCTGGATCAATGTATCACAATACGTCTTGACAGGCCAAGCGTACATAATTCATGTAGGAAATATGTTATAAGCTGACTCGTGTCCCTACATTGATAGCCGATGTCCAACTGGATAATAATAATGGTTAATCCTACATTCAATGACATTGTCCAGGGGGTAAATCAATCAACCCTTAAATTCATCGACTTTGTCATGGAAGTTCATGACACATTATGCCTAGCACAGCCACGGTCCGAGAGGTAGTTAATTGTGAAGCAAGTAGGCCCTATTACATTTTTAGCCGTGTCCTGCTAGGCTCGATAATTTTTTGTAGAAATCTCATGAATATTAGCCTAATTGTCAATGAAATTGATAAAATTGTTTATCATGTTCATGGCAGATGTTAGTCAATCAAATAATTCGATTAGTAAGATGTCTATCTTTCATAAACAGGTTTTTTTTGTCATTTAAGGCTGGAAATGGTGTTGACAGCTAATGCTCCAAATAAATGACAAATACTAACTGCAACTAACAATGCAGAAACAGAAGGGTTAATACGTCATTAGACTTCAATAACATGATTATTTGTTTACTTAAATAATTATATTCAGGTTTTATAACTATAACAACATATCTGATTGCCTTAATATCGATCAATTATAAGAATGGTATAAAACATGTAAAAGAAGAGCTGAATACAACGAGTTAGGTGTGCTTTTTTACACATTTGAAGTTGTGGGTGGCGGTAGCAAGACGTAGCAAGTTTGGGGAGTTGTTGTTTCACACTAGTTCCTGCTTTGGGTCGCGGGGCACAAACACTACAAAGGATTTAGCCTCGACATAACGACCCTGGTGTCGCATGCGACCTTCTGGTTGCCAGAGGACGATCCAGACGACCGGACGATCCAGACGATGGTCAGACTGTAACCGCCACAAACAGAAACAAATGATCCGTGGTTGTCATTGAACTCACCCTGGTATCTGTGTAGAGGACTGCGGCAATCGATGCATGTTCGATTCCTCTGGCATAGTATCCCACCACAAAGGGTGGCTGTGTCGCTCCCTGCTGTACGGGAAAGGCTTCCAACCCCCCCCCCCCCCCCCAGCTGATTGTTCTCGTTTATATTCACCTTGAGATGTGAATTGCTGTCACAATTCCCGTCTCAAGGCGAATATAAAACGTCTCGATGTGATAAAATGACCAAGGTTAGGGCCTAATATCACAAATTTAGGCTCATACAATCATCGTTTTGTAGTCTACATCAAATGAAATGATTTTATTTACTTATCAATGCCCGTCCCGGATTTACACGTTTAAGTGAATACGATTGTTATTTTATTTACCCTAATGTGTAAATATACAGGAGAAACATCCAGCTTTTAGGATTTGGTTAGAAGAACTGGGACGTTTGGAAATAAATATGACAATGATTTCTGACAGAAAAAACATTGCGCTAGCATTGTGCTCCTTATTTATGAGTCATAATATTGCATATCAGTTTTGTATTTTTCAAATAATTTGGATCTTTTATCAAGTTATTAGGGCTACGTTGTCAAAGGTATACATTTGATTTTTTTGTAATAATAAACATGGATGTAGCCTATACTTATGTACACCTTTCCGGAACAACCGATCCTCTATTGTATACAGAATAACTACTTTCTTTAAAATGTATAAGCTGTATTTGTATAACTAAAATGTATTCAGTCGGGAAATCGCGGGTTCGCTCCCTGCTCTGGCATTCAAGTCACAAAAAAATGTTTCTTCTCCGCTGACTCGTAAATATTCTGCAAATATATCTTGAAATTAAACAAGAGCACCTGTTCTATTATGATTTATGAAGAGCTAGGTGTTATTCCTATATCTGTACAAGCCAAATGTCGTTTACTGAATTTTTGGGCTAAGCTGGTGGATGGCACTGAGTGCAAGTTAAGCAATATATTTTATTCTTTATTATATAAGATGGATGAACCCGTATTCTTTACAAGTAATTGGATCAGATTTGTTAAGAGTAATCTAAATGCTCTTGGTTTCTCTGAGTTGTATACAACACAAAATATACCCTATAGTAGCAATAGTTTTAAGAATAGAGTACAGTTAAGAACAACAGATCAATTCAGACAGAATTGGGCATCAGAAGTATTTGACAGTTTGAAGTGCCTCAATTATCGAATGTTTAAAACAAATTTTGCATACGAAAATTATTTAACTATTTTAGAAGATAGTCAAAGAATGGTATTTACAAAATTCAGATGTAGAAACCACAAACTTCTAATCGAAACTAGGAGTCATAACAATATACAAAGAGAATTAAGAATATGCCAAAAATGTATCAGTAACTCCATCGGTGATGAGTTTCATATCTATTTGTATGTATTTTTTCAGACAACATAGACACGAACTTATAGCTGCAAAATTTTACAATAACCCATCAATGATAACTTTTAATGCTCTTCTGAGCTCGCATGACGCACAAGTACTAGGAAATGTCTGCAAATTTATAAAAATTATTCTCAATGAATTTAGTCAATAATTTAAAATAATATAAACATCACGCTTTTGTATAT